>CM045738.1:33254796-33474796 GCA_024760905.1 Plotosus lineatus | reverse complement strand
CGAGATGGCATAGGGGTCTTCTGAATAGGAGTCTTCTGAATCGCACTTTGTCTGGACCTTCACCCAGGACCTGTTTGCCTTGGGTGACCCTACCAGAGGCATTATGCCCCCGACAACATAGCTTCTAGGATCATTAGGTCACACAAACCCCTCCACCACGATAAGGTGGCGATTCAGGGAGGGGAGATATATATATATATATATATATATATATATACACATATACACACATATGTATGTATGTGTATGTATGTATGTATATATATATATATATACACACACACATACACACACATATGTGTATCTATATATATATATATATATACACACATACATATGTGTGTGTATATATGTATGTGTGTATATATATATATATATATATATATATATATATATATATATATGCGCACACACACACATACATTTTTTCTTTTCTTTTTACCAACTGTTTGAAGCATGTCTACCTTTTATACACACTTTAAAGATGATATACATGTATATCAGTACAGCAAACATTTTAAAAGGGTAGACAAGAGCCATTAATCGTTAGCAACATATAAATAGTCAATACCTCATTGGCTAGACTGTTATTATAGTAATTAATTATTTATAAACGAACAAAATCGATTACCATCATTTGATAATCAGTTTGATAATGAGCAAGTAAAATATGTGCAAATTCCAAGAACATCTAATTCAGTTTATTAGAAACAGGCTGGTCTCCCCACAGTCCAAGCACATCAGGCTAATTAGCTGTTCCAATGTTCTTCTAAATGCGAGTGTGAATAGTTGTGCATTGGTCCTGTAATTCATTTCATTTCACTTATTTTCTGAACCACTTAATCTAATTAGGGTTGCGGGGAGGCTGGTGCCCACCACAGCAACTCTGAGCGATGGCAGAGTACACCCTGGACAGCTCGCCAGGCCATCGCAGGGCAGAAACATGCTGACGGCTATGCAGCTACTCTAGCAATCATTCTTTTACAGGCCTCTCACCATAGACAGTGAGAGACACGGCTGGTCTTTGATAACCCTTTGATAGTGGGGCATGAACCCTCAACCTTGGGGGTCAATGATCCAGCACCTTACCACCAGGCCACCTCTGCCCGTGTGGTCTTGTAATGATCTGGCAAACTGTTCAGGGTGTGCCTTGTGTCAGCCAAGATGGGTGCCAGTCTTCCCATGACCCAAGTAAGATTAAACGGTTTAGCATACGAGTGAGTCCACGAAACCAAGGCAAGCATCAAATCCCAGAACCTCCTCGCTGTGAGGTGGATGTACTAAACCCTACACCACGGTGCTGCCAGTTTCAAAGAATTTATTCAACTAACCAGTCAATATTGCCATCTACTGGTTTGATCGTGCCACTACATACCTGTTTGTTATTGGCAAATTGAAACACTACAGTACATCCTGATTTAGAGTTTACTTTAAGGGAGCTTTAAATGCTGTTAATCATGTAATATATTTATGATTTTTTTTTTTAAAGGAAGTATGGTTTTGTTTCCCTTGAATTTTTGTGAGCCCTGTGCAACTGTGTACCAATACCAATTCACTGTTTGGTCGGTATGACCCACTGCATACAACAGGGATGAGAACGCTCACCTGGGCCACCATATTCAAAGGGTATCATTATGTCCAGATTATTTGTTATTTAAAAAATTGGATTTGTGCATAAATAATCACAAACATTCCCAATACAGTCACACCACAGGGTTACAGAATTCAAGAAACCATGAAAGGAAATGACTGCCACATTTATCACATTTATAATGATTTTAGATATCCGTGTTCTGACTGAAGGGATCCTAATCAAAAATTTATTTTGATCCCTTCTCCAATTTTCAAGGTGTTTATGTCCTCTCCATTATTTAGGATGCTAATGATATGCAGGGAAGTCAAAATACAAGCCTGGGAAACAATATTCACCATTTAATTCACATGTCTCTTTATTTCCACTAATATTAAATTGTTCACGTTTAAGTCTCTGTACTTCATTAAATATTTAGAAAAGTAACATTAAATTGCTTCAAATGTCTCTTTGAGACTAATTAGTGCTCTTAACTTTAAAGTGTAGTAGTACTCTGTTAATCCCTTAATACTTAAAAAGCAATAGAACGTGAACACAGTGCATAGACATTTTGGCTGCAAATTTACATTGGGATCAAGTTCAGGACTGGCAACATCAACAAGGTTGGAGGGGACGACAAACAACTTGTATACACCCCAGAACAACAATTTCCATTTTGTGTGAGACTTTAAATGCATTATTGCTTTTACTAAAGTGCATTATTAAATAATGACTGAAGCCCCCCTTTTTAAAGCAGATGATGAAATCAGTAAAGGCTCATCTCATTACGAATTCAGTAAGGCAAATAAGTACAATACAAAGGTTTGGTAAAATAGCTACATCTTGCAGGAATAAAAACTAACATTTAGACAGATTTAAGTCTAAAAGTCTTCACTCTTTACAGAAACACTGCAACTGTTTGAGGGAGGAGCTGATATGGATCTGAAGCCCTATATAATTAATCTAAGGCCTTCAGCAGTCAATATTACAGTTACAAGTTGCACTAATTCTCTCCTAAAGCCCCTCTTGTACTCAGGGCAATAAGTATGGCTGGAGATGTGTTTGTTTTCAGTGCTTCATAAATGCCAAACACTCAGGTTGAAGTCTTTGTGAACACATAGGCTGTGACAGCAACTGTTACAGCAGCGACAGGCATCCACCTGATCCATCTTTCCTGAAACAGCAAAGACACAAATAGCACTGCAGTCAGCCCAATTGCTTCGGTCAGAGAATATGACCCCCCCCCCACACACACACACAGTGATGGAAATGAGAATGAGACACTGAGCACTAAAAGCCAGTAAAAGATCAAGTATGCAAAATGATAGCTAGCAATATTAGCAACAAGAGGATTAGCCTACAGGAAAAGACAGAACTTTGTTAACATGACAAGCAGACTCATGTCTGTTAATTGTTAAACACATCTTGTACAATAGAAACTTAAGAATTTTTACAATGAACTGTCAACATGTGCTAGACAGAGGTGTTAGTTTGCAGAGGCCGAGTATGGATGGACCCAGAAGGTGGGGAAATACGACGTGAGGGGACAAAAGCACTGTGTACCTTTCTACCACAATGGACCGAAGCACCAATACAGCAAAGCCAGGACAAGGCCGATGACTACGGCTAGGATGGGCGGCAATAAAGACAGCTAAAGGAGGCAAGGGATATTACAAAAAAAAAAATCAACCCAGGAAGACTGCAGTAAACTAAAATGATGTGATGTGGGGTTTCAATTGGAGAAAAAGAGCTCCTCCCTTCAAAAGTCATTCATAACAAGGGACTCAAGTAAAACTGACAAAATTTACAAAACAATGTTATAACATCAGTGATTTTGTTTTAGTGGAATATGGGGGGGGGGGGGGGGGGGGGGTTGTTATACAAGTTGTTCTCTCCTCTTGAACTGTCCCTATTGTCAGAACCCTGTGCAGAAATATAAGGACATCCTGATACTCACCTGGCTGCTTTTCTCCTGCAGAGACTTCAGGCTATCCTGGCACTGTTGCAGTTTGAGACCAAGAGACTCCTTCTCTTGCACTATCTGCTCACAGGTGTCTTTCAGGTCCGACAGCTCTGCTTGCAACTCCTCATACTGAAGGAGCATAGAAAAGGAAAAAGAAAAAAGGAATTTAAGGGGAAAAAGTGTAAGCGAGTGAGAGGAGGGAGACAGGCAGGAAAAAAAACAAAAAACAGAGTGGTGAGATTTGGAAAATGAAAAGCTATGTTTTCACTTGAAAACCTGTAGCATTAGCTCCAGCACCTTGACTGGTCATGTTTGAGAATTGTGAAACTTCTATTATGTATAGAAATTTTTTGTTTGCTAATATTTTAGGCTTTAAAGCGTAGCTTTAGTTACGTGTTGCACACTAAACGATCCAAGTAAAAAGTAAAACTTCTGTTTAAATTAACAAAAAAAGAGAAAAAAGATAAAATTATTTCAAAAGGGTCACCCATTTGAACATAAAATGTTAATCAAGTAACAAAGATTTGGCACAGCCTAAAGATGGACCTCCCCACAGATCTCTCTCTATTGATAGATAGGTGTCCCTCCTCTAATGGATGTTGCACGAACATTTATACCCAAGACAATGATGAAAATCAGAACAGTATTTTTGGCATAATTGTGGTAACAGGGAGGACAAAAAAAAAAAAAAAAAGTGTGAGATCCACCTAAAAATGTTCAGGCTCTTGTCAGGCCCATGTACAATCCAACTTGTATAAAATGCCTGGAGAACAATCTAGCTACTCAGTTACAGTCTTCTTTTCCTTTTGGCCTTTTCCCTTTTTCAGGGGTCGCCACAGCGAATCAGATGATTCGCACTAAAATAATTCTTCATTTAAAAAAAAAAAAAAAAAAAAAAAAAAAAAGAAAACATCTTAAAATTCTAAGAAATTGCAAATCGTAAAGGAAGTAAACCATCGTCATCATGTGTTCAAGTGTGAAAAAGACTGAACAACAAGTAGTGCTTTCACCTCCTTCTGCAGCTCTTTAGTCCTGGTTTTGCTCTGCTCCAGCTGGCTCTGGAGTTGGCTGCTGTTTTTCTGCTCCTTCTCCTGTGCAGCACTCAGGCTTTTCTCCAGGTCACCACGTGTCTTCTCCAGAGCCTCGACTGTACTTCTCAGACTAGCATTCTGCTCTTTACAGCTGCAGGAAGTCCAAACCACAGCACGCACAGCTTTCACGCACCTTTCAAAAGGCTCCACCAAGTATACTTCTGTTTGTTTCTTAAACCAAATGTGTAAAGTGGCATGACATGCACCTTTGCAGCTCTTTCTCCAGTTGTTGAAATTTCCTTAAAAGCTGATCTTTCTCTGAGCGCAGGGACACACAATCATTCTGAAGACTGCTCTTCTCCTTCTGCTGCTGTGCAGCCAACTGTTCTCGCTCTGACCTCAGAGACACACACTCCTTCCGCAGGCTGTCAGAGTCCCGCTTCTGCTTCTCCAACTCACTGGCTGCATCACATACACAAGTGAATGAACAAAAATCAAGCAACCAAACACAGATGGCAAAGTTCACAGTAGGGCAGGGCAACAAGGCCTAAATATAAAATCTGTGTTTTTCACACTGCACTCAGGTAACAATTAAAATATTTTTAAAAAGGCAAAGGCATTACTCAAACTTATTATTGTTTGGGGCAGTGGTGGTCTAGTGGTATAGGGTGCTGGATTGCTAATCCAAAGGTTGGGGGTTCAAGTCCCACTCTCCAGTGGGGGTTCGAGTCCCCCCCCCCCCAGTGCGGCTAACTGGGTTATCAAAGGCGGGCCATGTCTCTCACCGTCTATGGTGAGAGGCATGTAAAAGTACCATTGCTGACTTTCGTAAAGAGTAGGCTGCAAAGTCGTCAGCGTGTTTCTGTCCCTTGCTAAAAAGGGTTGTGACAGGAAGGGCAGCCGACGTAAAAACCTGCCAAATCAAACGTGCGAATTAGATGATTTGCTGTGGCGACTCCCGAGTAAAAGGGAAAAAGCCAAAAGGAAGACAGACATTATTTTAACACACACACAAAAAAAAAAAAAAAAAAAAAAAAAAATCACAAACCAACTGCGCACATTTCTTGAATTAATCCATTGAGAATCCTCAGAAAATCAAAAATTATAGAGCAAAAAGTTATTTTAAAATATAATAATGAACTTAAACCTAATACATATTAAAATATTTTAGGAATGTCATGAACTCAATATAAGTTAGTTTTAAAGTGATCATAATCATCTTCCAATTTGTCTTAAAGCAGTGCTTCTCAAATAGTGGGGCGAGCAGTATGATGCTGGGGGGGTTGGGGGAGAGATAATGACCCTGGGGAACATGCTTCTCGCGAATAGTGTACCAGAATTAAAGTGTAATTGCACCTCCACTCCACTAGTTGGCAGTGGCGCTCTCATTGTCACGCTATGGTATAGTGGTTTTTCGAACGAGCAAACAATATGAAGTGCAGTAAACAACCCCTCAAGAACACGGAAATTTTTTTAACAGGAATGAAAAGAAAGGTGGAGAGAGACGGAGATATTAAGACAAATAAATTGAATGAATTTAAATTAGGATTTTTTTTTTTTCATTTCAGGCACATTGGTGCACTTTAAATCTTTTTCTGTTACATACTTTGAAATGTTATGAAGTTTTTCTTTATTGCAAGTTGAACTATATTTTTCTTTTTTGTTTTTAATTTTAAAGATACAATGTTATGTCAATCACATCACAAGACTCATCACAGGCAAGTGAGGATGCTGGAGCGGAATTAATGTCCTTAATTTCCTGATTGGTGATGTTGTCTGCCATTTTAATGGCCCTTTCCTTCACTGTCTTTGCAGAGAGAGGCATGTCTTTAATTTTCTGTATTATCTTGGTTTTGTTTTCGAAGTCTGGAAATAGGTGCTCTGACATTTTAATGAATGAATGTTTCATGTAATCTCCCATCCGTCCACAATCTCCACACTTTATTATCTCTCGGGTTGCAACAAAACTAGCAGCAGTAGTGGAGTTTGGAGATGCAATCCATTTCTTAAATCTAACTTTGCGCTCCTCTAATTACTTCAGTAGTACTGCAATCGCACTTTTTCTCTCAATCCCAACTGGGTGGTTGGCTGCAAATTCAGCATGCCTTCCCTGGAAATGTCTTTCCAAATTACTCTTTGTTATTTGAGAGTTTCTTATTACAGAGCAAACATGCAGGCAATGCATTGGCAATGAAAGCAAATTATTCAGTCCATTCTTCCATGAATCCTCTGTTCTCATCATCTATCTCTCTTATTTCCTTGGGATCCATGGCCATGACACACCCACGGGTTTGTTTACAACAGCTACCTGCCTGGCAAAGGGTCACGCTGAAACATGTGTTGCAGGCTATGACGCAAATCTTGACTGACAGAAATGTTGCACTGTAGGCCTGATATTTTTATACAAAATTTTAAAACATTGGAAAATGTTAAGAATCTTTGTCTTCCAGAAACCATATTTAAAAAGCTAAATAAATAGATAGATAAATAAATAAATAAAATAAAATATGCCCTCCCCAGCTTTTTCCATTTTCACATATTTTTGAAAAAGCTCCAGGGGGCCACTAAGGTGGCGCAAAAGAGCCGCGGGTCGCCAACCCCTGGTCTAGTTAAAGTACATCATCCTACTCAGAATTAACAATGATGTCTGTCTTCCTTTCGGCTTTTTTCCTTTTACTCGGGAGTCGCCACAGCGAATCATCTGGTTCGCACGTTTGATTTGGCAGAGGTTTTTACGTCGGATGCCCTTCCTGTCACAACCCTTTAGCAAGGGACAGAAACACGCTGACGGCTTTGCAGCCTTCTCGTTACGAAAGTCAGCAATGGTTCCTTTACGTGCTACTCACCATAGACAGTGAGAGACATGGCCCGCCTTTGATAACCCAGTTAGCTGCACTGGGGGAGAATTAACAATGATGTATAGTATTAAATTGCTTAACCGTTAAATGTTGTCTGAACAAAGAAATTGAATAAAACAAGCTGTACCATGCTACACTGTTTAGAATGTACAATACTCTTCTTTTTTTATACCAAATATCACAAAAGGGTTACAACCTGTTGTATTGAATGAGTTGTGCTTAATATGGAATATCTTGAAAGCATCAGAGTCTTGTCAACATAGACAGATACAGTACACTGCATCAGAATCTGTGATGTGGATGCAAAACAAACTTGTGCAGAAATAGGCATATGTATCGCAAGCTATTTAATTACACAACTGCTGCAGTCATTAAGAGAACTATGAATCATCACTTCTATTAATGTTATATAAAAGGCATTATTTTTAGCTCAGGCCAAGTTGAAGTGTATGGTGTGATTGACTGTGGCACCTTGTTGTTTAATAACTTTGTCTCTCTGCTGGTTCTGCTGCTGCTGATTCGCCTGCAGGCTGTCAATCTCCCGTTCATATTTATTTGCGGCCAACTGCCATTTCTCCAGCTCAGTAGTTAGTGTTGCCAAGTTACCCTTTAGAGCGCTGACCTCATGTTCTCGCTCAGCTGAAGTCTTCTCTATGCTTCGACGCAATACCTGCATTTCCTCTTGAGCTGCATGTGCATCTTCTTCCAGACTTAAAATAGAACTGTCCTTCTGGTCCCTGAGATTTTTCATTTCATCTTGCAACTTCTGAAGCTGAGCTTTAGACACAGTAGAAACATCCATTATACATCACACACACACACAAACTATACACAATGCCTGGCCAAAAAAAGTTTTCCCTTTGCCCATAAGAAAATACCTAAAGGCCTTGGATTGGCAAATTACTGCAGTGATCTTATATTCATTCATAACTGATGCAGTGAGTAGTCTCTTTTTTCTGAAACAAACTCATTTGAAAATGTGTCCCGTGGTTACGAAAAAAACAAAACAAAACAAAAAAACAGTAAGTGTAACAAAAGTCGATTTTTTTTTTAGCCTACATCAAGTAAAAACAATAAATAAACATATTGCTGAACTAACTGGAATTGTGTAAGGAACACTGCAACCCATTATTAAAAGAAGTGAACCATCGTCCACACACAAGGAATGTTAGGAAAAAAATTTTAACTGATGGTGATCAGAGAAAGCGAATCAGAAAGTGACTGAAAAGTGCTCCGTTGTCAGAAGAAAATCACCAATAGGAATGAACATAAATATTAATTTTGCCAAGAAGCATCATGAGTGGATTTCACTGGAGCAATGGAAAAATAATCCAGAGTCCAAATCCTAATCCTATTGAAAGTGTTTCGAGATTTTAGTTGTACCGTCAAGTCTTCAGCCAATACAATATCTTATGAAAAACATTGAATGCTGTGGGCAAAGCTGTGTATAAACAAGAGTTGCTCTTTATGCTTACTCTGAAGAATCTTCATCTGCTTTGCAGACTCCTCTTTCTGATGCTTGCTGGCCCTCTTCTCTTCCTCTATTAGTCCTAAGGGGTTACTCACCATTAGTGAAACATAACAAGCCTTCTTAAAATCAGTTTGCATGCTTCCCCAAATATCTGTGGTTCATTGAAAAGTATATTCTGAATTCAGACAAATGGGACATTAATAACCTTTTAAAATAATGCATACTTAAATAGCAAAAAAGATGATCACCCACAGATATTTGGGGAAGCATGTCCTATAGGAGATGCTATTTGTTTATTGTTGTGACATCATATCACAGGAACCACACGCAACAGGCAGGAAGCAGCAGCAATATAGCAAATATAAACAGTATAAATATGACTGTATAATATTTGTCAGATTACACCCTAACTGTCATAAGATACTTGCGAGATTTGTCTAATAAAAAGTTATCACATGGAACATGGACATGTTCATTGCCTGATCTGTTCTTTCTTTATCATTCAGATATTTCCCTTTACCTGATTGACATGACAGGGCAGTTCATTGACGATAACCTGAAAACCGGTAAGTCTTTAGATGTCATAAATATGTGATGAGTGGTGATGTTCACCCCATTTGACTACCAAGAGAAGAACAGTCTGTCACCTCACACACAATCTCTGATGTGATCCAGTGCTGGGTATTCGTCATTGATCGACGAAAGCCATTTACGTCACCTCACTGCTAGACTGAGTATTCTGAGTATTGTGTGAAATGTCAGGCCTGTTTCGTTACTGGGTGAATCAATTTGTACATCCAACAATGACAAAAATTTCCGGGATGGGAATCAGCAGGGATACGATATGATCATGATGTGCTCAGTACCCATTCAGCTCATATTGCACAAATGAGGTAAACATTAGTGAACAACACCCCCCCCCCCTTTCCTCCACCTTCATGGCTCAAGTGCTTGAGCAAGGCAACTAACCCCCAACGACTTTCAGGGTACAGTAATGTGGCTGGCCACTGCTCCCGGTGTATTGTACTCACTTTTCATGGGTTAAATGCTGAGCCAAACTTCTAGTGTGGGATTAATACGGTATATCAAAATAAAATAAAAAGATTTTAGAGCCAGTGTAGTGATAAATGAACTTCTATACAAAAGAATCCTGACAATGTTTGCACGAAGTAATAAAATATTAAATGTATCATGCCACCTGATGCAATCCAGTATGTTCTCATATTAAACAATCAAGTGAATCTCTGTCCGGAGTCAAAATAACTAAATTCTGCAAAGAATGTTCTAAATTGCTGCAGCTAGAAGTCAAAGGAATCACTATCAAGACCTGAGCACTGAAGAAAAACATGCACTTTTACCTTGAAGCTCCATATACTTCAGTTTCTCGCCATTGACCTGATCATGGGCCTCCTTCAACTCTTGATTAAGGTGCTGGATAACTTTCTCCGACTCACTGGCCTCCATAGAGCTCCGAGTCAGTTCATCTGTACAAGCATTTACATCACAGCAATGGCTTTAAGGGTAGACTCTGATTTAAGATGGAACACATTCGATACATTTTTTTATAGAACGCAAGCACATAATTTCATCATACGGGCAAAGGATTACCTTTGTCAAATTTGGCTATCAATCATATTCCTCATGATACATTCATTTGTCAAAATCACTTGAATCCTACTTGGGTCGCTGGGAGGCTGGAAACAATCACAGCTGCCTGGCAAAGGCAAGTTACACCCTCAACAGCTTACCAGTCGATCAAACGGCAATCAACACAGAACCACCCACACTCTTAATTAAACAGTATAAATAGCCTCATGTTTTTCAATCACGGGAGAAAACTGAAGTACCCCGGAAATAAACTCAGGGAACCACGGAGAGAAAACAGTAACGCTAGCTTTCAACCCTGGGACTTGAACCCAGGACCTTCTTGCTGTGAGATAATGTGCTAACTACTATGACTCCCATGCCCCCGACCCCTCAGGATATGCTACCTGCCATTTCCATCCACCTCCAGAGTGCATTCACACTCAAACCGGCCAGAGGTTAAATTTAGATCAGAACGAAATACAAGATAATTTCCCCTGAGGTGGTTAAATGGGCCTATATCCATGAATTAATAAGTTAACCCAAAATAGATTTACCCTAAAAAAAAAACCCTGAAGTAATCATCTCATTTTTAAACTAGGGCCCCGAGTCTCTATTAAAGGTGAACTGCCTTTTTATTTCCAGACTGCAACCTGAGAGCGGCACAAACCTTCATGAACCTACCACAAATTGGACCCATGTTTGCAACCCCATGTAACCAGTATGTCTATTTTGCTCTATGGTGCCATAGAGATTAGCAGATCCACTTCACACAAGGTGGTTCTGGGTTCAAGTGTTTGGGTGTGGAGTTTGCATGTTCTTCCTATGTGCACGTAGGTTTCCTCCGGGTCATTCCACAGTCCTCAGACATGCATATGAAACTAATTAGCTATACCCAGGGGTAGAATTTAGCAGAAAATAAGCTATTAGCCAACAGGACTCGTGAAATTATGAATCTTCTGTTTCTCCTTCATATTTATTGGTCAGCAACACTGTATCTTGTTTGCCCATTGGGTTTAATCAAGTCGCAAGCAGGATGACTTGCTAGTTAATTTCACTCATCCTACAGACTTTTTACCCGCCACGGGCCAGCGGACTAGTGTTAGTTCCCACTCCTGTGATTCAAATTGCTTCGAGGTAAGTAGGAGTGTGAATGGTTGTGTGTTTGCTTTGCCCTGCGGTGGTCTGGCAAGCTACTCAGGATGCAACCCTCCCCTGTAATCCTGCATCATTTGCATACCTGCCAACTTTTGAAACCTGAAAAGCCTAGTAGCTAGCCAGGGACCAGGGGCCACAGGCCCCAGTAGGTCCAGGACAAAGTCCTGGTGGGGGGGTTCAGGGTGGTGAATTTGGAGTATTCTTCACAAAAAGACTAACTTTTGTTTAGGTTTCATACTGTGATTTTTGAAATTTTCTCTGGCAGATTCCATTACGAAAACATACCGACACAAAGCTGACCCATCTAATTCCTTCGCGATTCCAATGTAAAACAAAGGATGACCTCTCGCACATGCGCAATACACCTACAGGAAGTTACATTAGCAGCATGCACTGCTGCTTTTCTTCTAAATTTAGATACGGTTCTTGGTGAGCTCATTCTTTTTTTTTATTTTGAATTTTAGATTGATTCTTATGTTAAACGTAATTTTTATTAACACAACCGTAACCCAGAGTGGGATAATAAAAACTGTAATCATTACGGCAAAACCGGACTAGGTGGCAGGTATGCATTTGAGATAGGCTCCAGCTTCCTTGCAACCCTAATACGATTGCCAAATGAGTGAGAGTAATTTTCTGTATGAACATTTTAATCTTAAATTTTATCATCTAAAGCACATCAGCAGATTGGAATTCTCCACTAATTGGGTTGTGCCGAATCAGGCCATCCTACTGAGTGCTATAAAAAGACATGATATCATCTCGCACACTTGAGGCCTTACACCATAAATGGTGATTTTCGGGAGATACGTACTAATTCAAGGCAAATCAGTGACAGGAATTTAGAAAAACAAGGCTGCATGAGTCAGCTGTAACAGCTCTGCAAGTACAGCCTGCACACAATGCAGCAAGCCTGATCGAGCCAGGACATTAAGGATTCATGAATTCCTGGGTGGTTCGACTCTCAGTCCTGCTCATCGGTGCCACTCTGGATCAGGCACACAAGCTCTCCGCAGAGGGAGGACACAAAAGAACATTCTGGCCTATACTATATCTACACTGTATATTAGCTTGGAGGTGGAAAACACTCCAGGTTTATCTGCAGTCTGTGCCTTGTATCCCATCCAGGCAGAATGAAGGCATAGTTTAATGCATTAACCTGGACTTAAGAGTTCTTTAGAGTTATCATCTAGTCTTAAAAAGAAATGCCATTACATATCAGTTCAAGACAGAAAAATGCAGTCAAACTTCTGGGAATACAGTAAACATGTAACAGGGTTGTTTGTTTGTTCATTTGTTTATGTGGGTGCTGATATCTAAGGTACCTTTGATAATTGAAACTTTATTCAGTGAATCCTTTAGTTGTTGACCCTCCATATTTCTCCCCTGCAAAGGTTTACAACACTGAGGACAATCATAAAAAAAATAATATTAAACAAACATTCAATTCATTCACTTATTTTTTTAAGTCACATGTTTGTTCTTTCCTGAAACCTGACTAGAAGTAATTATCCAAACAAAGCTATCGAGTACTACTCGATTAAAATGTAAACATTTGATGCAAAACACAGCAGAATTTTTTTTTTTTACAACATTATAATCGAAGCTGTTTAATAATATATCATCCTTACAGCCGTGGGAGAAATCATGATAAGAATGAAGGATACCTGGTGTTCTCCAGCCGTGAGATATCGATGGAGGTGAAGCTGAGGCACTGCTAAGCTCTTACAATTTCACACATTTGCTTTTCTGAGGAAGATTTTGGGCGAGTCTATTTCTGAGAAGAGGGGGGGGGGAGCACTACATATAATATGTTTGTTCTTAAACGGAGCGTCTCATATTGTGACAGACAAAAAAATAATATTTAGAATTTTTAAATTTACAATTTACAAACACTAATTTGATATTAATCATTTGAAAATTGGGAAAGCTTGATTTTATATAGGCACCGATGCTCCCCTAGAAGAGATAATTGGATGTCCTGTGTGACCCACATGGTCATACATCCGACCCAAGGCATCCATGGAGGCCTGCAGCTGCACTACAGGACACACAGCTTCTTTGTTTTACTGAGACACAAGAGAAGCTTACATCACACAGGAGGGTCACTTATATGCTTATGCCCTTTGACCCTTGTACGTCATGGGAGTCATCCCCACCAGATGACAGACATCACATAAAAGGTGCCCACACCCACTGACCTTGACTTGTATGCCTACTATTTATTAGATTTGTTACCCACTTGTCTATATATATATATATATATATATATATATATATATATATATATATATATATATTTCTTTTTTTGTTATTTGCTCTACCAAAAAGTATTGAGCACTCTCCTACGGAAGGATCTACTCAGAAAATCCTCTCTCTCTCTCTCTCTCTCTATATATATATATATATATATATATATATATATATATATATATATATATATATTATTATTATTTTTTTTTTTTTTTTTTTTTTTAACACTGCATCCATTTTCACAAATGCAGCCATGAGGTGGGGGGGCACTAACCAGTGTCTCTCCCCCTCATGCCGGTCCCAAGCCCGGAGAAATGCAGAGGGTTGTGTCAGGAAGGGCATCCGACGTAAAACCAATGCCAAATATTTATGATGCAAATCAGAAGTATTACCCCCATACCGGATCGGTCGAGGCCCGGGTTAACAACGACCGCCATCAGTGCTGTCAATCAACAGGGTGCTGATGGAAATTGGACTACTGTTGGTCGAAGACGTCGAAGAAGGAGAGGTGGGAGGCGTGTCTGTAGGCAGAGAGAGAAGAGGAAAGGCATGAGTCTAGGACTGAGAGTGGGGACTTTGAATGTTGGAACTATGCAAAGAAAAGGTAGAGAGCTGGCTGACATGATGCAGAGGAGGAAAGTGGACATACTGTGTGTTCAGGAGACCAGGTGGAAAGGTAGCAAAGCTAAAAGCTTAGGAGCAGGGTTTAAGCTATTTTATCACGGTGTGGATGGGAAGAGAAATGGAGTAGGAGTCATCTTGAAGGAGGAGTTTGTCAGGAATGTTCTAAAAGTGAAAAGAGTGTCAGACAGAGTGATGAGTCTCAAGTTAGAAATTGAAGGTGTAATGCTCAATGTTGTTAGTGCTTATGCCCCACAGGCAGGATGTGAGTTAGAAGAGGAGAGATTCTGGAGTGACTTAGATGAAGTGATGCAGAGTACCCCCAGAGGTGAAAGAGTGGTCATTGGTGCAGACTTCAATGGACATGTTGGTAGGTACAGGCAACAGAGGGGACGAGGAAGTGATGGGTAGGTTTTGGTATCCAGGACAGGAACGCAGAAGGACAGGTGATAGATTTTGCAAAAAGGATGGAAATGGCTGTGGTGAATACTTTCTTCCAGAAGAAACAGGAGCATAGGGTGACTTATAAAAGCGGAGGTAGGAGCACACAGGTAGACTACATCTTGTGCAGGCGATGTCATTTGAAGGAAGTCAGTGACTGCAAAGTCATAGTGGGTGAGAGTGTTGCCAAACAGCATAGGATGGTGGTGTGCAGGATGACTCTGATGGTGAAAAAGGTGAAAAAGGCAAAGGCAGAGCAGAAGACAAAGTGGTGGAAGCTGAAAAAGGAAGAGTGTCATGTTGTCTTCAAGGAGGAGTTGAAACAGGCTTTGGGTGGCCAGGAAGTGCTTCCAAATGACTGGACAACCACAGCAAATGTGATCAGGGACACAGGTAGGAGAGTACTTGGTGTGTCCTCTGGAAGGAAAGTAGATAAGGAGACTTGGTGGTGGAATGAGGAAGTGCAGGAGTGTGTACAAAGGAAGAGGTGAGCTAAGAAGAAGTGGGACATTGAGAGGACCGAAGAGAGTAAACAGGAGTACAGGGAGACACAGCGTAAGGCAAAAGTAGCAGTGGCTAAGGCCAAACAGAGGGCATATGATGACTTGTATGATAGGTTGGATAGTAAAGAGGGAGAAAATTATCTATACGGGTTGGCAGAGCAGAGAAATAGAGATGGGAAGGACGTGCAGCAAGTTAGATTGATAAAGGACAGAGAGGGAAATGTATTGACTGATGACAGAAGTGTGCTGGGAAGATGGAAAGAGTACTTTGAAGAGCTGATGAATGAGGAAAATGAGAGAAAAAAAGAGTAGAAGAGGTGACCATTGAGGAGCAGGATGTAGCAAAGATCAGTAAGGGTGAAGTGAGAAGGGCATTGAAGAGGATGAAGAATGGAAAGGCAGTTGGTCCTGATGATATACCTGTGGAGGTATGGAAGTGTCTAGGAGAGGTAGCAGTAGATTTTCTGACAAGAACATTCAACAAGGTACTAGAGAGTGAGCAGATGCCGAAGGAGTGGAGGAGAAGTGTGCTGGTGCCCATTTTTAAGAAGGGAGACGTGCAGAGTTGCAGCAACTACAGAGGGATAAAGTTGATGAGCCATACGATGAAGTTATGGGAAAGAATAGTGGAAGCTAGACTAAGGGCAGAGGTCAGCATTTGTGAACAACAGTTTGGTTTCATGCCAAGAAAGAGCACCACAGATGCAATGTTTGCTTTGAGGATGTTAATAGAGAAGTACAGAGTAGGTCAGAGGGAGCTACATTGTGCCTTTGTGGATCTGGAAAAAGCATATGACAGGGTGCCAAGAGAAGAACTGTGGTATTGCATGAGGAAGTCTGGAGTGGCAGAGAAGTATATTAGAGTGGTGCAGGACATGTATGAGAGATGTAAGACAGCGGTGAGGTGTGCTGTCGGTGTGACCGACGAATTCAAGGTGGAGGTGGGACTGCATCAAGGGTCAGCTCTGAGCCCCTTCTTGTTTGCTATGGTGATGGACAGGCTGACAGACGAGGTGAGACAAGAATCTCCATGGACTATGATGTTTGCAGATGACATCGTGATCTGTAGTGAGAGCAGAGAACAAGTGCAGGAAAATCTAGAGAGGTGGAGGTATGCCCTGGAAAGGAGAGGAATGAAGGTTAGCCTCAGAAAATCAGAATACATGTGTGTGAATGAGAAGGACCCAGGAGGAACGGTGATGTTACAGGGAGCAGAGATAACGAAGGTGGAGGATTTTAAGTACTTAGGCTCAACAATCCAGAGCAATGGAGAGTGTGGAAAAGAGGTGAAGAAACGTGTGCAGGGAGGCAAGGAGAGTGTCAGCAAGAATGAAGGGAAAAGTGTACAAGACGGTGGTGAGGCCAGCGATGTTGTATGGATTATAAACAGTGGCGCTGGAGGCAGAGCTGGAGGTAGCGGAGATGAAAATGTTGAGGTTCTCTCTGGGAGTAACGAGGATGGATAGGATCAGAAATGAGTATATCAGAGGGACAGCCCATGTAAGATGTTTTGGAGACAAAGTCAGAGAGGCTAGATTGAGATGGTTTGGACATGTACAGAGGAGGGATAGTGAGTATATTGGCAGTAGGATGCTGAGGTTGGAACTACCAGGCAGAAGGCCTCGAGGAAGACCAAAGAAGAAATTTATGGATGTGGTGAAGGAAGACATGAAGGTTGTTGGAGTCAGAAAAGAAGATGCGGAGGACAGGGTGAGGTGGAGGCGGATGATTTGCTGTGGCGACCCCTGAAGGGAGCAGCCGAAAGTAAAAGAAGATACAAGTTTTCACACATATAAATCTAATCCAAAGCATAAACCAAATAAATCAAGACACGATATATATATATATATATATATATATATATATATATATATATATATATATATATATTTGGTTTTTGCTTTGGATTAGATTTATATGTGTGAAAACTTGTCAATGTTTAATTATTTATCTTCCATGAGATATTACATTTATTTGACATTAATTAATTAATTTGCTAAACCAGTTAATCCTTCTAGGATCACAGAAGCCTGATGCCTGTGTCACTTGCCTCTGGGCGAAGGTACACCCTGAAGGGCAACACACATGCAACCATTCACACCCACACATATTAGGCCAGGGTGTAAAAATCATGCCACGAAGGGACATGTGGCTACAGGTTTTTGTTTCCGCCAAGCAGCAGCACACCTGACTTGGCTCATTTAATCAACTGGGCTGAGTCTCACATTTACATTTACAGCATTTAGCAGTTGGTCTTATCCAAAGCGACTTTCAAAAGTGCTTTAAATTCTCCATCAGTGAATATATTCATGTACTGGTTTCTTAGAAGACAGACAGATTAGGTATACCATCAGTCAAACTCGGATAGTAGATGATGTGTGTGTGTTTGTATACAGCATAGTGCTTAATCTAAGGACTGCTGAGTCTTCAGGCAGTTGATTGGCCAGTCTCAGTACAGAGCACACAGATTGACCAATCACCTGCCTGAAGACTCAAACAACTTAATAGACTAAATTCGCATCTCGGCTTGTGCACAGCATCATGGGATCGCGACTACCATACAAGCTACCAATATGGCGGAAATGAACCTTGATGTGGATGAGAACTTCACTATCGATACGTTCAATTTATGGAAAGTTCCCGACCTTTGAGCGTATTGTATACGTAGTGGTCTTCCTGGTTGTTCCCGCAAGCGTAAAGATGAACTTGTTGCACTTGCATTTGCAGCAACGTTACAAAATCTACCTATAGTTTTGTCAAAGGCCGAGGAATCTAAAATCCAACGTGACTATGCCAGCTTGTTGACATTTGAAGTGGATGAGGAAAGCGTGACAATTCCCGACCCCTTGGGACTTGAAGACGGCTGGGAGACAGAAAATGACGCCTTATCGAAGTGGCCCCCCGTGTATGTACGCTGACATAGCAGATTTTTTGTTAATGAAGGACCAGGCACCCCAACTAGTGTGACTTCGTAATGACTACAAAGAAGGTAAATACAAGTTTGACAGCTGTCACCGAGTGATCTGACAGTTCTTGTTTGTCTATTTTACAAATTAACAACAGTAATTTTCAAGATCTAAGTCTATGATATGTAATGATTACGGCGTCGCCGATTTTTATGGTAATTTAACAGGTAAATAAAAGGTAATATAGTCTATAGGGTCTGTGAATTCGAATAAAGAACACTAATTAGAAACTTACTGCTTTAATCCAACGTTTCCGTCCCTCCGGACGGATTCAGCTTGGTAGGGAAGGTAAATAACATGTACGGCGGCAGACATGTACACGCGTTAGTCCCAAATTTGCAAACATGTATACTGCAAATTTCCTCTTTCGAACGCTCGAGATGATAAATGCTGTTCCCACAGTTCACTACGGCATAATGCGCACCTGGCATAACGAACGATACATGTAATTTAAGGCTTAAGACAGGCTTTAAGTGGCAGTTGTTAGGATGTGTTTACATACAAAAGCAAGTGGCTACAAGAAAGTTTGGTAGCAGTAACCCTTGGACCAGAGGTTGGGTCACGTTCCCCACACATGCGCAGTCGTAATGCGAATTTGGTCTATTACATACCTGGAGGAAACAAGTGCAAGCACAGGGAGAATCCACGCAGAAACACACTCATCAAGCCCAGAACTTGACTCCAGAACCTTCTTGTTGTGAGATGGGTATCATAACCACTATGCCATCTTTTATTCTAACTGCCATTAAAAAAAGTAAAGAATAAAGCAGTTTGGGGAAAAAAGAAGTCTATGGGATGCACGTGTGTTTGTACACACTGATAAGGCATGGCTCCTCAAAATCTCTGGGGATATACTGATATCTCCTGTCAACCAGTTTGCAGCACATCCTTTAATTCATGTAAGTTGCAGAGTGGGGCCTCCATGGTTCAGATTGTTTATCCAGCACATTCCTTAGATTGGATGGAGGTCAATTTTCCACAAAAACTCCGTTTATTTTCACAATGGCAAGCCACATTGTCATACTGAAAGAGGTTACTGTCATTAGGGGACACCGCTGCCATAAAAGGGTATACTTGGTCTACAACAGAGCTTAGGCAGACTACTGCTCAAAGTAACAGCCACGTGAATTCTGGGAAGTTTTTCCAGCAGAACGTTATCCAGAACATCACACTGCTCCCAGGGTGTGCTGTCCTCAAATTGCACTATATACCACATCTCTCTCTCTTTCTCTCTCTCTCTCTCTCTCTCTCTCTGTTTAATTATATATATATATATATATATATATATATATATATATATACATCATAAATAAACGCAATAAATGATCATTAACAGAAGAGTTCTTAAGAGATGGATCAATAGGCATGCATGCATAGAGAAATTAAAAATAAAGACATATCCCCCAAAAAGAAAATTAAAAAAAGTTCACTGACACAAATGTCTACAAGCTGTGCAAAATTAATTTGTAGCCAATACGCATGGGGATAAATAAGAAAATGGTACGAAAACTCGTTGAGTTCATCATGTAGATGATTTTACTTGTGATCTGGTGGGTTTAGCTGAGAAAAAGAAAAAGTATTGAAGACCACTGGACTAGTATGACTTTGTCTTCTCATTACGTATTATCTAGTGTATTTGAAAGGTGATAGAGAAGTTATTTGTCCATAAATATGTCTAATATATAGCTGGTTCACTGAGTGGGATAAAGATGAAGATTGTACATTCACAAGACACACAGAGGATTGAATTGAACTGATAATTATCCCCCCCTCTCTACCTTTATCTACACTTTCTTCAACACAACATCTTTTATGGAAATTATGAAAATGGTTCTAAATTAGTATTCAAAGTGTTAAGTCAAAATTTTTCCTGTAACAAAAAAGCCATTCCCATAATATCCCTAAAACCAAGAGGGGCAGTGGTGGCCTGGTGGTAAGGTACTGGATTACCAGTTCAAGCTCCTCTCTCAATGGGTTGTCACTGTCCCCCAGTGCAGCTAATGAGTTATCAAAGGCTGTCCACGTCTCTCACTCTCTGTAGTGAGAGACATGTAGAAGAACCATTACTGTTTTATTGTAAAGAAAAGGTTACCTTGCCATCAGTGTATTTCTTCCCTGTGATGGCCTAGCATGGTATTTCTGCCCTGTGGTGGCTCAGAGTAGGCTGAGATGGGCAGCAGCCTTCTCATGACCCTAATTAGGATTAAGCAGTTCAGAAAATGAATGAATATGCTGGGAAAATGATGTGTAACCATTTCTTGTTTCCCTTGGTATAAACATGACGTTCCTGGGTATATTCACAGGGTTGTAAAATTATATTAAAATACATAAAATTACAATAAAGTAATGGCTGCAAAAGTAATATAAGTTTAGATATGTGTTATGAGTTAGCCTCGATAGCATTTCTCCATGCAGTGAGAAAGACTGAATTTCGCTAGTTTTCACAATTTATGCAATTCATTGGGTTATAAAGTTACAAAATCAACACTTACACATTATAATAATAAAAAAAAAGGTACAGTATTTTGAAAGTAGAATAAATGACATTTTAACTTAAACATCACAAAAATGTAATGGAATTGTAACTGTAGGGTATTGGTAGCACAGTGGTTGGCGTTCTGGGTTACTGATCCAAGGGTTAAGTACCTGAACCTTTGAGGGTTAAGGGCTCGCTTGAATATAAAAAAGTAAGTCACTCTGGATAAGGGTGTTTATTTGCCATAAATGTAAATATATTCCATATATTTTTCTCTCTTCCTCTACTGGTCATCACTTCAAGGGTGGCACAATGGCGAGATGGGAATCATATGTGCCTCCCAACATATAGGTCCCCGGGTTCAAATGAGTGTGTGCGTGTGTGTTCGTGCACATGCATGTGTGTATGTGTGGCCCTGTGATGGTCTGGTATACTTTTCAGGGTGTATCCTGCCTTCGCACGGTGTTGTCTGAGTTGAGTTCCAGCCTTCCTTTGACTCGAATAGGAGTAAGTGGTTTGGCAAGTGAATCAATTGGTTTACTATTTTAAATGTGTTTAAATTGTGTAGAACCAGTCAGATGATCATATCGACCAAATATATTACACTGAATAGGATGAAAAAGGAATTGTGCATATGCACCTTTACACCAAGTTAGTTTATTTTTTGTGAAGTTGGCATATTGTTTAATGAAACTCACATAATATTTAGAAAGATTTTAGGATTTGAGTCTATAGACAACAATATGTACCAGTAATAGTAATGAGCATGACTGCATTATAATAATAATAATAATAATAATAATAATAATAATAATGACAATAATAATAATAAATTGTAATTAAGTAAATAAGTGAATAACTAAACAACAAACAAACAAATAAAAGTGCTCAGAGGAGGTGCAGCATCTTTGGTTGTACCTTGTGTGTACCAAGAAGGCAAAGACAAATTAACACCAGCAGTGAGTCTCAAAATTTTGGCGACAGACACAGGTTTCTGGTTCGGAGCTGATAGGTTAACTGTCCCAGTGAGGAGTTAGATATTCTCCTGCTGTGAGGTGAGAGGGAAGAGCAGATGGCAGAAAGGACAGGCAGGAGGATGAGGTTGCATTCACACTCCGCGTACAGTATCAGGAACTCTGAACCAGATGACCGCAGGCTGTCAGCTGGTGTGATCTGCAAAATTAAGCACCGATTCTTCAATCACTGGGTCCCATTTCGGACTTCCTGACGACTGTTCCGAATGGCTGCCATTTATTCATATGAAACACACACACACCGACCTGTGAAAATTCTAAAGACTGGAAATTGCCGGACACACTGTTTTCATCAGATGGTTGTTTATTTTTCAAACTACATTGACTGGAAAACTTAACGTGTATGTAAGCTTCCATTTGAACATAAAGAACAAGTTGCACATGAGTTTCCGAGCCGCCCTGAAAGGTTTTAGCAATAGCTGTTGACATGCTGTGGGATTATTGCAACAATGAGATGCTGATGTTACTTGTAGATATATAAAGGCTTACTGAATATGATACTGAGAGTATACACCTACGTGAATTATACAGCATTCTTTAATTTTTTTTTTCTAAACAGGACCTCCCTATAGTTACACAGCATTTGCTTTAAATTAGTGTGCATATATCAGACCTAATACATTCCACTTAGTATTCAGGAAATATGTAGTTTGAATAGGCCTAATATATATATTCATATAAAACTTTGTTGCATGGAAATTTTTATATATTTATATATTAGAAAATAAAACATATTTTGGTGCATGTTTGATATAGGCTTAGTAATATAAGCTGTTAAATACTAAAATTAGTAGCCATGATCTATACAACTACATCATTAACTGCATATTTTGAGATTGAAGACTGATCTGAATCTATTGTACTTGTGATGTTTGATTTACTTAAAAAAACTACAGTAGAGCTTGTGAGCACTGTACATTTGTTTTGTTTACGTATCTATTTTTCATATTCACATTTTTACTGTCAGTGATTTGTCAATGCTGACCAATTTTGCCAAAATTTTGGCAGTTGCAATTGTTTTTTCTTTCTTATTCACGTCTCTACTCCTTTCTGACCAATGATTCACAGACATACCTTTTCATTTAATTCATTTCGCTTTCTTCCTCTTCGCTCACAAGTCTTTTCATTATTCATACAATAGGTTTCTGCAGTACTTGCTCTAAAATCAACCCAGTTTTTAGTCCAGCGAAAGTCCAATCTTCACAAACTTCCCAGTCCTAATCCTGGAGAAGCATGATGTGCACAGTTTCTGGTCCCAGCCTGGGATTAAAACACAAGATTCAGCAGATTATCTCACCTCGTGTCTCAAGACCAACAGCCAATCAAGTTTATTTCTAGGAAGGACTAAGACTGAGAGCACAGTGCAGCCATCCAGAATCACAAGAGGCAAAATTAAGAAGTTCTCCTATCTGGTCCTTTGCAGTGCAGTACTTGGTCCATAGGTGGTGCCATGGTGGCTACCCTGTCCCTAAACACTGTTCTTGTCAGGCAGTTCAGCTTCGGGCATACGAGGAAAGTAGACAGTGGTCTTGTGCTCCTCATATCGGTCAATGTGCTTGAGGTGGACTACCATGTGCAGAGCATACGCCAACACTAGCAGCAGAATCAGAGATGTAATAAGTCCCATTAGGATGGCTGGTGTAAAGAAGGTGGCGCAATCACTGGCTGAGGCAAATTTGTTGGATTGCACATTGAAGGCTTGGATCTGTGGATGTGAAACAGGGAAGCGCATCAATATTTTTATATCACAGAAGGACACTTGTAGAACGGTTCAGGTAATATTCTCATATTGTGTCTGGGGTACTTTGTTACACCCAGAAGGTTATTATTCTACACTAAAAAATAAGATTACTTCATAAGTTTCCTAATGATATTGCACCATATGAAAGTAAATATCCTTAATTGAAAAAGCTAGTATACTAATGCTTTTATAAATAAATCAAGAGACATTAAGTAACATGTGCACCTACTTGGAAATCTGTAAAAGTGATGTGCCAGTTTGCAGAGCTATCCGTGTAGGAGCTGGGCACCAGTAAAGTGTCATATTTCTGTAGGCTGCTGACATGCTGGCAGTGGTATGAATAGGTAGCAGGAGCATAAACCTCTGTAGCATTGAATATAGCCTCATGGGTCCAGTTGTAGTGGATGTGAACACTGTCCAACGTGAACCAATTCTGGCCTACTGACTCATAAAATGTGTTGGACATTTGGAGCCTGTGGTAAAGTCAAAAGATTACAAGTGGAGACTGTGAAAGGTGATCTTTAGTTTTATCAGGTGGGATGGAACAGTGGGAAGAAAAGGGCACTGACCTAATGACAAGTCCCTTAATGTCCTCCATGTCTCCCAAGCGAAGAGAAAGGCTGTGGATAAACAACATATGCAAATGTCACCTGTACTATCAGGGTTTTTTTTTTTTTTTATGAAGACACTATAGCCTGAAGTCATTCATTCAATCATTTTCTAAGTCACTTAATACTAATTAGGGTCACGGGGAGGCTGGGGCATATCTCATCCGAATCTGGCCAAAGGCAGGGTACTCGCCAGACTATTTCAGGGATAACACACATACAACCATTCGCACTCATACTCACTCTCACACATAGGGGTGATTTGAAACAGCCAATTAGCCGAATCGAACGCAGGCCTTTTATCTGTAAGGCAGTGGTTCTCAAATAGTGGGGCGCCCCCCCTGGGGGGGTGCAATGCCGGGGGGGTGACCCCAGGGATCATGCTTTTTTTGCCGTACAGTATTAGAATAAAGTGTAATTCTACATCCACTACAGCAGGTGGCAGTGGCTTCCTCACTGTCAGCTATCAGAGTGTGCCCAGAGGTAAAATAAGAAGTGAAGTTAATAAAGCCACTATGGAAATTTTGAACAGGGATGGAAAGAGAGTCGGAGAGAGACACTGAGAGAAACGAAAGTCTCCCGAAAGCTAAGTCGAAGAGGTATGATGAAGCGGATGTAGCGCTCGGCTTCACTGTGCTGCGGTGAGAAACGAGGAAAGACTGCCTTGTTTACTGTGTCTGAAAACATCGGCAGCGGACAGCATGAACCCAAATAAATTCAGGCGACACTTAAAGACTTCACACCCCGATCACGTGATGAGCCGCGTGAGGTTTTTTTTTCAGCAAAAATGTGCCAAGTATTGCTAACAACCATCCCGCTTTGTGAATGATACTTCAGCAAACCGAGCTCTGTTAGCATCAGTTAAGGTGGAGTACCAAACTGCGCAGTGCAGCAAACCCCACAGCAGAGGAACTGATCCGACCTGCAGCACACACGGCTCTATCATGCTGGATGACGTCACGGCAGCGAAAATAACTCCAGGTCCCAGTTCAGCATTGAGCAGGAGCAGAGAGTTCAAGTTCAGCTTTAAACTTGGCTTCAAAAAGCTGTGCACTGTGAAATGTGCTCATTATAGCCATTAATCTGGACTTAATCATTTTGACAAGAATAATAATCATAATAATAATAATAATAATTTTCATTCATTTTTGTTTTGTAGGATAAAGTGTTTTATATATTGTGCTCCTGAATTAATATTGCTGAACAATTAGAATTTATTATTTATTGGTCAGTTCAGTTCATTTTCTGTACCCGCTTAATCCTAGTTTGGGTCGTGGGGAGGCTGGTGCCCATCCCAGCCAACTTTGGGCGAGGGCAGAGTACACCCTGGACAGCTCATCAGGCCATCACAGGGCAGAAACACACTGACGGCTTTGCAGTCTTCTCTTGTCGAAAGTCGGCAATGGTTATTTTACATGCCTCACACCATAGACAGTGAGAGACATGGCCGGCCTTTGATAACCTAGTTAGCCGCACTGGAGGGGGGGGGGGTGACAACCTTGTGGAGAGTGGGACTCGAACCCCCAACCTTTGGATCAGCGATCCAGCGCCCTATACCACGAGACCACCACTGCCCTTATTATTTATTGATTTTATTTAATTTTATTTTTCAGTATAAAATGGTTCAAATTGTTGGTCAAAAATTTTTACAGTTTAAATAAGGATACTTTTTCTTTTAGGCAAATTGATGCACTTCAAATATTTTTGTTTAAATACTAAAAATTGTTAATAAAGTTATTCTTTGTTGGAAGTTGATCTATATTTCTTCATTTTTTTGTATTCCATAATGATCATAAGGATTTATTATGTTAATAAGGATACAGTGTATGCAGAGGATTACCTATAGCAATTTTTAGACAAATAACACTATTTATATGGGGGGGGGCGCGAAATGTTTTCCTCTTCCTGGGGGGGGGTCACAACAGAAAATAATTGAGAATCACTGCTGTCAGGAAACATTGCTGTCCACTGTGCTACCGTGCCACCTATAGCTTGCAGTGAATAAAAATTGTTATGCTAATCTTTCATAAATGTAACAATCTTAACAAACATTTAAAATTTTCACAACATTGAACAAACAGAAAAAAAATAGGTTTTCCTGTGACATACGTAGCTTTTTCTTTGGTGCATACAGAGCCTTTGGTGTCTACAGATGCATTGGGTCCAAATACCCTTTCCGTTAAGTCCAGAAACGTGTTGTTTCTGTAGCGAATAGCCAGCCTCTTGGCCTTGAATAGGATGCATATCTTGCCATTATAAGCTACACTCAAAGGAGAGTATGGCCCTGAGCTTGTAGACTGAAGTAATTTCCTTTTAGTTCTGGGCTGAGTGTGCAAATGCCATCCATAGGGCTGTTGGCAGGAAATAATAGGTTAGTATTCGTATTTAAACATTAAAAACACAGCTTACAAAAATAGAACATTCAAACACACACACACACACACACACACACACACACACACACACACACACTTCTTTAAAGTATTTTAACCAGCTTTTGTTTTGCACGAGTGTCTCTCAGGATGTTATAAATGTACTTAGACAATAACAATACGTCTGTTGCTCAAGGTCACACTGGTAACATGAAAATGCAATACCTGCAACATTTTTCGGAGTGGGTTTTCAGCCGCAGGCGAAAAACTCTCCTCATGTGAGGCACTTGAACTTTCAATGCCTGCTCCATCTGAATCATAAATTGTGGAAACAGAACATGAGGGACAGGATGGCAGTGAAGTCATACAGCAGAGTGAATCAGTCTTTCATTTAAGATTAGATCCTCACTATGATTTTTCGGATTTTCCGCAAGAAAGAATGCATCGACCGTACAGTATACATTCATATGTTGTGCAAAAGCAGGTAAAGAAGAAAACTAGACAGATAAAGATTAACACAAAACACTGTCTTTTATTTATTTTATTTATTTATTTTTTTACTCATTTTTACGAACAAAATAGTTTTGCTCTCGAATCCCCTTTATGCATTTTAATTATAATAATAAAGTATTAAAACACATGTGCATAACAAATATCTTGTGTGCTAATGTATAGGATTCATTTCAATGATGATGGGTCAAGATCATGCATGTCAAGGGATTATAAATTTGGCACTGACCTGGTCTGATTCTGATACCTTGAAATGATGGGACCGCCAGGCTTAAAAAAGGAAAAGAAAGAAGAAAGACAATTTAAAAAAGCTCTTGTTTTACTCTGAAGTGAGAACTTCACAGTCTTAAGAAGTAACATGTCAATCTTGAATGAATAAAGTTCAGTGATAGAACTCCATTTGATCCACTGACTCAGACCGCCAGACCATCACAGGGCCAACTCACACACACACACACACACACAAACACACACACACACACACACACACACACACACACACACACACACACACACACACACACACACACATACCTCTTCAGGTGCATACTGTACTTATACTTTGAGGGCAATTTTGAAACAGCCAATTGGCCCTATGTGCAAGTTTTTGCATTGTGGGAGGAAACTGAAGTAACCAGAGGAAACCAACGCAGGCACGGGGAGAACATGCAAAGACCACACAAAAAATACCCAAGCCTGGGACGTGAACCTATGTTGCCCTATTGAAGCTTACAAATGCAGACAATTTGGAACAACCTGTTAGCCTCATCCGCATGTCTTTAGACTGTTGTGTTGAAAAAAACCAACACGAGCATGAAACGATCATGCAGACTCCGTGCAGAGACGCCCTCACTTCACTAACAAGTCTGATGTCTTGATTAGAAGTAGATCTCAGTAAAGCATTTAAGACAGTGAATCATTATAGTTGTTCATAATCATTCATTCATTTTCTAAACCATTTAATCTAAGTAGGGTCGTGTGGATGCTGGCGAACATCTCAGCCGACTCTGGGTGCGGGCAGAGAACACCCTGGACAGCTCGCCAGGCCATCGCAGGACAGAAACATGCTGACGGAAAGGCAGACTCCTCTTTACAAAAGTCAGCCATGGTTTTTACATGAACCCCTCATCACAGACAGTGAGAGACATTGCCGCCCTTTGATAACCCAGTTAGCCGCACTGGGGGCATGAGAGCTGTCGATTCTAAAATTCCTGTATTGGCAATTCTGACATGAATAATCTTCTTCCTCTTACAGAGCACACTTCATAATCTTCTGTAAACATAAACTGTTCATGGTCTTCCTCATGAACCAGTAGCTTTTTCCCTGCTTTTTCACCTTTTATTTGTATCCTTTTTCTCAGATTATTTGAAAACATAATGTTAGCATACACGGTGACGTCGGACACAGGTGTCAAATTCAAAGCTCATGGACTAAATCTGGCCATACAATGCATTTTATGTGGTCAGCAAAAGCTTTTAAAGCATATGATTATCTACATTATTTACATCAACGAGAGAGATTTCCTTTCGGCTTTTTCCCCTTTATCAGGGGTCGCCACAGCGAATGATTCGCACATTCAATTTGGCATAGGTTTTTACGTCGGATACCCTTCCTGACACAACCCTTTAGCAATGGCCAGAAACACACTGACGACATTGCAGCTACTCTTTACGAAAGTCAGCAATGGTTCTTTTACATGAACCTCTCACCATAGACAGTGAGAAACATGGCCCACTGTTGATAACCCAGTTAGCTGCACTTGGGGGGGAGAGAACAGTGACAGCCTTGTGGAGAGTGGGACTCAAACCCCGAACCTTATGATCAATGATCCAGCACCCTATACCACTAGACCACCACTTCCCCACATTATTTACTTCAACAATTACCATAAAACGTAATTCATCATCCATCCACTAGGTAGAGTCAACCCATTTCAAATCAACAGCTAGCCATTCATGACTCAGGAAAGATCAAAAGCTACCTTGTTACTGTCAAGAATTGTCAGAAAACAGAAGGACAAATACATAAACAAATAATATAACCATACAGATTTCATGGTTGCCCGTTTTGTTTAGATGTTAAGTGATACTTTGGCCCTTGATAACCTTGATATGTACGTATGTGGCAATCAGTGTAAATGAGTTTGACACCCCTGGCACAGTGATTCGTATGCTTGTCCCACAGCAAGAAGGTCCAGGAATTGAGTCCTGGCCTTCGTGAGGGTATTTCTGTATGGAGTGAGCATGTTCTTCTCATGCTCATATGGGTTTCTTCCACAGTCCAAAGGCATGCAGTTTACGCTAACAGTCTGTTCCAAATTGCCTGCAGTTGTGAGTGTGAAAAGGACAGCATGGTGATATAGTGGTTAGCATGTTGACCTCTCAGCAAGCATGTCCTGGTTCAAGTCCCAGGCTTTGGTGGTTTTTTGTGTGCTCTTTGGATGTTCTACATTTGGTTCTTCCGGGTACTTCAGCTTCCTCTCACAATCCAAAGACTTGGACATTGGGCCACTTAGATGCTAAAATTTCCCTGACTATAAGTGTGAGTGTGAATGGTTGTGTGTGTGTGTGTGTGTGTGTGTGTGTGTGTGTGTGTGTGTGTGTGTGTGTGTGTGTGCGTGCGTGTGTGTGTCTGTCTGTCTGTCTGTATTGGCTTGGCTGAGATAGACTCCAGCCTCCCTCTGATCATAATATAATAATAATAAAGTGGTTCAGCAACTGAGTGAGACTGTGATTAGTTTTGCTTTGGCACTGTAATGGACTGGTGAGCTGTTCTGGGTGTACTTTGCCTTTGTTCAGAGTGGGCTGAGACAAAAAAACAACACAAAATCCCTCAAAAAAAACTACTGTACTTACATTTTTATGTGAGGTGTGCATCTGAGTGTGTGCACGCACACATCTGTATGTGTGTGTGTATTTATATTTTATTTTGATCTTGCGCATTATTTTTGAATGTTTAATTGTTATTATAAGCATTTATAGCATTAAATATGTATTTATTGATAAGTATTATATACACAAATACATGTATGTAAAAAAAATACATGTACGTATATGTCAGTCAGGTGGGCTGATCCACTTCGTGGAAATCGACCGTCGCGGGGGTGTGTGTGTCTTAGTCCTCATTAACCGCAGAAAGTGAGGGATCTGTGTGTGTGTATATATATATATATATATATATATATATATATATATATATATATATATATATATATATATATATATATATTTGTATATATATATACACACACAATACACAAAAACAAGACCATTTTGCAAAAAAAAAACCTAAACCAACAAAAAAACAACCCAAAATCTCCTATCAAAACTACTTACGTTGTTGCATCTGTGTGTGCACGAGCATCAGTGCGAGTGCGTGTGCGTGCGTGTCTATGTGTGTTGTCTTCTTCTCATGCAATACCGTCTGTAGGTGTGTGTATTTATATTTTATTTACATCTTATGTTATTTTTTAATGTTTAATTGTTATTATAAGCATTTATAGCATTGCGTATGTATTTATTGATATTATATGTATACATCAGTCGGGGGGGTTGTGTGGGGGTGATCCTACTTCGCGGATATCAATGGTCGTGGGGGATCTTGGTCCCAATTAACCACGTAAAGTGAGGGACCCTGTATATATAGATTCTTCTATAATCACCTGAAGAGAGAGGATGGTTTCACCACCCCTCGAAACAGATCTGTAGTGATAAATGGAGTTTCAATAGAAAGTCTTTGTCCTGTCCTTTTATTTTTATTGTTATTTGCTCTACCAAAAAGTATTGAGCACTCTCCTACGGAAGGATCTACTCAGAAAATCCGATATATATATATATATATATATATATATATATATATATATATATATATACACACACACACACACACACACACACACACGTGTCCCTGAGCTGCATAATTGGGAACCACAACTTTCTATAGATTAAATCCTGACGAATTCTTCAGTTCTTATTGGCTCCACAGCACTGTTCAACTTCGTTTGAAAGAAAGGAGTTCTGATATGTTCTAACATGTTCTATGGCACAACAGCTCACAGGATTTTCCTAAGATGATAACATATTCACCCAATCATGATAATCAGCTTGGTGAAAGATCTTAAACCTTATTAAGAGTCTCCTGTATATTTCCTCCTCATGGGTCAAACCAGGATTTACACAAGTACGAGGTGACCTATCATGAAATTGTGGGATCCATATCCAGTAAACAAGGGCCAGCATGGTATCATAGAATGTCTGCCTCACAACAAGAAGGTTCTGGAGCATTTCTGTGTTTGCATGTCCTCCCTGTGCTTGCATGGATTTCCTCCGGGTGCTACAGTTTCCTCCCACAGACCAGAAAGTATTAAGAGTAGTACTGGCTCTTCCAAAGTGCCCATAGGTCTGAGTGTGAGTCGTCGTGTTCTATCCCTTGCAATATTACAAAGTTTGCATGTTCTCCCTGTTTGCGTGGTTTTCTCTGGGTACTCTGATTTCCTCCCAAACCCAAAAAAACAGGGACAGTAGGTTAGTTGGCTGTTCCAAATCATCCGTAGCTGTATGAGTATGAATGATTGTGTGATTTTTGGCCCTGTGATGGCTTGGCAAGATGTCCAGGGTGTACCCCACCCTTCCCCAGAGTCGGCTGAGATGGGTGCCAGCCTCCCCATGACCCTAATTAGGATTAAATGGTTCAGAAGATGAATGAATGAATAGTACAAACAGTTCAGGGTTTACCCCTCCTCTCCTAGAATCAGCTGTGATTGGCTCCAGCCTCCCCACAACCCTGGTAGGATGAGGTGGTTAGGCAATTGAATGAATGACTATCCAATAAATAGTTTGCGGCAGGAGATACACCACCTCACCTTTTAAGAGAAAGAACTGACAACAGCATATCATCTTACTAACTACAACCGAGTCTAATGCAAGCATTAACTCATTTGCCAAACCACTTAATCCTAGTAGGGTTGTGGGGAGGTTAGAGCCTATCTCAGCTGACACTGGGCGAAGGCAGGGTCCACCCTGAACATCTCGCCAGACCATCTCAGAGCAACACACCCAAAAACACACTCACTGACACTCTCACACCTAAAGTGGCTTTGTGGTTAAGGGATGGGTCACTGATCAAAAGGTCAACGGTTCAATCCCCACTGTCAGCACTGTTGGGCCCTTGAGCAAGGCCCTTATCCCTCAATTGTTCAGTTGAATAAAAATGATAACTGTGAGTCCCTCTGGATAAGAGTGTCTGACAAGTGCTGTAAACATAAACATAGAGTCCGTTTGGAACAGTTAGCCTACTGTCTTTGAACTGTGGGAGGAAATCAGAGTACCCAGAGGAAACCACACAAGCAAAAGGAAAACATCCAAACTCTACACAGTAACGTCTGAGCTTACATCACCGTGCCACCCTAATAGAAGCACTTATCTATAAAACGCACAAACTGCAATAACATTTTAATGGTTCTGTCCATAGAATCCTATTTTTTCAAGTATAGCTTTTTATATATATATATATATATATATATATATATATATATATATATATATATATATATATACTGTATAAATGCTATAATAAACGATAAAAAATTTTGAGAGGCTGTTTGTGTCAATAGTAGTGTGTGTGTGTGTGTGTGTGTGTGTGTGTGTGTGTGTGTGTAAGAAAGCTCTTGCCTTTGTTCTATTGCCAGTTTACTGAGGTCAGCAACCGAGCCTCTTCTACTATCACTGGTTGTGGCTATATACAGAGGACTAAGTGCTGAACTCAACATTTATGTAATGAAAAGCAGTTTTCCCACCATATATCCATGCGCTCAAAAGTATTCAACCTGCTCTCTCGCGCTCTCTCTCTCTCTCTCTCTCTCGCTCTCTCTCTCTCTCTCTCGGTCTCTCTCTCTCTCTTTGTGTGTGTATGCGTGTGTAGAAAAGGCTTGCACCCTGCATGATATCTAAGAATAGATTACTTTATTAGATTGGATTAAGATTAAAGGTTTTTGTTAAGTTCTACTTGCTGCCATTCTGGTCCATCTGTATTGTTTTCATGGCATTCAGTAACCCAAGGAAAACAATAGAACCAGTTGTAGTCCATGGGACACTGTTCGGCCAATAAATCACATATGTGTTGACCATCAGGCTTTTGAGGAAATATTATTCCCCTCGGCTTGAGCAGAACTGTATAGTATGGTTGGAATAAATAGAAAAAACTGAAGACATTATTATCATCATCATCATCATCATCATCATCATCATCATCATCATCATCATCATCATCATCATCGTCATCATCATCATCATCAACATCATTATTTTTTTATGATTATTATTATTATCATCAACATTATTATTATTATTATTATTATTATTATTATCAACATTATTATTATTATTATTAATAATTTTGCTGTTATACATGTCAAGGTGAAAATACATGTGAGAATAGGATTTAAAGAAGCAATGAGTAATTAAGTTGGATTTAAACTCTATATTTCCCCCCCAGTGCTTAATGATCCATTGTTATGTCCATCTGTGTAAACCCTTAAATATTACATGTAAGTGAACGTTCTATCTATACGAGCTAAAAAAGGAATTGTAGCACAGAACATTATATTCTTTTACAATACTGTATATTGTTCTATAGAGTTCACGCCAGGCCCTCTGGTAGGCACAGTGCCAGGTTTTTCTAGATATCAGATGGTAATTCTTTCAGGAGCATCACTAAGAGTCTTAAGGTAGGAGCTCAGTCGCATCACACCTCTATCCTTATCCCCCAAGGCCAAATGCTCTTTCAAAAATAACATCAACTGTCATTTCGTGCGAAACAACAGAAAACAACATTAAAACTGAATGAGTGCTGGAATTTACATACAACTTTCACTCATGCATTGGAGCAAAGATGATGTGGAGCATCACTGGAGCTAAAATTAAGTTCATATCTGTAAGTTAATAAAAATGTCCATATTCAGGACACCCTCGACCCCCACCATATCACCACACACACACACACACACACACACATACATATATATATATATATATATGTCTGTATATTTATAGACACATTTTTTAGAGATAACCCTGAGAGCTATGGCACTGTATTATATATACATGCTCTAAACTCATCCCAATGAAAGTAATGGAATGTTAAACAAACATGTAAACAACACTGCAGTAAGTTTAGGGAGTGTTCACAGTTTTCTGGGGTGGTTCGCTCGCAGCTTTTTCTTTCCTTGCACACAATAGAGTAGCATCTGTAAATTGATTCCTTCAGACAAAACACTGGGTCTGAAGGGACCGCCTCATGTCCCATTGTCATAGCCATGTTCAAACGTCTTGCAGTTAGAGAAGGAAAACTGCATCACAGTAATCAGATCCTTTAGTCTGGTTGTTACACAGACTATTACGCTTTCGCTCAGGCTAGTCCAGGACTGCTGCTCCAACAATATTACACCTATAATATCGCTGGTGCCTGGATTGCACTGGTCACACTGGAGGACTAAACAGCATCACTCCCTCTCCCTCTCCACCCTCCTCCTCATGCTGTAGTTGAAAGAACTCCCCTTACCTCCTGTCCAGGACTGCAGGCACTTGATCAAAGGGCCACACCAGCTGCATGCACAGAAGGAGCCACAGCAAGAGAAGCATGGAGAGCCTGTTTTCAGCCATTGAGACAAGTAGAAGAGAGCACGAGAAATGAGATCTGCTTCATAATCTGCCTTGATGGCATAGCCCTGAACCTGAGCTCATTGATGGGCGGACCCAGTAGCCAATGAGTCGGCAGAGGGAAGATAATCGTGCGTCACAGCCTTCATTCTTCCAGCGTTGCTCTCTGTCTCTCTTGCTTGCGCATGCCTGCATGCTCCCTGCACCCCTCCTCTCTCTCTCTCTCTCTCTCTCTCTCTCTCTCTCGCTCGCTCTCTCGCTCTCTCTATCATTCTGTCATACAAACAATGCTAATGCCAAATCTGAAGCACATGCTCCCACTGATGTAAGCCATCATCATGAGAAAACAGTTTTATCTCATAACCATATTTGACAGATGAAATTGTTTACTATTTATTCTGGAAATGTATATAGTAAGGTATATACCAGCTAACAGACTGACCTAGATTTGTATTCCCTAGCTTAGTTATGCATATGCTGGAATGCAAACTGATAAGATATGCATTACAGTAGGTGTAGAAAAAAAATAATAATACAGTATATAAATAAATAATAAATAAATTAACCCCTCCCTCAGTGCAGCAAACTGACTTATCAAAGCCCGGCCATGTCTCTCACTGTCTGTGATGAGGAGCATGTTAAAGAACCATTGCTGACTTTTGACAAGAGGAGCTGTTTCTGCCCTGTGATGGCCTGGCGAGCTGTCTGGGGTGTCCTCTGTCCTCACCCAGAGTCAGCTGAGATGGGCGTCAGCCTCCCCACCACCCTAATTAGGATTAAGCGGTTCAGAAAATGAATGAATGAATTTTGTTGTGTTGCAGCCTGAATATTTTTCCAGATGGATTTCATAAACCAAACATGTAGCGCTCACTCACTCAGTCACTCACTCATTTGCCAAATCATACTATTATTGACATGTTGAGGTTGAAGCTGATTCCACTGTCACTTGGCGAAAATAGGATACACCTTCAACAGCTTTACAGACCACTGCAGGGTCAACACACATGTAACCATTCACACTCACATCTATGGGGAGTTTATAACGGCCAATCAGCCAAATGTGTATATCTTTGGATTGTAGGAGGAAACGGGAGTACACAGAAGAAACTCATGCAAAAAAGGAGAATAATAGCAAACGCCACACCACAACACCCCTGCCAAGCCTGGGACCTGGACCGAGGACCTTCTTAACCTGTAACAGCCTCGTGAGAGAGACTGTCCAACCAAAAAAAAAAAAAGTCATGAGGTTTAATCTTTTGTTGGTGTGTCTTTATTGTTGATTATAGCATGCAGTCACCATGACATTGTTGCATCAATGATTCAGGTCAAGGCTCAACAATACAGTATATGGCAATAAAATGGAGTGAAATGATGACCTGAATGAGCAGGTTATCCCATAACTGGGCTTTTTCATTCTCTAATGGCACAGATATAAAATTGGGGCTCAAATAATGAAAACAGTGAAATAATTCATGAATCTCAGTGAATGAGGAATTATTTTCACACATGAACTGGCAGCACAGAGCCCTGTCCTAAACTCTATTTTAAATCTATGGGACATGCTTTTAGATGTGGGGGAGAAGGATGTACTGGGACGGTGGTATTGTGGTTAGCACATTCACCTCATTGCAAGAACGTTGTGGGCTCAAGTCCTGTTCTGTGGAGAGTTTGCATGTTCTTGCATGCTGGCGTGGGTTTCCTCTCACAGTCAAAGACATGAATAATTAGGTTAATCAGCTGTTGCCCCTACGTGTGACGGTAAATGGTTGCATATGTTGCAACATTCTGGAAAACTGTTCAGGATGTGTCCCACCTTTGTCCAGTGTTGGCCGAGATGGGCTCAGGCCTTCTTGCAACACCTGCAGAATTAAGTGGTTTGAAAAACAAGTAGGGGATGAGAGGCTAAATTATGTAGGAGCAGTAATTTCAACACTAATGCCACTTTTTATACTTTATAGGTACCATTATGAGTACTTTACCTATGATTAGGTATGAAGTAACTATTGTTAAACAGAAATATAAAAGTGGTATGTGAGACAAATGTCTGAGTAATTTCATTGTTTGGTCTGTTGTGTTTAATGCAATTTTCTTCACGAAGGAATGTCACCCTCTTGTGGATGATCTGAAATAATACAGTCCAGCGAGTTTAAAAATTGAAATACATACTGTATTATTGTCAAAAAAGGCACAAATTGGGATTAAGCGGTTCAGAAAATGAATGAATGAATGAATGAAACATACCACCATATCAAATTATAATAATAATAATAATAATAATTATTATTATTATATTTAAAAATCATGTATGTCATCATAGGAAATAAGGAAAGTAGAAATAAGTGTTAATATTTGCATATTTTATTTAAAAATATATATTATTTTAACATAAAAAAGAAAAAAATCAAGGAAAAGGGAAAATTAATGCATCAGTTTATTTTTCGTACAAATTATTTAATTCCTAACGGTACAGGAACTTTACTACTGTAGTAGTTTCAGGCACAACCTCAAACACATTGTATAGATAGTGCACTACATGTAAAGTGGAAAAAGCCTGAGTGACACTTCATGAAGTGCACGTATGTGTTAATGTCTTATTTGGAACACTGCCCTCCTTTCCCCATAGCAACAGTCCTCTCAGCCACCAAACTTCAGCCACTATACGGTGAACTGGAACATTGACTGTCAACAGGTAATAAAAAGGTTTTAATTAAAACTATACGAATAGAAATACATTTTAATCTATTACCGTGTGTATCCCCGATATACTTTCACACATTTCAGGCGAACTTTATTTCCTCAGACTGGAAACGCCGCAGTTTTACTCGTTTCAGTAAACTACCCACTTTATGCTAATTACCTCATTTAGCTGTGAGCGGGATTACACGAAACCTGCTGAACTGATGTTTGCATAACGTCATGGAGGGACGGGGACTGGGCCTGGAAAGAACCCGGAATATTTTCGAACAAATCCGGATCACGAGCTTGATACTGAAATTAAGGACCTTATATGTTAGCCGGATTTCATAAAAACGGTTGAGCTAATTTTTGTATTATTATTTGATTGACGGATGGGGCCTGGAAAAATCCCAATAATTTTTTAGAGGTGATCCGTTTCCATTTTGAGAAAAAAAAAAATCCTGAACATGGAAAGAAGTGTTTATCTGATGTCCACTAGAGGGAGACATTTCATTATAGCTGTGACAAGTTACAATGATTACAGTAATTTGTGTCTGGAGGGGGAATGCTCGTCGTGATGGGGGGCACAATGCAGTGTCTCTTCCTCACGCCGGTCCCAAGCCAGGATAAATGCAGAGGGTTGTGTCAGGAAGGGCATATAAAAATGTGAATCAAAAATAAGAATAACATACTGGATCACTTGAGGCCCGAGTAAACAACGACTGCCATCAGTACTGTTAACCAACGGGATGCTGGTGGAAATTGGACTACTGTTGGTCGAATAAGGAGAGGAGAAGAATATGCAGAGGATAAGGTGAGATGGAGGCAGATGAAGAAGTGTATCTGGAGGGGAAACCTGACACTGACTTAATTCAGACTGCTGCAACTTATCTTACTATTTTTACTGGAGACTTTGAGCACATCCTATACTTTCGCCAAATTTATACATATAAACTAATATACACGTACGGGTTTGGTGTATATATTCTTATTTTCCTTTTGGCTTTTTTCCCTTTTTCAGGGGTCATCACAGCGAATCATTGCATACTTGATTTGGCATAGGTTTTTACGTCGGATGCCCTTCCTGACACAACCCTTTAGTAAGGGACAGAAACATGCTGATGGCTATGCTCTTTACAAAAGCAATGGTTCTTCTAAATGAGCCTCTCACCATAGAAGCATGGTTGGCCTTTGATAACACAGTTAGCTGCACTGTGGGGACAGTGACAACCTTGTGGAGAGTGGGACTCGAACCTCCAACATAAGGATCAGCCAACCAGCGCGCTTTACCACCAGGCCACCACTGCCACACTAGTGTGTGTGTGTGTGTGTGTGTGTACGTACAGGGATACTTTACTTTTTGCGGTTAATTGGGACGGAGATGCGGTTAATTGTGCCCGAGATCCCCCGTGATCGCCAAATTCAACAAAGTAGGATCAACCCCCCCCCACTGACATATACTGTATGTACATGTATTGGGACTGAGATTCCTATAGACAACCATTGAAATCCGCGAAGTAGGATCACCCCTCAACCCCCCCACCCCCGATTGACGTATACCTACATGGATATGTGTATATAATATCAATAAATACATATCCAATGCGATAAATGCTTATAATAACAATTAAACATTGAAAAAATGACATAACATGTAAATAAAATCTAAATACAGACGCTCTCCAACTTACCAACATTCGTTTTGCAAACATACAGAGATACCAACAAAGCTGTCCAAGGTCGAAAGTGAAAGTGAAATGAAATTGAAAAACAAGTAGAAATATAAATGGAATAAAATTTACTGAAAGATAGATTATAAATATAAGTATGAAATATGATTAAGCATTATACTGAGGTACACTTAACACAAGGCTCCAGCAGAGGGGGGCGTGGCTGCGTAGACACACACACAAATACAACAATGTATTCGGTTTTGATGGGATATTTTGGGTTCATTTTTGTTGTGTGTTAATTTAGGTTTTTTTTTTTGCATAATTGGCCTTGTTTTTGTGACATTTTCTTTAACTTTTCAACCTATTCTTCCTTAGGAGTCATTCAACATTTTCAACATTTTCCTAAGCATACAAAACGTACGCTAGAGGGGAGGGGGTAAGATGTCTGTCTGTGTTTTAATATAAAAATGTCGATCAACAATAATACATGCGCGCGTGAATATCTCTTCTTCTCTTTCGGCTTTTTCCCTTTCTCGGGAGTCGCCACAGCGAATCATGTGATTTGCACATTTGATTTGGCATAGGTTTTTCGGATGCCCTTCCTGTCACAAGGGACAGAAACACGCCAACAGCTTTGCAGCCTTCTCTTTATGAAAGTCAGCAATGGTTCTTTTACATGCCTCTCACCATAGACAGTGAGAGACATGGCCGCCTTTGATAACCCAGTTCGCTTCACTGGGGGGCGCTCGTGAATATATATATATATATATATATATATATATATATATATATATTTTTTTTTTTTTTTTTTTTTGTGCGTGTACGTTTGAAACTCTCAATGCGCGAATCGCCAGCCACCTGCGGTGTTGCATATCTGCAAAGTCTGCAATGAATACTATCCAACCTGGTATCAGCTTCTGAAACATCAGAATGCAGCTGATCAATTTTTAATATAAAATAATATGATTAAAAACATAATTTTTATTATTAAAACCAAATGGCTTCATATGAATATTAAAGCAGGTGTCATTAAAAAAGAATTCTTTAAAAGTATATATTTTTATTGATTTCATTATTATTTGACTGGTGTGTAAAAGAAGTATTGATCAAGGAAATACATTGATTTATTTTATAAAAGAGGTTTGACCATTGTTTTATTTAATATCTTATTTAAAAATCCTGCCGAGACATCATCAATATTTATTTGTACGCTTTCGGAGAGGGGAGGGGGTGTGTCAAAAAAAGCGTACTCTCTGTACGCTTGGGAAATTGTTGAAAATGTTTAACTGCCCATTAATTTCCTTATTTTTTTAGTTCAATGAAGATTTATTTATTTATTTATTAAAAAAAAAAAGAACTGAAGCCACATGAATTGAAGCGCTAAGTAGCAAAGGATCCCTGTATGTTTATGTAATATCAATAAATGATTATAATAACAATTAAACATTCAAAAATAATGCAAAATATGTAAATAAAATACACATACACACACACACACACACACACAAACATACAGACGTGCACCTAACATAAAAATGTAAGTAGTTTTGATGGGGGGGGGGTTTGGGTTGTTTTCTTGTTTGTTTGGGTTTTTTTTTTTTTTTTTTTTTTTTGCAGAACAGGGAATGCGCATTGAATTCCATTTCTTGAGGGCGTGGCCCGCAGTGAGACAATAAACATTTAATGTGTGTACAATACACATTTAATGCTTACTGTATTGTGTGTCTGTGTGTGTGAGAGAGAGAGAGAGAGAGAAAGACAGAGAGACAGACAGGTGTGTGTGTGTGTGTGTGTGTGTGTGTTAATAAAAATGTTTAATAATGGTTTAATTAATAAATATGTTAATAAAATGGTTTAATATGTTTATAAAAAATGTTGAAATGGTTTAATAAATAATTTTCTTTTGTGTGTGTGTGTGTGTGTTCTGACTTTGGATGTGTTAAATTCAGAGCCAAATTTCCTGTGTGGGATTAATGTAGGATATCAAAATATAAATAATTAATATGGTTAAGGATCAGTTTAAAAAAAAAGTTTAAAACCCACAAACTTTTAGTGCAAACCGCAGCCCAGTGAACTTATTTGTAATGATAGCTTCTGTGGAAAATGATGGGATCTCATAAAATATCTCTAAACCTGCTTGAGAATGTTGACATTTTATGTATTTTTTCCTCATTAAAGAAAAACATGTTTAAGGTAAATAAAAAAAGAGGTCGATGTTACCTTATAGTTTTTATTTTATGACTCATAATTTAACACATTTATTTTTGTATACAAGCCCTCAATGTGAAGAATACATTCAAAAGTTTAAAACCTGAAGTACAAATACTGATAATCATTATATTTCTATGTACAATGTACAATAATACATCATTTTAAATATTTCACAAATAAAGCACACCATATAGAATATTTAATAAAATATACTAGTATCATCATTGGCACAGTTTTAGAACGGAAAAGTAAATTTTGCTCTGCTTGTGGAATTCTGCTTCAGAGTATTTACCTGAAGCATTTTCCTCAGCAAAAAATTTTGTCACTACTAAAAACAAGTTGTGGCCTATTTTTATACCAAAGAGAGTCTCTTTTAAAAATGAGTCTACATGTCTTTTCTTTTATTTCATTAGCGTGATGGAAGAAGAATGCAAAGGGACAGAAGGGGAAGCGTTTGAAATCTTTACCTCATTAGCAAAACTTAAGGATTCCTCGGAGGATAGGTTGAGAGAACACACTGTCCTTCCTCCTGTTCCAAGCCCTCCAAGCAAGGAAAACTACAGCCTTCCTGATGGCAGAGTGCGAAAAAAACTCATTTGCTACAGCAGGATTAAACAACAGCAACATGAACTGCACAGAATCATGTGAGTGGGTGTGTCATCAGTCTTTATTCAGGTAGCCAGCGTTTAGTCGGATTTTAAAGAAACAGTTTGTGATCTGTCTGTGCCCTCAGGTGCATGTAAACCATAATGCAATAAAACTTCTATCACATGATTACCTGTGCACAAAACAGAGTCTTGTTGGGGTTTTTTAATCACCAGTGTTTGTGACTCAGTTTGTCTGTGAACAAAATCCTGGCCACGCCCATACACTGATTTTTACTACACTTGGTGGAGAAACGGCAATACATCCATAAATGTACTGTTGGATAGATAAGAAACTATATCCAAGCTTTCAAATGACAATTGCCTTTGACCTTGAGTGACCTTTATAGGTCACAGTCAAAGTCATAGGATTTTGATTACTCATAAATTTTAAATGAATGCTGAAAGACATGCTGTTACTATGTAACTATAACACTAATAAGAAAACCAAATAGTATTTTCTTTGAGCTTGAGTGACCTTGAATAGTCAAAATCAAGGTCATAGTATTTTAAACACTCATGTCTTTTGAAAAAGACAGACATGTTGCTGATATGGAATCTAGTAGGAAAGCATTAAAGGATTTGTATGGCATATGATCAGCACGTAGGTTAAAAAGACAGTTATGGCAGAATCAGCCTGGGTTTATGAGGGTGTGTGTCATCTGTTTGTTTGTGTCATGGTTCATCTGTGAGCAAAATCCTGACTTCACCCATATACAGATTTTCAAGAAACTTGGTGGATATAATATGCTACATGAGGCCCAGTGATGGTTTAATTTTGGATTCTGAAGGTCATAGTTGAAGGTCAGAGCAAGGTCACAGATTTTTAAAGACTGAACAATTATGAATTCATAATCGAGTGCATAGACCCTGGAATAGGAATACCATATGTTGGCTTTTAAATTAGACAGTTACCTTTGACCTTGAGAGCTCAAATCCAGCCATGTTGTAACTTGCAACATTATCCATTTTGTGTGGTGGAGGGATCATGCACTCTGAGTGCCCTTCTAGTTATAACAGTACAAGTATTGTAACAATACTCATGAGAGATTGTGTTGACAGAGCTATTCTAATTCTCCATGGTCTTGTCAGGGTTGCCAAGGCTACACAACCTTATAAAAGGGTCACCAACATGATGCCTTCTGAAGACCCTGAACCCGCATTTCCTGAAACAGTATTACTTTTCATTACATAAATTAAATTTTTTATTTAATACATATTGTTTATATTTTGGAAAGCATATTTTTATAGATACATATTTTTTTACAGATGATGAGTGAAGCAAGGAAACAGCGTGTAAGTACCTTTTCCTTCTCTTGAAATACTCTAGTACAGTGCTAATTCTCTCACTTTGGCAATGTCTGTTCATGCTACATATTTGTAGATAAATTACATGTTCCTGAAGAAATATGTGGAAAATCGACCCATTGCACACATTGATCAGCAATGTTTGGACAACATATTGAGTCGTATACCACCGCAGCTCCAACTAGGATCTGGCAGTCAGGAGCTGTTGGATGAACACTGCAAGGAGATCAGTGAGAACTACTATCGCACGATGGTTGAGTTTACAGGTGAGCTGTAAAACAATTGTAACAGGAGTTTGCAATCCAGCCTTAGCAAAGTTATATACAGTATAAGAAACTTATTATACTAGTTATTAACCTGTTAATTTGTAGCATGAAAGGGGATCAATCCAAATATCTCTAATCAAATGAAATAACAAAAAACCCAAATCAAATAGATCTAATATGTAGATTTTGACACTGCCTAAGGATGGACCCCCCATAGATATCAGCCTCAGCGTAGAAGTATGGCGAGCTGGATAGATGGAGGTGTGACCGAAGCGGTGATGTGATTTTTAACAATGTTTTTTTTTTTTTTTTTCCCTGCAGTTGACAGTATCCTCAAGAAGCCAGAGATGGACACCGATGTTACTCTTCAAAAACAACCTGAACTCAAGTGAGTGCATCGGCGTCCCATAATAAAATATATAAATATGGATCAATTCAGATTTATACCAATTAAAAATTTATAATTGTCTTTCTTTCTAGGAGTCTTGCTTGCAGCCGGCGATGGCGTGACAGCTTTATCTGGAACCGAAAGATGATCAAAGAGAATTTGTACATCCTGCACCCAGTAATGCAAGACATTTTGGATCTCTGTTATGTAACATTTTCTCATCTAATCCTGGTTGATATCTCAGAATGCAGGTACTGCTTTTATCTGATTGCAACTCATGTTACAAATGTAGGAATATGTATGGCTTTACACTGGTCAGAGGTCACAATTGCTTTGAATTTGTCCATCCCAGAGGTGTGTGTGTGTGTGTGTGTGTGTGTGTGTGTGTGTGTGTGTGTGTGTGTGTGTGTATTAAAGTCTTTTTCAATCATTATTCCAGTACAGTACCTAAGTTAATGTTTAGAATGTTTGTGTTGTGTGATTTTATGTACTGTGATGAAGCATGTTTATCCTTTTGTTTTGTTTATCCAATTTATTACATTTCATGTTCTTTTTGTTATGGTCTGTGTTTTCGGGGGACTTTGATTTTGACGGCTGTGTTCTCTAACTCTAACTGTCCGCTCTGGCTGAGGGGCGTGGCTGAGCTGCTCCTTGGCTCACACCTCAATTCACTATTCTCATTTACTCTCAATAAACACAAGCATGCTCACCTCTGGGCGAGAGGATTAACTCACATGTTTGTTGAAGCTGACAAACGGAGCTTGTGAGATGAAGTGCGGCTTATCTGGACTTCTGATCTTTTAAGTGTGCAAGATCAAGCTCTGTGTGTCATCTGCAACAAATGCCTCCCATTCAAAGGGGAAGGACTTAAGAAGTATGCTTTAATTGAGGTGAGCATGCGGTTTGTGTTTCATTTCGTTTCATTTTCTGTAACCGCTTCATCCTAATTAGGGTCGCGGGGAGGCTGTTGCCCATCCCAGCCAACTCAGGGCGAGGGCATAGTACACCCTGGACAGCTCGCCAGGCCATCGCAGGGTGGAAACACGCCGACGGCTTTGCAGCCTACTCTTGTCAAAAGTCAGCAATGGTTCTTTTACATGCTTCACACCATAGACAGTGACAGACATGGCCGGCCTTTGATAACCCAGTTAGCTGCACTGGGGGAGACAGTGACAACCTTGTGGAGAGTGGGACTTGAACCCCCAACCTTTGGAACAGCGATCCAGCACCTTATACCACTAGACCACCACTGCCCCGCAGTTTGTGTTTATAGGGAGTAAATGAGATTACTTAATTCAAGTTCAGGCACTTTAAAGGAAGCTGTAGTTTCTTCAGGAGAAAGCCTTATTTCTTCAGAAGAGATGGCGCTTATCCGGCGTTTGAGTGGCATCATAGAGCTTAACTGGATAATATATTGTACATACAAAATGAAAACATATATATATATATATATATATATATATATATATATATATATAGATAGATAGATGGACAGATTTATAGATAGATAGATAGATATAAAGTATGCTGTATAATGTTTATATATTTTATTCATAAATATCACAGTACAAAATTAAAAGGTTTTTCTTAATCATTATTATATTTTACTACATTAATACTGTATTAATGAGTACGACTGTCTAAGGAATGTGTTTAAGAAGCATATTTTAGTGCATGTAATAGATACATAGTATTTTACTTACTGCTGGTTGATCATTCGCATGTAATATGATACATGGGGTTTTAGTTCCGGGTACCGAACTCGGGATTATCTTCATTCACGGGAGGGGCAGGAAACAAATCCCCGGGAATATCAAGGGCCTACTGTATATATACAGTGGTACTTCAGCTTACGAAATTAATCCTTTCCAGAGCTTTTTTTGTAACGTGCATTTTTCGTAAGTTGAACCTCATTTTACATGTAAAACGCGTGATTCGTTACAAGGCTTCCAATACTACCCCCCAAACCCTTTAAAAATTATAAAAGCATGCCTTTTAAGACCTCCTTCTGCTTCAATATCGTACCGATGGTAGACGGGTTTGGCCATATTCCTTTGTGATATCACTCGAGCCCTTTTCTTCTTACTCGCACCGGAAATCACACGCGCGTGTGTGAGTGTGTGTGTGCACGTGCCATGTGTGTATGAGGGTGTGTGTGTGCGTGTGTGCGCACGCATGTTGACCACATCTTCTTAGCAGAGTTATAATCTTACAAATCTTCTTCTTCTTCTTTTACTTTCGGCTGCTCCCTTCAGGGGTCGCCACAGCAAATCATCCACCTCCACCTCACCCTGTCCTCCGCATCTTCTTTTCTGACTCCAACGACCTTCATGTCTTCCTTCACCACATCCATAAATCTCTTTTTTGGTCTTCCTCGAGGCCTTCTGCCTGGTAGTTCCAACCTCAGCATCCTACTGCCAATATACTCACTATCCCTCCTCTGTACATGTCCAAACCATCTCAATCTAGCCTCTCTGACTTTGTCTCCAAAACATCTTACGTGGGCTGTCCCTCTGATATACTCATTTCTGATCCTAGCCATCCTCGTTACTCCCAGAGAGAACCTCAACATTTTCATCTCCACTACCTCCAGCTCTGCCTCCTGCCTTTTCCTCAGCACCACTGTTTCTAAACCATACAACATCACTGGCCTCACCACCGTCTTGTACACTTTTCCCTTCATTCTTGCTGACACTCTCCTATCGCACATCACACCAGACACTTTTCTCCAACCATTCCAGCCTGCCTGCACACGCTTCTTCACCTCTTTTCTACACTCTCCATTGCTCTGGATTGTTGAGCCTAAGTACTTAAGTTATAATCTTAGAAATGTTTATGTAAAGCCTGAGTCAAGAAATAAAGCATAAAACAACAGTAACTCTGTCCTTGACATGAAAAGCATCATGGTGGATTCAGCATTGTTTGAATGAATTGGCGCATTTGAATTGGCGCGTTTGAATGTTTGAATGGCACGTTTGAATTTTCAAGATGGCGCTTTTGTAACATGAACTTGTTTCGTATCCTGCGACAAAAATTTTAGGAAAATGCTTTTCGTAACCTGAATTTTTCGTTTGGTGAGACTTTCGTAAGGTGAGGTACCACTGTGTGTGTGTGTGTGTGTGTGTATATATATATATATATATATATATATATATATATATACACACACACACACACACACACACACACACACACACACATTCAGTAGGCCCTCGTTATTCGCGGGGGTTCGGTTCCGGCCCCTCCTGTGAACCAAGACAATCGCGAGTTCTGTACTCGGAAGTAAAACCCCATGTATCATATTACATGCGCAAATGATCAACCGGAAGTAAAATACTATGTATCTATTACATGCGTGAAATATGCTTCTTAAACACATTCTATACATTATTAGTATACATTATTAAGTAATTATATATTATTACTTAAACACATTCTATAAGCATAGGATGGTGGTGTGCAGGATGACCCTGATGGTGAGAAAGGTGAAAAAGGCAAAGGCAGAGCAGAAGACAAAGTGGTGGAAGCTGAAAAAGGAAGAGTGTCATGTTGTCTTCAAGGAGGAGTTGAAACAGGCTTTGGGTGGCCAGGAAGTGCTTCCAAATGACTGGACAACCACAGCAAATGTGATCAGGGACACAGGTATGAGAGTACTTGGTGTATCCTCTGGAAGGAAAGTAGATAAGGAGACTTGGTGGTGGAATGAGGAAGTGCAGGAGTGTGTACAAAGGAAGAGGTTAGCTAAGAAGTGGGACATCGAGAGGACCGAAGAGAGTAAACAGCAGTACAGGGAGACACAGCGTAAGGCGAAAGTAGCAGTGGCTAAGGCCAAACAGAGGGCGTATGATGACTTGTATGATAGGTTGGATAGTAAAAGGGGAGAAAGTGATCTTTACAGGTTGGCACAGCAGAGAAATAGAGATGGGAAGGACGTGCAACAAGTTAGATTGATAAAGGACAGAGAGGGAAATGTATTGACTGATGACAGAAGTGTGCTGGGAAGATGGAAAGAGTACTTTGAAGAGCTGATGAATGAGGAAAATGAGAGAGAAAAAAAAGTAGAAGAGGTGACCATTGAGGAGCAGGATGTAGCAAAGATCAGTAAGGGTGAAGTGAGAAGGGCATTGAAGAGGATGAAGAATGGAAAGGCAGTTGGTCCTGATGATATACCTGTGGAGGTATGGAAGTGTCTAGGAGAGGTAGCAGTAGATTTTCTGACAAGAACATTGAACAAGGTACTAGAGAGTGAGCAGATGCCGGAGGAGTGGAGGAGAAGTGTGCTGGTGCCCATTTTTAAGAACAAGGGAGACATGCAGAGTTGCAGCAACTACAGAGGGATAAAGTTGATGAGCCATACGATGAAGTTATGGGAAAGAATAGTGGAAGCTAGACTAAGGGCAGAGGTCAGCATTTGTGAACAACAGTTTGGTTTCATGCCAAGAAAGAGCACCACAGATGCAATGTTTGCTTTGAGGATGTTAATAGAGAAGTACAGAGAAGGTCAGAGGGAGCTACATTGTGCCTTTGTGGATCTGGAAAAAGCATATGACAGGGTGCCAAGAAAAGAACTGTGGTATTGCATGAGGAAGTCTGGAGTGACAGAGAAGTATGTTAGAGTGGTGCAGGACATGTATGATAGATGTAAGACAGTGGTGAGGTGTGCTGTCGGTGTGACCGACGAATTCAAGGTGGAGGTGGGACTGCATCAAGGGTCAGCTCTGAGCCCCTTCTTGTTTGCTATGGTGATGGACAGGCTGACAGACGAGGTGAGACAAGAATCTCCATGGACTATGATGTTTGCAGATGACATTGTTATCTGTAGTGAGAGCAGAGAACAAGTGCAGGAAAATCTAGAGAGGTGGAGGTATGCCCTGGAATGGAGAGGAATGAAGGTTAGCCTCAGAAAATCAGAATACATGTGTGTGAATGAGAAGGACCCAGGAGGAACGGTGATGTTACAGGGAGCAGAGATAACGAAGGTGGAGGATTTAAGTACTTAGGCTCAACAATCCAGAGCAATGGAGAGTGTGGAAAAGAGGTGAAGAAGCGTGTGCAGGCAGGCTGGAATGGTTGGAGAAAAGTGTCCGGTGTGATGTGCGATAGGAGAGTGTCAGCAGGAATGAAGGGAAAAGTGTACAAGACGGTGGTGAGGCCAGCGATGTTGTATGGCTTAGAAACAGTGGCGCTGAGGAAAAGGCAGGAGGCAGAGCTGGAGGTAGCGGAGATGAAAATGTTGAGGTTCTCTCTGGGAGTAACGAGGATGGATAGGATCAGAAATGAGTATATCAGAGGGACAGCCCACGTAAGATGTTTTGGAGACAAAGTCAGAGAGGCTAGATTGAGGTGGTTTGGACATGTACAGAGGAGGGATAGTGAGTATATTGGCAGTAGGATGCTGAGGTTGGAACTACCAGGCAGAAGGCCTCGAGGAAGACCAAAGAAGAGATTTATGGATGTGGTGAAGGAAGACATGAAGGTCGTTGGAGTCAGAAAAGAAGATGCGGAGGACAGGGTGAGGTGGAGGCGGATGATTTGCTGTGGCGACCCCTGAAGGGAGCAGCCGAAAGTAAAAGAAGAAGAAAGAAGAAGACTTAAACACATTCTATACATTATCAATACAGTATTAATGCAATAAAATGTCATATTGATTAAGAAAAACATTTTAATCTTGTACTTTGATAATATTAATAAAATATATAAACATTATACAGCATATATATCATATCGGCACTTGCCCTTCCATTGGATCCTTCCGGTGGCGTCGAAAGGGGGGACTTGCTGCTTGGATAACAGCCTGTCCTCCATTACTCCATACCCCGGCTCTGCGCATTGGAGAGTATCACCAGCCAGGATACCAGCCAGAGTGCAGCCATAGTCCTTCGGGACTGACGGAGGCCTACTATTAACACATTAATGGTTAAAAATGCTTATCAGATGCCCACTAGAGAGAGGAATTGCATTATTTGTGAGGCACTCCACCGAATTTAGGCGCATGTCTCAATTGACGTATGGTGCTTGTGAGACAAAGCGCCGCTTATTCGGACTTCCGAACTTTCAAATGAGCAAGTGGAGCGCCTCAGCACTTAAGCAGCGCGCTTTAACTGAGGTGAGCGTGCTTGTGTTTATTGGGAGTAGATGAGCAGAGTGAATTCAGGTGTAAGCCACTGAATAGCTCAGCCACGCCCCTCTTCTGAATCACTTTCACCGGGAATCACTTTCACCTTTGGTGAATCACTTTCACCAGGAATCACACGTGTGTGTGTGTGTGTTCGAACTGCTAATCTTAGACATTCAGATATTTTTCCATTCATAAACAAGTAATATTGGACCATTATTTTTGTTAAATTTGTCTGTTTTAATTGTATCCCTTGCGAACGTAGGGGATACTATGATTTCACAGGCTGTCCGCTGCTGCTGTATCCGCAGCCACTACACCCGCCACAGATATTTCATGTTCACACTCAGCAGTGCTGGTTCTTTATGAATTTGTTTTATATTTATGTGGAATGGTCCCTACAGCATGCACTATCAGCTTATTGAAACTGGGTCACCTTGACCTATTTTTCAGGGTCACATGGGTCAATTCATGAAAAATGCCCATTAACTCTACAGAGCGTCGTTTTTATTCGATTGTTTTCCAATTTATACCCGCTTTACTTCGTGACAAGGTCTGCAATTCTGTTGAAACTGGATCACTTTATGCCTATGCACATGCCTCCTGGCCTTGTAAAAATAAAAACATGATTATACTAAGTGTGCAGCTGATTCATATTGCCCTTGTTCTGTGACAAGAATGGATTACTAGTTTACTTTTAAGAATTGTATGAAAATCTGATAATATTTTAGGTCATTTGTGTCCTGAAATATAGCTTTATATATACTCTAAAGTTATTGAAATATTCTTCTGATCTATTGCAACCATCCATTTGTTGAATTATTAACTGTACTTGTAACATAAAGTTCTGCAGGACCCGTGGACTGTGAGAACCTAAAGAACAAAATGATTTTGGAGTGTGAAGAAATCGAGCAGAATTTCATGAACATCTGGTTTCCAAAGGTTATTCACTTGCTCACCAGCAAAAAGACAGTGCATCAAATCAGAGGAGAGAAGTTGAATGCCTTTTATAACTGTGCCACAACACTTCTCTCTAATCAGGTGGGTTTTGGAAGCCATCACAGTGTTGTGCATAATTCGTTATGATGAGAGCTGGATGAGATCTGACAGCCCCAGTTATTCTCTGTTTGTAGTTGAAGTTTCTAATTGAGAGAAGTGTGAAGGCGTTTGTTCAGCTGTTTAAACCAATCAACAAGCAGATGCTTCCCCTCTTTAAGATGGACCTGACCTTTGATGATGAGAAGATGGACTTCTATCCCAGCTTTCAGGATCTTGAGGAGGCTGTGTTAGAGATTTTACACACAATCATGAATACCTTTCAAGTATGAAAATATTTGAGTTTGATCACTTTTACCCAGTTTACATGGCTTTATTAATGTATTTACAAGAGTGGGTTAAATAACAAGCTTGATATTTTAAATTTTGTATTGTTTAGGCTCTTCTTTTTTTTATTCCTTGTTTAGAGCATTTCTATAAACCCAAGAGAGCAGACAGGGAAAAAAATAATTTTAAACATTAAAAAAATGACATTTTCTTTATTTACCAATGCAACAGAACAAAAATAGAAGAAAAGTTCAAGTAAAAATATATATTTTGCCCTTTCTTGTATTTTCAAAAAACCTTAAATGAGTGCTTTGATTTAAACATTTGTGAGCCACTCCTCCGAAAGTATGTTCTTGTGTCCGAAAATGAGCTTTTTACACAGTCAGCTAGAGGAGGCCCAAAGCTGCAAAATACAGTAAAATGTTTTTCAATACCTTGAAAACTGACAGAGCTATGCCATTTCTTGTGTCAGCATTCAACTAAAAATTTCAAAAGACGTTTTTGAGAAAAATGAGCACAAAGATTGCCCTTCTTCCAAGATCATTAGTCCTTAGTAACCAAACATTTTTATGCACTTCAGCCATATAAACTTGTGACAGTGAGAGACATGGCAGGCCTTTGATAACCCAGTTAGCTGCAGTGGGGGGACAGTGACAACCTTGTGGAGAGTGGGACTCAAACCCCCAACCTTAGGATCAGCGATCCGGCCCTTTACCACCAGGCCACCACTGCCCAGTACTTTTTATACTCTGTATATTCTGTTGAAACTCCTGCTTTAAGCGTAGCAGTGCGCACGCACTGTGTGACTCACTAGATTCAAAGTAGTGGTCAGGTTGACACTTCCAACAGGGTAGTACGCCTGCGCAGATGTATATGATGTAGTTGCAATAGCTGCTGTGAGAGGGAAACAAAAAGACCGACTTGGTGTAACAAAAAATGTTCCAGTTTTTAAATTTATTGTGCACATGACAAATTAAGAATGGGGAGAAGGAAAACATATTTTTCCCAATTTTATTTATTTATTTTTAGAAATTACGAATATTAACATTAGTGGATCTACAAAACAAGGAATAAAAATAGAATGGTCTTGCTGGAAATATGTTCATAAGATTCCAGCACTATCATCATTTTTGTTGATTGTGTTTTCATGCTTACTGAGTGTCCAGAATAAACGGTCATTCAATTCTAGTTTATGTCGTGGCTTTACGGTTTTTATTTAGCTCACCTTGATAAGTATTATATTTAACAAAAGCACGGTGGATTTGGGTGAATAATAAGTTCAGTGACTTCTGCTAGGCCTGATGCGCATGATTGTTTTAAACTACACTACATGGGAACAGAGGTGAAAAGGCACATAAAGTGAGATTTTTTTTAGTTTATTTTTAACATTTTTATTTAAAATGGACTGCTGCAGGTCAACTTTAGCATCTCTTTACCTCTCTTTAGGAATTAACAGGATTCTTATTGTTTATTTTAACCATGACAGAAGAGGCAGTTGTGGTCTGGTGGTAAAAGGTGCTGGATCGCTGGTCCTAGGGTTGGGGGGGAAGGCCGGCCATGTCTCTCACTGTCTATGGTGAGATGTTCATGTAAAAGAACCATTGCTGACTTTTGTAAAGAGTAGCTGCAAAGCCGTCAGCGTGTTTCTGCCCTTTGCTAAAGGGTTGTGTCATGAAGGGCATCCGACGTAAAAACTTATGCCAAATCAAATGTGCGAATCATCGATATGACTTCCATGAAGATGGAGGCAGATGATTCGCTGTGCCGACCCCTGAAAAAGGGAACAACCAAAGGGAAAAGAAGATTTTAACCATGACGGAAACAGATCCGTTGAGTGCTACTTTGAGAAAAGCTAAATGTTGTCTTATTCGCTGGATTGTCGCTAGAAAAGAACTTAAGCAGTTTTGAAAAATTAACCTGAAAGCTAACAGTTGCCATCCTTTTCTCATCCATTTTAGACTGGTGCCATGAAAAGGAACAGCAATTGAAATGAAAGCATTTGATGATTAAAAAATATATATTTTTTATTGTTTAAAGAACAGACAGGTTTTTTTTTTTAAACAACCAAACGCACCGTTAATTTCTGTATTTAACCTTTCCACAGAATGTCCCAACTGTTCAGTCCTGGTTAGATGAGGCCAAAAGTTCAGTGGTTGAAGCAAAACTGGCAGACCACATTGTTGTATGGGCACGGACTACATTGAGCAACGCTGTCCGTGAAAACCTAAAGATACCTGCAAAACTCTTTCAGTGTTATTGTGAGTATAAACCTAAATGACTGCTCTCGAAGGTTATCTATGATTAATGACCTGCCTATTAATTTTTATCTAAACTTGTATTTTCTACAGTTGACCAATATGATTGGCTAGTTAATGGGAATGCACAGAATCTGGTGGAAACATTCATGGAGGAGGAACATGATTTTGTTCAGTACCTTGAGGTAAATGAAACCATTGGACCTGCCAGGCTACATCAGTGATGTGTTGTCGTCTATCTGATTGTGATGTTTTATCTCAGAAAGTGGAAATGTTCCGTACTGTTTCTGAAGAGATCTCCAGCCTTCCCTCAGTGTCTAATTTTCACATGATCCACTTGGACTGTAGAGAACTTAAACAAGGGCTGGCAAAGAAAGCAGGGAGTTTTGCTCAGATTCTTTTGGTGCAGGTTGTCAGCAGACATCGGGAACAGTGCATTCAGTAAGATGACCTGGACTTAATTTCTTTTGTAATTCATACTCTGTTTAACTGATGAATTACAAAACCTTAAAATGTATTTATTTTTTGCTCTTTTATTGATTAAAAAAAAAAAGAATCTGCAAAGATTTTGAAGTCATTCAGGATAAAGCTACGAAAATCCCAAAGACCACAGAGGACATGAACCAGATAATTGCATATATTGATCATGCAAAAACAAAGGGATTAGTAGAGCTTAGCAATAAAATAATGGTGAGATATTAACATGTTTTTAATCTTCCCAGTGGACAACCTCAACAATATTCATGAGAATAAACCATATTTCTTTCAGGAAACAAAACATAGATTAATTTCCCTACTAGATGTACACATCTTTGATGCACAAGACCTGGAGCTTCATTCAAGAGCATTTCGATGGAAACAAAATATGAATAACATTTTTGAGAATAGTTCTAAGGTAATGTGTGTCCCTCAGAATTTATTCAGATTTGGTTCTAAATGTTTATATAAGATTAGTGTAAGTAAAGTAACCTGTTTGAACCGGACTTAAGTTCTTTTGGTTCTGTGGTATAGGTGTTGGAAGAAGTCAAGCAGAAAAGACAGCAGGAGGTCCTGATCAGGAGAGAGAACCTGTTGCTGGAGCTGGTGAAGCTTGGACAGAGGACAGAGGAGTTTTCTGAATGCTCAGAATTGGATATGATACCACAGGTAAAAAAAACCAACAACAAAAGTACATTTTACAAAAGAGATTATTATTATTATTATTGTTACAACAACAGCTGTTTGCTTCTTAAGTTACATTGATGACATTTCCCCCATTTATATGTGTGTAGTATTTGACAGATGTTAGAACAGTGCAAAAGAGGCTACAGGAAGTTGAAGAGTCGATTATCTTCATTAACAAAGAGGAAGCTCTGTATAATTGGGACATAACTGAATATCCAGAGGTTGATATGATCAAGGGGAACATTGAGTCTTATCAAAAGCTGTTTGGACTTGTCTTAAAATGGCAGCGTGCTGAAAAGAGGTTTGATTTATCTTCATTAATGTGTTTTTTTATCTATCTTCTTATTAAGAGGTTGCAGTGCTCTGTATAACAGGGGCAGTGGTGGTCTAGTGGTATAGGGTGCTGGATCGCTGATCCAAAGGTTGGGGGTTCGAGTCCCACTCTCCACAAGGTTGTCACTGTCCCCCCCCAGTGCGGCTAACTGGGTTATCAAAGGCGGGCCATGTCTCTCACTGTCTATGGTGAGAGGCATGTAAAAGAACCATTGCTGACTTTCATAAAGAGTAGGCTGCAAAGTCGTCAGCGTGTTTCTGTCCCTTGCTAAAAAGGGTTGTGACAGGAAGGGCATCCGACGTAAAAAACCTCTGCCAAATCAAACGTGCGAATCAAGATGATTCGCTGTGGCGACTCCCGAGTAAAAGGGAAAAATCTGAAAGGAAGACAGACAGTGCTCTGTATAACCTTATTTTTTGCTTTAAAATTATGACTGAAATTAATTAGTTTATCTAATGCAGTATTCTACTCTGTTCCTTTCGGTCACAGCACATTTTTGATTTGGCATAGGTTTTTACGTCGGATGGGACAGAAACGCGCTGATGGCTAAGCAGCTCCTCTTTACGAAAGTCAGCACTGTTTTTTTACATGAACCTCTCACCATAGACAGTGAGAGACATGGCTAGCCTTTGATAACCCAGTTGGCTGCACTGGGGGGGGGGGGGGGGGGGGGGCAGGGGCAACCTTGTGGAGAGTAGGACTCATACAGTACTTCCAAACCAACAAAGGAATCTCTTCATCAGTAGAAGCAGGGAATGTCCCAGTCAGCGGCCAGACCTCAATCCAGTTCAAAATCTGTGTTGTGTTCGAAAGAGAAGGGAAATCTGTGGGAGTGAATTCGAAGTGCTTTTGTGCAGAAAAATGGGCAAACATTGCCAAGTCAAGCTGTGCAGTGCTGATAGACTCCTAGAGCAACATGGCAGCACAGTGGTTAGCACAGCTGCTTCATAGCAAGAAGGTATGCCCCTCGGTGTAAATATGAGTGTGTCTTGTTGTGTGTTTTGCACCGTAATGGTCTGGAAAGCTATTCAGGGTCTACCCCGCCTTCATTTAGTGTTCGCTGAGATAAGTTCCAGCCTTCCTGCAACCCTTGTAGTAGGATTAATTAGTATGAGTGAGTGAGTAATTAGCTCCTACCCAGAAAGGCAAATCCAAAGTTGCTTCAACAAGGTATTATTAGTTTAACAGCATGCAAATTTATTTGTCAGATCAGTTATAGGGCACACGAAAGGCATTTTAATAGGCGGTGAAGATTTTTTCATGTATAGATGTTTATTTTCTTCTGTCTCTGATCATGGTTAGATGGATGGATGGTTCCTTCTTAGATTTGAATGGTGACAGCATGGAGGTAGAGGTGGATGAGTTTTTCCGAGAAATCAACAAGAGTCTTAAGTTTTTCCAGCAGAAGGAGATGAAGATTGAGCAGCAGAGACAGAATTTATCTACAGTAAAGAGATATCCTAGAGAAGGTGATGGAGACAAACAGGAGAATTCTACCGTTGCGCTCTGCTGCAGAGTCGTAGAGCAAATAAATGAATTCAAGGTACCAAAAAAATCTTCCTCTGCAGTATTTGTATGTTTATGCATTGTTTGATTGCCCCTGTTTATTTGTCGCACCTCTTTGTGATTTACTTTACTGTTCTGGCATGGGATGACATATAAAATATTTGAAAATTTCCTGCTGATAGGAGCACATCCCAACAGTGTCCATACTGTGTAATCCTGGAATCAGGACTCGACACTGGGAACAGATGTCAGAGATTGTGAACTATGACATTATGCCCAATTCGGGCACCACACTGCGAAAAGTCCTGAAACAGAACCTCACCCCTTACATGGATCAGTTTGAGACTGTCAGTGCAGCCGCCAGTAAAGTGAGTTATTGATAGTATCTATATTTCTCAGTTGCAGGAGTTTTAACATAAAATAATCTGCATTATTTTTAAATAATTGTTTTTTCAGAGTAGCTATTTATCTTAGCTTAATTTTAAAGCAAACACTTTCATTGTTATGTGTTCAGGAATTTTCATTGGAGAAGGCCATGCAGAATATGGTGGATGTGTGGGATGCGCTATCATTCAGTCATCATGTATATAGGGAGTCTGGGGTGTCTATCCTGAGTGCAGTTGATGAAATTCAGAGTGTGCTCGATGACCAGATAGTGAAAACCCAAACCATGAGGGGTTCCCCTTTCATCAAGCCTTTTGAAGCACAGATTAAGGTAATGTGGTTCTGTCAGTGCACTTTAGTGTATGGAGATTAATTTTATGTGTTTTTGAAATGGCGGCACGTGGGGTTATCAGATCTACCTTATAGCATGAAGATTCTGGTTCAAGCCTTTGCTCAGCAAGGGGTTTCTGAATGGAGTTTACGTTAATTCATTAATTTTCTGAAACACTTAATCCTAATTACGCTCACAGGGAGGTTGGCATCTCCGCCATCTCAGCCGGCTCTGGGTGAGGGCAATGTACACCCTGGACAGATCGCCAGGCCATCGTGGGACAGAAACATGCTGACGGCTATGTAGCCTACTCTTGTCGAAAGTCAGCAACGGTTCTTTTACATGCCTCACACCATAGAGAGTGAGGAAAATGGCTGGCCTTTGGTAACCCAGTTGGCTGCATTGGGCGGGCAGTGACAACCTGTGGCGAGTGGGGCTTGAACCCCCAACCTTGGGATCAGTGACCTTACCACCAGGCCACCACTGCCACTGGAGTTTAAATGTTCTCCCGATGTTTGTGTGAGTTTCCTCCATGTCCAAAGACGTGTATTTTAGCCTTATTAGATGTTCCAAATTGACCCTGTGTGCGTGTGTGCGTGTGCGTGCGTGTGTGTGTGTGTGTGTGTGTGTGTGTGTGTGTGTGTGTGTGTTGGCCCTGCGATGGACTGGTGAGCTGTTCAGCATGTACCCCTTCTTTTCCCAGAATCAGCTGAACAGACTTTATAATGAGCCTAGTAGGATTAATTAGCTCAGCACATGGATGGATGGATGGATGGATGATATGGATTTAAATGGAATCTTCTGCATTATCTGCATGTGGATTCCAGAGACTGTAATAACATGATCGCTCACTGTTGGTGCTTAGGTCTGGGAGGAACGTTTGATCCATATTCAGGATACCATAGACGAGTGGCTGAGGGTACAAGTGCAGTGGCTTTACTTGGAGCCCATTTTTAGCTCACAGGACATCATGCAGCAGATGCCTGAAGAAGGACATTTATTCCAAATGGTGGACAGACAATGGAAGGAAGTTATGATACACTGTGTGAAGGACTCGAAGGTAACGAAAGCATGCCAGCACAAAAGCAGCATTTCTTTTTATCTTTCGTAGCGTTGTCCTATTCGTTCACTGTTAAAGCTGATTTAAACTTGTGTACATCCGTCCCGTGTCTTTCAGGTTTTAACAGCAACTTCGCTGCCTGGCTTACTTGAGACGCTTCAGGGATCAAATAACCTTCTGGACAGAATCATGAAAGGACTGAATACTTATCTTGAGAAGAAGAGATTATTCTTTCCACGGTAAAAGACTTATGTGACGTTAACTTTAAATTTCACCAAAACTGCATTATGCCATGCAGTCTTGGGTAATATGACCCAAAAATTACAATATTTTCAGACATTTCACAATATTTATCATGATCTATCAATTAGATAAATAGGAGGTAAAAGTCTGTTGGGTTTTTACACCCGAGCCTAGTGGCTTAGCCTCATGGCTCATCAGGCCGGTACTTATCCCCGGTTTCCGTAGCGTGAAGCGACTAGGAGTTCAACTCCCCCTGGATGGGACGCTAGTCCATCACAGGTTACCTTCCCAGTATATTTTACTGGTACCCATTTATACTGCTGGGTGAACAGAGGCACACTTGTGGTTGAGACCTTGCCCAGGGGTCTTAGCACAGTGTGGGTCTCAGTGGGATTCGAACTCACAACCTCCCGATCAAGAGCGCAGCACCCTAACCACTACGCCATTGGCCCCACTATTAGATAGATAGATACATACAGCTTTATTGATCTCACAATGGAGAAATTTACTGTTACAGGCTCTCGAAGTACCATCAGTAGGGGGTGCAAAATAGCTGAGAAAGGTGTAAAAAAAAAAACATGTATCACGTCACTTGGGCGAATGAGCAGCCAGAAGTAAAATAATATGTATCTATTACATGCGCTAAAATATAATTCTTAAACACATTCTATAGACAGTCTTACTCATTAATTCAGTAGTAATGTAGTAATGATTAAGAAAAACTTAATTTTTTACTGTGATATTTATTGATAATAAAATATCAACATTATACAGCATACATATAAAAACACCTTTCAATGCATTGTCTTTAAAAAACAGACAGCACTGTGGTTTTCAAAAATGCCCACTGGAGGAACGTATTGCATTAGGCATGAGATGACTGAATTCAGGTATGTATTAACTGCATTAAGTCCGAGCAGCTCAGCCACGCCCCTCAGCCGGAGCGGAGTACAAAAAAGAATTTTTCGAGTGAGAAAGTTAGAGAGCGTTACAAATCAAAGAAGCGGTGATGTCAGTTAATCCTCTGGCGCAGAGGTGAGCGTGCTTTTGTGTATTCGGAGTGCTGTTAATGAGAATAGCAGCACAGCCATGCGCTTAGCGGAAGCCGAGAGTAAACAGTTAGAGGCACAGCGCCAAAATCAAAGTCCCCCAAAACACAGACCTTAACAAAAAGGACATAAAAGAACAAGAAATGTAATAAATTGGATAAACAAAACAAAATGAGAAACATGCTACACTGCAGTAAATAAAATATAACACACAAACATTTTAAGCATTACCTCTGTCTTGAATAATAATTGAAAAAGACTTTAATAGTGGAGTGTTTTACAACAGTTCAGACGATTACTATATTCCTCTTCAGGCACTTCAGAGGAAACTGTCGTTTCTTCCGGAGAAAGTCTTATTTCTTCAGAAGAGACATCCAACGTCATTACCTTTTTCTGGTGCTTAGCAGGCGTTTGAGTGACATCATAGAACTTAACTGGTAATTAAAACACACTAAAGAAAGGGTCATTGACAACTTGTGTGCGAATGAGGAAAAAGGGGCGTTACATCATCTCAACCAATCAGCAGGAAGGAGGACAGCCATTGGCTGAATTTGAATCACGTGCGAGCTGCTCGGCAGTCCGCGATTACTCAAAACGTGAGTGCAAAACCGCGAATAGTCAAGGGCCTACTGTATTAGAACAGAACAATAAAATATTAAAATAACACAAAGCAAAACAAAAAAATTTATATATATATATATATATATATATGATTTTCTGAGTAGATCCTTCCATAGGAGAGTGCTCAATACTTTTTGGTAGAGCAAATAACAATAAAAATAAAAGGACAGGACAAAGACTTTCTATTGAAACTCCATTTATCACTACAGATCTGTTTCGAGGGGTGGTGAAACCATCCTCTCTCTTCAGGTGATTATAGAAGAAGGATTCTTTAGATAGTTAGAACGTCTTTGTCCTGTCCTTTTATTTTTATTATATATATAATATAAAAATAATATACAATAAAAACTTCATAGATTGGCTACATACAAATAAACATGTATCTTGAGTGCAGAGTAGATGGATTGATATGGTTCATAGTCACAGGGGGTAGATGTGGTTGATTAAAGTGGTTTATTGCACAGGTTTTTTTTATTGCACAGAACTGGTTACTTCACAGACAGTTACAAAGTGGCGTTGTACAGTCTGACAGCGATGGGGATGAAAGTCCTGCATAGCGCTCCTTCCTGCACTGAGGATGTCTCAGTCGTCCACTAACGGACAGCTGCAGTTAGGTGAAGTTGGCCTGGGGAGGCGTGAGGTGTCTGCTGGGCTGGAGATGTGTGTTTGTGTGTGTGTGTGTGTGTGTGTGTGTGGGGGGCAGAGGGGAGGGGGAGAATCAACCCGTTGAAGTCCCAGTTTAATTCGTCCGCCCAGCGCTGGTCACAATCAGCTGTCCCGCTGACACTCTGCCCAAATCCAGACATAGTCTTTAGTCCTCTCCAGACATTCCGCGCGTTGTTCTGAGCCAGGTTCTCCTCCATCTTCTTACCATAATCCTTCTTGGCCCTCCTAATCCTCCACTGGATCTCACGCTGGACCTTCTTCTGCTTCTCTCTATCCCACAAGATGAAAGCCCTCTTCTTCTGGTTCAAGAAGACTTAAGCTCAGGGGTGACCCACGGGTGGTTGTTGGAGAAGCACTGTACCCTCCGTGTTGGCACAGCGCTGTCCACGCAGAAGTTCATTTGATCAGTGATACAGTGTGTGAGGCCATCGATGTCATCACCAAAGGAGTCACAGAGTGTCACAGAGTCTGTGGTCTGGAAACAGTCCCAAAGTCTCACACTTTCACAGACCTCTTTTGCACAGGTTCCTTTAGCACCCTGGGGACGAGGTTGTGATCTGAGCGTCCCAGTGGGGGGAGGGGGTGTAAGCGTCCTTCACATTTGCATTATACCAATCATCCAAAAAGAAACAAAACCATTATAACCACAAAGAAGTGAAGAACACTGATCTGATCATAGTGGCACTTTCCATGGAGTGGGATGTGTGTGACAGAGTGACTTTTTGAAAAGGGCCACACTGTAATGACTTAATGATGGCATTTGTTCATTTTTAATAAAGCAGATCTTGTCGGGTGTTTCTGGTATGTAGTGGTAAGTATCTACAAAAGGTTGCTCAAGGAAGAATAAGCAGTGAACTGGCACGTAGCAGGTGTACCCAAGGCTCAGTGATGCATTGTGAAACAAGGCTGTTTCTATTCTGATCCCATAAAAGAGCACCTGTAGCACAAACTGCTAAGCTGTTGAGGGTGGCTATGATAGAACTGTGTCCGTTATCTATATCGCTTATTCATCAGGGTTGAAAAGAGACTGGAGCCAAGACCAGCTGACTTCAGGTGCGAGGTGGCGTAGACACTAAACAAGTCATCAGTAAAATCCAATTTAATGATATCAAAATATTAGTGGCTGGATGGTGGCATAGTACTCAGTATGTCAGCAAGATGGTTCTGGGTTTGAGTCCCAGCACCTTCTGCAGTATTGAGTCTGCATGTTCTTCCTGTGCTTGTGTGGGTTTCCTCCATGTACTACAGTTTCCTCCCACAGTCCAAAGACATGCAGGTTAGGCTAATTCGCTGTTCCATTTTGCCCTTATGTGTGAGTGTGAATGTGAACGTTTATGTGTGTTTACCCTGCAGTGGTCTGGGGGTGCCGGTCAACGTGTTCCACAACTTCACCCACTGCTGGCCGAGAAAGTTGTCAACCTGTATGCAACCTAAGTAGGATTAGGCCCTATACCTTTATTATTCAAACAAAATATATCGTATAAGTTTATATTTCATTTCATTTCTTCTCTATTATTGCTTTCTCATCTGCTCTGCTTGTTTCATGAGTTGGAGTCATGGTGCTACAGTGACTTTTAAATAAATTCTCCTTGTTAAGTTAGACTATGTGCTTTAAATTTGAAAACAGTTACCAGTTTCCACAAGTCTGTGAAAGACTAGTTTTGCATTTTATTGTTCATACAGAAACAGCATCACTGCATTCTGCTCCCTGCTTAGTCAGCTTACCGGCTGAAAGTCGAAGCACATCCATCTGCTGGAAGCAGCTACAACATGTTGCACTATCAATTGCTTAACGGATAAGAAGAACCACATAAATACAGTTAGACTATCTATCCTTTATTAAATTACACAGCATCATATTATTTCACATTGCATTGTTAAATCACACTGAGTTGAATAAACTCGTCTTGAATTGCAATGCATTGTAATGAGATGAATAGTATTGCATTAGTTGCTGCTTCATATGGAACTTGAATGTATTGGCTTGTTGGCAGTGCATCAGGAGCGTATCACATTGCCACAATGATAGAGATGCACATCCCCTGATGCTGACCATTCATAAGTGTAGAGATGCTGAGGCGTGAGGGGGCAGTCCTGCTCTCTTTACATTAATTTCTGCTTCTGTTTGTTTCTGTTGCTCACTCCAGTTTTGGTTTATTATAGCCAGAGTTTTTCCTAGTGTCTGAATATCCATCTCCTGTGACTCCCAAGAGTAAAATTCAAATAGAATATTTTGAATTGATATTTTTTAGGTTAGTTTTATGTATCATACTACTTTTTTAATATAGTGATCCCTCGCTATTTGCGGCTTCGGTGCATCGCGAGTTTTTCAAAAATATTCATCGAAAAATTTAAAAAGTAAGCAAAAATATGGAAAAAGTTAAGGAAAATACCACAAAACAAGCCCAATTATGCACAAGAAAAACAAAAACTAAAACCAACCCCCTCCCACCCCAACAAAACTACAGTGGTACCTCACTTTATGAAATTAATCCGTTCCAGAACCTTTTCCGTAACCTGCATTTTTCATAAGTTGAACCGCATTTTACATGTAAAACACGTGATTTGTTCCAAGGCTATACTACCCCTAAACCCTATAAAATTATTAAAGCATACCTTTTAAGACCTCCTTCTGCTTCAATATTGTACTGATAGTTGACAGATTTGGCCATATTCCTTTGTGATATCACTCAAGCCTGTTTCTTCTTCTCACTCTCACCAGAAATCACACGCGTGTGTGTATGCGTGTGTGTGCACACGTGTGTTGACCATGTCTTCTTAGCAGAGTTATAATCTTACAAATGTTTATGGAAGATTAAAAGCCTGAGTCAAGAAATAAAGCATAAGACAACAGTAACTCTGTCCTTTACACGAAAAGCATCATGGTAGATTCAGCTCCATAATAGGCGATGGTAGGTAGCTGGGTCATCCCTCCTAGCCAATGGGATCATGTCCAAGATGGCGTCAGGTGGACCTGTCCAAGATTGCACTCAAGTGAAGGCGACATGAATGACAGCTCAGTTGTTAGCCAATGGGAGGCCAGCGGGGCGGGATGTTAGAACGTCATTGATGGGAGAGCAGCTCATGCATTGTTTGAATGTTTAAAAGGCGCGTTTAAATTTTTAAGATGTGCACACGCATCTGTGTGTGCGGGCGCATCTGTATGTGTGCGTACGTCTGTATGTGTGTGTTTTTACATTTTGTTTACATCTTATGCATTATTTTTGATTGCTTAATTGTTATTATAAGCATTTATAGTGTTGAATATGTATTTATTGACATTATATACACATACATGTACGTATATGTCAGGGGCAGTGGTGGTCTAGTGGTATAGGGTGCTGGATCGCTGATCCAAAGTTTGGGGGTTCGAGTCCCACTCTCCACAAGGTTGTCACTGTTCCGTCCCCCCCCAGTGCAGCTAACTGGGTTATCACACTGTCTATGGTGAGAGGCATGTAAAAGAACCATTGCTGACTTTCGTAAAGAGTAGGCTGCAAAGTCGTCAGCGTGTTTCTGTCCCTTGCTAAAAAGGGTTGTGACAGGAAGGGCATCCGACGTAAAAAACCTTTGCCAAATCAAACGTGCGAATCAGATGATTCGCTGTGGCGACTCCCGAGTAAAAAGGGGAAAAGCCGAAAGGAAGACAGACATGTACGTATATGTCAGTCAGGGGGGTCGATCCTACTTCACAGAAATCGACGGTTGCAGGGGGTCTCGGTCCCCATTAATGACGGAAAGTGAGGCATCCCTGTATACTTTATTGATTCTGTAAGGAAAATTTGATTTCTGCATTTATCCCATCCAACGTGAGGTCACACACGAAGCAATGGACTGCCACACACTGTAGTGCCCAGATATCATTTAGGGTGTTGGGTACCTTCACCCATGAAGGTGGAAGAATGAAAGGTACAGCTCACTCCCCCCACTGCCACACATTTGTTCTGCTGGTTTGAGATTTAGGGCCCAAATCCACTTCTTTCACCATTAGGCTACAGATGCCCACAGGCTTTTCATTGACTTATTCCCATTCATTCATGCAACTTTTTATACGCCTGTTTGAAAAACGGGATATATCACCACACTTTCCGGGCCATAAGGCGCACTGGCTCATAAGGCGCAACATCAACGAGCGACAGGGCCCTGCACACACACACACACACACACACACACACACACACACACACACACGGTACACCGGATTATAAGGCGTATTAAATAAAACAAAAGTGAGATAAGTCAAACTTTATTCAACTCACACAATAATTCTTAACATTGTTCGGCTGTAACACATAAAATATAAAATACGAGCAGATGGGCATGGACACTCAGGGCTTCAAGATTATAACTTGAACACAAATGCTCCGATTTGAATGAAAGTCAACACAGTTGTTCTCCAGGAAAAAGTCCAGAAACCTATTTAAAATGAGATAAAAAGCTCAAGTCACTATGAACCTTTATGTATTCTCATTGAATAGTTGGTTTCCAAGTACAGTCGGCCCCCAACTTACGAAATGAATCAGTTCCAGAGCCCTTTTCATATTGCGGGGATTTCGTAAGTAGGGGTCACACCTTGCATGTTAAACGTATAATTTGTTCCAAGGCTCCAGTCTTTCGACTAGATAAACCCCATAAACCCTTTAAAAATGATAAAAGTACACCAATTTTGTATGAAATATGTGTTAAAAGTAAAATAAATGTAGTTATTAAACCAATTAACCATTTTATTAACATATTTATTAATTAAACCATTTTTAAACATTTTTATTAACACACACACCTCTCTCTCTTTCTCTCTCTCTCTTTCTCTCTCTCTCTCTCTCGCGCGCACACACACACACCGATGTATTACAATGCACATGTTTATTCTAGCGTTGCCGGCCACGCCCACAAGACGTGGAATTCAAAGCGTATTCCCTGTTTGACAATTTACTGAATTAAAATAAGTTAAAAACTAAACTAAAAACTAAAGTGTTATTCCTTCTCTCTCTCTCTCTCTCTCTCTCTCTCTCTCTCTCTCTCTCTCTCTCTCTCGCTCTCTCTTTCTCACTCTCTCTCTCGCTCTCTCTTTCTCACTCTCTCTCTCTGTCTCTCTCTCTCTCTCTCGCTCGCGCGCACGTGAATTCAAAGCGCATTCCCTGCTTGACAAACTCAACTTTAATTTGTTTCCTTGAGGGATCTGAATGCCAGATGAGCTCAAATGCGCCCACATTTATTAAACATTTACTGAATTAAAACAACTTAAAAAACTAAAGAGTGAAGCTTCCTTCTGTCTCTATCTGGGAGGCCAGCGGGGTGGGATGTTTTGAGACAGCCAATGAGAGAGCAACTCGCGCGTTGTGTGAAATTTTGATTGGCGCGTTTGAATTTTGAATTTCTTTTCGTAAGAGGGGGTTGTTTCGTATCTCGGGGACGGAAACTCAGGAAAATGTTTTTCGTAATCCGGGGATTTCGTACACAGGGGTCTTCGTAAATTGGGGGCCGACTGTATAAGTATTACTAAGGTACTGTGTATTCATATCTTGATCCCTCTGGGGTTAAAGTAACTTTATTGACAGAACATACCCCTACATTTAGCTTTTATATATGATATGATGTGTGTGTATGTATTCTTTTCCTTTTTTATTCCACAGTTTTTTCTTCCTGTCAAATGATGAGATGCTTGAGATCCTCTCTGAAACCAAGGACCCTTTACGTGTACAACCTCACCTGAAGAAGTGCTTTGAGGGCATCTCAAAGCTGGATTTCTTGCCCAACCTAGATATCCAGGCCATGTTCAGTAGTGAGGGTGAACGTGTGAGCCTATTGCAGCTGATCTCTACTTCAGAGGCACAGGGAGCAGTGGAAAAGTGGCTTGTACAAGTGGAGCACATGATGCTGCATAGTGTTAGAGATGTAATTAATTGTGCCAAAATGGTAAGACTTTGAATGTTGCACATTATTCTGTTATCACCCATATTTAGTCTTTTGTCAGTTTCAAACTCAATCACATACACAAGACAAAATTATTATTATATTAATATATTACATTATAATCAAGCAACTGTTTTCTGATCTTTATAACTTTTGTTGGCTCTGTGACAAATTAAGACGGTCTCCTCTAAAAGTGTTGAAAAAGCAAAGCCCCCAATGCAGTCATGTGTAGGTATTTCTGTATTATAATTAAATTTAAGGTATGATTAGTCATCTCTAATTCCTTTGTTAAATTAATGGTGGAGCTCTGCAGAGTACTACACTGAAGAGTAATGGGTATAGCATCGATCTGATTATTTTTTGTGCAGCAATTATTCTGTCCATCTGTCCATCCTTTCGTCTGTGTACATGTAGGAAACGTATGGTGATTTTCTCATGATGGTATATAACCATCATAATGAATGTCTGAGTGATGGTAACTTTTTCTACTGTATCTTCCCTGTTACTTGTTTCAGACATGAAATGAAATAATGTTTCATGAAATCACATTTTTAATAAAATAATATAATATACATTGCAACAACTTGCCATATGCAGTAGGTATTTTTTAATGTCAAAATAGCTTTTATCCTAATCACACTGAGGAAGTGTATGACATTCCTGGTGCTTATAGCATGTTTACGAAACGAAACTTATTCAGTGAAATGGCATCTCACTACTCTGTATTGATACCGGTTTCCATGAACGAAATCTGATCTCGGTAGCATAACATTTCAGACAGTATCAACATTTTGAGGAGGCGGTGGTCATATTATGATAATTACATGATATTATGTCATGTATATGTCATGTAGAGTCATCAAAAGGTATTCACATTGAAACCTTGGAGAAGTTAGTTTTTTTCAGCGCTTCGCTTTAAGGCAGTGCAGCAATCTTTATATTGTGTTGATTATAATTGAATGTGATCTTAATTTCTATGCCTTGTACAGGGTTTGAAAACACTTACAGATGCTCCCCGGCTTACGTTTTTAATTGGTTCCGGACGGCCGAACGTAAGTTGAACGTGAACGTAAGTTGTTACAGTGATGTATGACGTATGACGCTCATACTGTACTATACATCCATAAATACCATTATCATATCTCATAAAACACCCCTAAATCAATTATTATAAACATAACATTGTAAAATAATATCAACATTAATTTCAAATAAATTAAATTCAAGTAAAATAATTTCAAATTGATCAATTTTAATCAAATTCACTTATCAAATATCAAATATAACCTTTAACATTCTCTATGATGCGATTTTTCTGCTTGTAAACGGTTCCGATGGTCGACGGATGGTCCATGACATGTAGCTGAGCCAACTCACTTCACATGAAGCTTAAAACAGCCAACCAACACTTACAATATGTGAGGCGCTCAATACCGAAAGTAGTGAACTTGCTGAAAGTAGTTTACTTGCTTGAAACAAAGCGCGGGTTATACTGTCTTCCGGTCTTTTATGTGCGCAAGGGCGCCATTAAACTTAGTACTCAGCCTGCACTGATGTGAATCACTGATGTGAATCAGCAGAGCAGAGAGTTCTCTATCTTGGGTTTTCATTCATTTTACAACTCTCTTTGCTTAACTGAGTATGCATGGTAGATTGTGCCGATCTGAGCAGATAGTTAATTAATCTGTGTGTGTGTGTGTGTGTGTGTGTGTGTGTGTGTGTGTGTGTGTGTGTGTGTGTGTGTGTATATATATATATATATGTATATATATATATATATATATATATATATATATATATATAGGATTTTCTGAGTAGATCCTTCCGTAGGAGAGTGCTCAATACTTTTTGGTAGAGCAAATAACAAAATAAAGGACAGGACAAAGACTTTTTATTGAAACTCCATTTATCACTACAGATCTGTTTCGAGGGTGGTGAAACCTTCTATAATCACCTGAAGAGAGAGGATGGTTTCACCACCCTCAAACAGATCTGTAGTGATAAATGGAGTTTCAATAGAAAGTCTTTGTCCTGTCCTTTATTTTTGTTATATATATATATATATATATATATATATATATATATATATATATATATATATATATATATATATATATATATATATATATATATATATATATATATAACTGAACTGGGAAGAAGAAGGGGCATGTTTGTAAACAATGGACGCAGAGTCATTACGTCAGCGTACTATGTAGCTACGTCTAAAGTCTAAACTCAAAATTTGACTTTTTTTTTTTTGGAAAAATTTGATTGGAAAAAAAAAAAAAAAAACACATAAAAGCGAAAAAACGTAAAACGGATGAATGTAAGTCGCGGAGCATCTTTATTTGAAAAGGGAAATGCTGTCGAGTTTATGGAATAATAATAAATTTCATGTTATTCAAGTACATACTTCTTCTTTTCCTTTTGACTGTTCCCTTCAGGGGTTGCCACAGCAAATCATCTGCCTCCATCTCACACTATCCTCTGGATCTTCTTCTCTTACACCAACTACTTTCATGTCCTCCTTCACCACATCCATAAATCTACTCTTTGGTCTTCCTTCTGCCTGGTAGTTCCAACCTCAGCATCCTACTACCAATATATTCACTATCCCTCCTCTGTACATGTCCAAACCAGCTCAATCTAGCCTCTCTGACTTTGTCTCCAAAACATCTTACATGTATGCTAACTATGTGCAGTCAAATCTGAGAGACAAATACTTTTGCAGTCTTCTCTTGATTTTTACTGGAGCTATATATAAATTAACAGCAATTCATTAAGGGTCTGTTAAATGTATATGTATGTTTGTACTGGTTTCATTTCTTCCCTTTTTCTATTTCATAACAGGCTTACCCAGAGTCAAGGAGGAGTCAGTGGGTATGTGACTGGCCAGGACAGGTGGTGCTCTGTACCTCTCAGATATACTGGACCCTAGAAGTGCATAAAGCTATCAGGATTGGAATTACCGTAAGGAGGTTCTAGTGGTAGCACAGAGTAGTTGCTATGGCATCAGTGCGTTAGAAACGGTTGTTGAAATAATGTTGTTGTTGTTTTATTCTGATGTCAGGGTTTGAAGAGCTACTATGAGCAGCTGCAGAGCCAGCTGAATGACATTGTGGCACTAGTAAGGGGAAATCTCCCTAAACAGACTCGCACTACCCTAGGAGCGCTGGTCACTATAGATGTGCACGCCCGTGATGTTGTCATGGAGTTGATACAGAAAGGTTGTTTAAATTGTTTCATAAATAAAGTTAATCTTAGTTGTACTGAATTTTTTTTTCATCCCTTTTATGAGAGAGAGTAATTTTATGATTGATATGTTGTTATTATTATTTTTTTAATCTCAGGTGTTTCTTGTGAGACAGACTTCCAATGGTTGGCACAGTTACGTTACTACTGGACAAATGAAGACGTTCGTGTCTGTATCATAAATTGTAATGTCAAGTATGCTTATGAATATTTGGGAAATTCACCTCGTTTGGTCATCACACCGTTAACGGACCGATGCTACAGAACCTTGGTAAACCACAAACCCCACCTTCAACCTCCTATTTGCAATTAGTTAATCATCCTTGTCATCATTTGCCGAACTGCTTAATCATTCTAGTATCATGGGGAGTCTGGTGCCTAATCGCAGCCAACGCTGGGTGAAGGTGGGGTACTCCCTTCACAGCTTGCCAGACCATAGCAAGGCCAACACACACACACACACACACACAAAACCATTCACACTCATACACACACCTGGATACAATTTAGAACACCCATTTAGCCTAATTTGCATATCTTTGGACTGTGGGAGGAAACTGGAGTACCCAGAGAAAACCCACACAAGCACAGTAAGAACATGGAAACTCCACAACAGAAACGTCCAAGGATGGGACTGGGAGCCAGGACCTTCTTGCTATGAGGTGGATGTTCTAACCACAATGCCATTCTATCACCCCAATTATCTAATTGCTTTGGTAAAAACAAAATTAAATATTTAAAAGGAAACTCATAAAAGCTGTGAAACCAACATTTTGTCTCATGAGCGCTTCGTGGCTCTGTTGCAGATTGGAGCGTTTTTTCTGAATTTAGGTGGTGCTCCTGAAGGCCCTGCTGGAACAGGGAAGACAGAGACTACTAAAGATTTGGCCAAAGCCCTTGCTGTGCAGTGTGTTGTTTTCAACTGCTCTGATGGACTTGACTACCTGGCCATGGGGAAGGTAAATAAATCTGATCTCAGATTGAAAGGATCTAAAGATGATTACATTTATTATTCTGATGACAGTAATTCTATTCATGACGATTTGGCTCAATGTTTCTGTTTCATGTCGAAGTTCTTTAAGGGACTGGCTTCTGCAGGGGCATGGGCATGCTTTGATGAGTTTAATCGCATTGAGCTGGAGGTTCTTTCTGTGGTGGCACAGCAGATCTTATGCATTCAGAGAGCCATTGAAATGAAGTTGGAGGTTTTTGATTTTGAAGGTACAAAGCTTCGCCTCAATCCCAACTGCTTTGTAGCCATCACCATGAACCCTGGATATGCAGGAAGATCAGAGCTTCCTGACAACCTTAAAGTAAGAACTTACTTGGCCTTTTTGTGCAGATCCATTTAAAGGAGAAGTTTGAATTATACATTTGTTCAAGTTAAATCTTTAGAATATAGGGATCCCTCACTTTCTGCGGTTAATTGGGACCGAGATCCCCACGCGACCATCGAAATCCGCGAAGTAGGCTCACCCAACCCCCCCAAACTAACGTATACGTACATATTGAATGCTATAAATGCTTATAATAACAATTAAACATTAAAAATAACATAAGATGTAAATAAAATATAAATGCACACACATACAGATGGAATTGCATGAGAAGAAAATGACAAACATACATACACGTGCGCACGCACGCATGCGATTGAACACACAGATGCAACGATGTAAGTACAGACACTCCCCAGCTTACAAACGAGTTAGATGAATTTGTTTGTCAGTCATTACAGGGCATTCTTTAGATGGGAACGTATGTTTAAACCTTGTATAAATAACCTACACGAGTTTGTACCGTATATTATCTCTCTCTCTCTCTCTCTCTCTCTCTCTCTCTCTCTCCATAATCATCTGTACATATCATTATGTCCCGTGTTTAAACTTCTGGTTTCTCTCAAGCACAGCACAGCGGATCTGATCAGATTTACAGAGAGTTTCACTCTTATCCAGTTCATTATACTGCTGGAGTCAGTTTGTTTCTTCTTTGAAAGTTTTGGAGCCAGTTCAGAAATGTATCATTCTGCTTCTCTTCTTGGACTTCCCACACCCCTCTGCTGGAACCTAGTATTAAGTGTATCTCAGGATAATGTTTAATCATATTTAATACTTATATTTATGATATATCTTTCTTTAGATTTTATTCCATTTCTATTTCTATTTGTTCTTTAATTTCATTTCATTTTCTCCTTCACTTTCAACCTCGTATCTTCGGATGGTTTTGATGGAAGATTATGGGTTGTTTTTTGTTTTGTGTGGCTTCAGGGTTTTGTTTTTTGTTTTTGTTTTTTGTATAATTGACCTTGTTTTTGTGGCATTTTCCTTAACTTTTTCCCCTATTCTTCCTTAATTTCCTTATTTTTTAATTTAATGAATATTTTAAAAAAAAACGTGATGCACTGAAGCCGCATGAATTGAAACATGAGGTAGTGAGGGATCCATGTATTATTATTATTATTATTATTATTATTATTATTGATGATTTCTTCACACATGTATAATTCATAAGACCAAAATAAAAATTTAGCAAATCTACAGGTAATCCTGAACTCCGTGATGAGTAAAACCTGGATACTAAATTAATTTGCAGTAATAAGGGGAATGTTCTGACAACATGGCCCCTGAAAGTCATGTTAACTTGGGCCTTGATGACATAATCATTCTGTTATTCATTTTTCAAATAGAAACCCATACATTTGGTAAAATACAGGCTATTGGTCCAAGATTTAATATTAGAGATTTGATTGAAATTAACTTTCAATAAGTGCTGTCTTCTATTTTATTTATTTATTTATTTATTTTATCTATTAAAATTTCTGTGTTATGTTTTGGTTGAAAACTCTGTGTGGATTTTTTTTTTTTTAGGTTTTGTTTAGAACAGTGGCGATGATGATCCCCAACTATGCCCTGATCGCAGAGATTTCTCTGTATTCTTATGGATTTCTGAATGCCAAACCACTTTCAGTGAAAATAATAATGACCTACAGGTTGTGCTCTGAGCAGTTGTCCTCTCAGTTCCACTATGATTATGGAATGAGAGCTATCAAAGCAGTACTGGTGGCAGCAGGGAACCTTAAACTAAAATATCCAAATGAAAATGAAGACATTCTTGTAAGGGCAAAGTAAATCTAGTTGGTTTAATATATTGAAATTATGAAACTGTGCTATGAGTATCAAGACATGTGTGCTATTTTTACTGGTTAGATTCTGTGGTCGATCAAGGATGTGAATGAGCCCAAGTTTCTCTCCCAAGATATCCCCCTCTTTAATGGAATTATCAGTGACCTTTTCCCCGGAGTCTCACTACCTGTAGCTGACTATAAGGTGAATGTTTAATGATCTTGTAATGTTTGGTTTGACTAAAACATTTCTGCATATATTATGTCTGATATTTTTGTAATTATTTCATATGTTTATTAGCTTCTTCTCTCTTGTGCTCATGAATGCTGTGCAAAGCACAATGTCCAGCCTGTGAACATTTTCCTGGATAAAATTATCCAGACTTATGAGATGATGATTGTTCGCCATGGGTAGGTGTACATTCTTTCATAGAGCTGCATGATCTCAATCTCCCTCAGCCGCATTCATTTACTCAGCCGCTGAAACTCTTAATCCCACCAAGTTCATTGGGGGGCTGGTGCCTTTCTCAGCCAATATTGGGCGATAACACTGGGGCGGTACACCCTTGGGTACATCCGGGGTACACCCATGCAACCATTCCCTCTCTCTTGCTCTCTCTCTTTTTGTCTCTCTCTCTCTCTCACACACACACACACACACACACACACACACGCATCCTTAGGGTCAATTTAGAAAAGCCACTTAGATCAATGTGCATTTCTGTTGCCTTTAGGAGAAAACTAGAGCATCCAGCCAGATGAAATCTACTCAAGCAACTGTAGTTATCGTGTAACATAAAGTTGTACAGAAAGATGAAAACAAGCACTGCTGGAAGCCTACATCCAAAAATCTGAGAGATAATGTCCTACTGTTTTTTAGGTTCATGCTTGTTGGTGAACCATTTGCTGGCAAAACCAAAGTGCTGCATGTCTTAGCTGACACCCTCACACTTATGAATGAGAAGGGCTACAATGACGAGGAAAAAGTCCAATATTTCACTGTCAACCCAAAATCTATTACGATGGGTCAGCTTTTTGGTCAGTTTGACCCAGCGTCGCATGAAGTGGGTATCAATCTGCTAAATTGGTAATACTTTTGAATGTGCTTTGTAAGTGTTTTTTCATTATAGTGGACCGATGGTATTGTAGCAAACATGTTTCGGGAGTTTGCATCAACTGTGACCCCAGACAGGAAGTGGGTAGTGTTTGATGGACCGATTGACACCCTTTGGATTGAGAGTATGAACACGGTGTTGGATGACAATAAAAAGGCAAGATTTTGATCAATTCGTTTTCTGAACCGCTTAATCATAATTATGGTGCCCATTTCAGCTGACACTGGGCGAGGGGGCTACACCCTGGACAGCTTGCAAGGACATCACAGGGTCAGCACTCACGCAGCCATTCATACTCACACTCACATCTAGGGTTAAATTGGAACAAACAATTAGTCTAGTGATATAGGACGCTGGATCACTGATCCAAAGGTTGGGGGTTTAAGTCCCACTCTCCACAAAGTTGTCATTGTCCCACCAGTGCAGCTAACTGGGTTATCAAAGGCCGGCCATGTCTCTCACTGTCTATGGTGTGAGGTTCATGTAAAAGAACCATTGCTGACTTTCGACAAGAGTAGGCTGCAAAGCCGTCAACGTGTTTCCGCCCCGCGATGGCCTGGCGAGCTGTCTGGGGTGAACTCTGCCTTCGCCCGAAGTCGGTTGGGATGGGCGCCTGCCAAATGAACTGAACTGCGTGTTTTTGGACTGTGGAACGAAACTGGAGTACCCGGAGGAAACCCACGCAAACACGGGGAAAACATGCAAAACACCGCACAGAAAGAATCAGACTCAGGACCATCTTGCTGTGAGGCGGATGTGCTAATCACTATGCCACCGTGCCGCCCCCTAGATATTGATCTGGAATTAATTTTGTATTATTCACTCTCTTTCACTCATTTGCTGAATGCCTAATCTGCACGCAGCCACTGACCAGAGAGGGACGAAAGCATGCACATGTCCCCACTGCGACATGCAATGCTCGCCACCTGCCTCTTTTCGAACTGTGACACATGCGTATTTTGGGACGGTCTGACACATTCAGAGGGAAAACACTATCTGCCCCTATTTGCTCATATGAATGAGCTCACAGACACCCATGATTGACTGGCGATCGCTGTGAATGACAGGGGAAGTGAGCGTATGCTATCCATCCCTCTCTTCTATGAGAGTTCAGCCAATTAGCTCCCATGGACTCATAGTCACAGATGTCTGTGGCATTAAGCTAGATTCGAACTTGCAATCTCCAGGTTAATAGTAATGCACCTTGTCGATGCTCTACTCGGGAGCCACCCTGGACCTTCTTGCTGTTAGGTGGAAGTGCTAATCCCTACAGTACAGTGCCGCTGTAATTTTATATAAGACATTGATGCTGTATAGCAGTAAATTTAATTGGTGTTCATCTTATGTTTAAAATATTGATCATAATAACTATAAAAGCTCTATATATTATTCAAGCAATTTCTTTTTTTTTTTTTGCAGCTGTGCCTCATGAGTGGGGAAATTATCCAGATGTCCAGTCAGATGAGTCTGATTTTTGAGGCTATGGACCTTTCACAGGCCTCAGTAAGATTATTGAACTGCTGATGTCTCAACCATAAGATTCTCTGTTATTTTAATATACACTCACTATCCGAGTTACGACGTACGCGAGTTACGACCACCCGTACTTACGACCACGTCTAGCAGACACCTGTTATGAGTTTACTTTATATGTCTTGCAGCGCATAAAATAATTGTGGCAGCACAGCATCCCAGCATCTCACACTCACAGCATTCTACCACCACACTCAGTGACTAGATACCATCGCAGCAACATCTGTTTTAAAATACAATTTTACATTCATTTACTATACACTGTTACCATGGCCCCAAGAGGAAGTCCGATTCATCAGCTGGCAATTCTACCAAAAAAGCAAGAAAGGCACTGTTGTTGGAGACGAAAGTGAAATCTCCATCTCTCCAACTCCACAGTGTCTACAATTTTGAAGGACAAGGACCGCATTAAGGAAGCCGTGAAAGCATCAGCCCCAATTAAGTCAACTATCATCACAAAACAGCAGGAAGGACAGATTGCATAGATGGAAAAGTTGATATACATGTGGTTGGAAGATAATAGGCAAAGAAATGTGAAAGTGATGTTGTGAGCAGTGCAAAGTAAGACTACAAGTTTATTTCGCATGTTGAAAGAACATGCAGGTGAAGAATCCGCTTCACATGAATTTATAGCGAGTGCTGGGTGGGTTCGATTTCATTGTCCAACTTATGACCAATCTGACTTGCGACTGGTTGGTCGAAACCGGTCTAGGTTGTAACTCGAATAGGGACTGTATACAGGGATCTCTTGCTACTTCGCGTTTCAATTCATGCGGCTTCAGTGCATCACGTTTTTTTTTTTTTTTTTAATATTCATCGAATTAAAAAAATAAGGAAATTAAGGAAGAATAGGGGAAAACGTTAAGGAAAGTGTCACAAAAACAAGGCCTAAACCCTAAATGAACACAAAACAAAAAACAACCCAAAATTTTCCATCAAAACTAGTTACATTGTTGTGAGGTGCGCATCTGCGTGTGTGCACGCGTCTGTATGTGTGTGTATTTATATTTTATTTACATCTTATGCATTATTTTTTAATGTTTGTTACTATAAACATATATAGCATTGAATATGTATTTGTTCATATTATATACACATATACATGTACGTATATGTCAGTTGGGGGCGTGATCCTACTTTGCAGATTTCGATGGTCACGTGGGGATCTGGGTCCCAATTAACTGCGGAAAGTGAGGGATCCCTGTATTTCATTTTAAGAAGATGCGAATTAATTTTAGTTGTAAAGGGTCTTTATCAGTGTTTGCTGAGGATTTACTGACCATTTTTATACTCAGTGCTACACTGACTACAGCAGTAAAATAATAACAGTATTTCTGTCTCAGCCAGCAACAGTGAGCCGTTGTGGAATGATCTACATGGAACCATCTCAGCTGGGATGGCTTCCTCTGGTGGAATCCTGGTTAAAAACTCTACCCCAGCCTCTTCATACAAAAGAGAATTCCACACTGCTACTGGAACTGTTTCAATGGCTGATACCCCCAGCACACAAAATGTTAGGGGAAAACTGTAAGGTATGTGTATTTTTACTGACCTTCTTCAAGTTATTGGTCACTCAGTACGTTCGAGTCTCTGGCTTGGGTGTTTCTGTGTGAAGTTGTTATTTTCTCTCTGTGCTTGTGTGGGTTTCCTCCGGGTACTCTGCTTTCCAAGGGCATGCACATCAGGCTAAGTGGCTGTTACAGATTGCCATTAGGGGTGTGTGTGTGTGTGTGTGTGTGTGTGTGTGTGTGTGTGTGTGTGTGTGTGTGTGTGTGTTTTGACCCTGGATTGTCTGGAGAGCTGATCAGTGTGTACCCTGCCTTCAACTAGAATTGGCTGAGATAGGCTTCAGCAGGATTTGTTTGTTGACTGAAAAACAATTCTGCGTAATTTTATTTTAAAAACCAGTGTGTGGTCATATTACAATATGATATGTAATCATATTTTTAAATATAGCAAATAAATTATTGCACATTTTTAAAATTCTGATCATCTATTTCTGTTACAGGAGATTATTTCCACCAGTGACAGTAATACAGTTGTGTCTCTTACACGACTCTTTGAAATGCTTCTTACAGAACCTATCAATAAAGAACCTTGGAACAAGAATATTCGTACATGGATTATGGAAAGTATTTATTTGTAACTTAAAAAATGTGACAAGCAAAACAATCTGCCAAACCATCACCTGATGTGATTGGAGAAAATAGAGTTTCGTTCTTTCCCTCTTTCTTTTATACACCTTGTTTTTCAGAGTGATCTGAAATGTGATAATTATTATTTGACATTATAATTGATTGTCCTTATATATGTTTATTGATTTAATGTCTCCTGCTCATTGTAAATCATTTCCGCAGGCTGCCTTTGCTTTTTCTTTGGTGTGGTCTGTCGGTGGAAGCTGTGATGGTGACAGTCGTAAAAGATATGATATGTTTCTGAGAGAAATCATCATGGGAAAATCAAAGCAGCATCCCATCCCTGCTGCTGTCTCAGAATGGGAATGTCCTTTCAGTGAAAACGGTCTGGTTTATGACTATTCATATGAGGTGTGTATTGGGATTCACGGGCCTTAATTATTACACCAAGATGGCTGTAGAAACACTTCATGACTTTTTTTTTGTTCCCATTTCTAGTTTAAAGGGAAAGGCCGTTGGATTCATTGGAATGAATCAATAAAGAGTGTCACATTAGGGGATAAAAACACCAAGGTGCAGGACATTATTGTCCCTACGATTGACACGGTGCGCTACACCTATTTGATGGACCTCTGCATTAATTATGGAAAGTAAGTTTGTGGTTTTATTTAGAGCAGTGGTTCTTAACCTTGTTGGAGGTACCGAACCCCACCAGTTTCATATGCACATTCACCGAACCCTTCATCAGTGAAAAATAAAAATATGATTTTTTACAAATTCAAGACATAGGTACTGTTGTGTTCTTGTATTCCCCATCTCCATGCAGTTTCACGAAGTGTCCCTTTAGTTTTGCCGATGCGAGACTAGAGTTGCTCAACTTGACATTGCAAATCATTCAGATAGGATGCTGAGTCCCATCACGTTCCGTGATGCATGTGAATCCATGTTGTCCATATTCGTCTGATCACTTTCTTTTTTGCTCGACATAGTTAGTATGGATTAAAATATTCCGAAAAAATCTCACGACTTCACACATTGACTACTGAGCGCGTTAAATTCCCCGCTGCACTGATTGGCCAAGCAATGTAATGTGATCATCTGCAGCCAGTGATGGCCAAGCGGGGTGTGTCATCACTAATTAACATGATGAGTCGGGTGTGTCCTGACCTCCGTGGCAGAGGCTCCACCGAACCCCTGAGACCGACTCACCGAACCCCTAGGGTTCAATCGAACCCAGGTTAGGAATCACTGATTTAGAATGAAGAGAATTTATTAAGCATGCAATTTATTTTTAACATAAATATTATTGTTGTATTATTGTATTTTTAAAGGGAATTATTGTGTCCTGCGAAGGGGCCGTGGTGGCCGAGTGGTATAGGGCGCTGAATCGCTGATCCTCGGGTTGGGGGTTCGAGTCCCACTCTCCACAGGGTTGTCACTGTTCTCCCCCCCCCCCCCCCCCTCCCAGTGACTGGGTTATCAAAGGCTGGCTATGTCTTTCACTTTCTATGGTGAGAGGTTCATGTAAAAGAACCATTGCTGACTTTCGTAAAGAGTAGCTGCATAGCCGTCAGCGTGTTTCTGTCCCTTGCTAAAGGGTTGTGTCAGGAAGGGTATCTGACATTAAAAACCTATGCCAAATCAAATGTGCGAATCAGCTGATTCGCTGTGGCGACCCCTGAAGATTGTATCCTGCGAAGCTTAACAAATGCTGTTTTCGGAGCTATTATTATCTGTCACCGCTGCCAACACTTTCAGTTAACATGAGCATTGCTGGTTCTTTATGGATTTATTTTAGATTTATGGTCCCTATAGAACGCCCTATCAGCCTATAAAAACTGGGTCACCTTGACCTGTTTTTCAATGTCGTAGAGGTCAATTCATTAAAAATGCTTGTTAACATGCCAGAGGACAGTTTTTGTTAGGTCAGTTTCCAGTCCATACCTTTTAGACTTGGTTTTAAGGTCTTCAAGAGTTTGGAAACTATGTCACCTTGACCTTATTTCAAGGTCTCAAGGCTATATAAAATATACATATGGCTAAAAAAATCAGATATGTAAAATTTAGCACAGGATTGTTTGTTATTTATACCAGATATGCCTATCAACGTACCGGTTAATCTTGTAAAAACTAGGACACCATGATCTATTACCTGATTTCCAAGAAACAAATTTAGTAAAACCGTGATGATACTAAGTATGCCATTGACCATAGGTGGATATATCTTTTGTCCTGTGACATGATCACATTTTAGTTTGTCTTTATAATTAAAATTAATAAAATGCTTTACATTTTTAAATTTCCATGATTGCATCCTGTAGGCCACTTCTTTTGGTCGGTCCCACTGGTACCGGAAAGTCTGTTTATGTGAAGGAGAAACTAATGAGTCTAGACAAAGACCTCTACCATCCATTTTTTATGAACTTTTCAGCTCGCACCAGTGCTAACCAAACTCAGGTAACTGCAAAGATAACTTTATTTAAATGCGATTGTTTTATCAAATCTCTAGTGGTGGTAGCTGTCATCTCATCAAAAGCAAAGCACTCTTTTTTTTAATCTCCTTCAAGAATATAATCATGTCCAGGCTGGATAAGAAAAGAAAAGGAATATTTGGACCTTCAACAGGAAAGAAATGTATTATTTTTGTGGATGATGTGAACATGCCCGCAGTGGAAGTGTTTGGTGCACAGCCTCCTATTGAGTTGCTTCGTCAGTATTTTGACCATGGGAACTGGTATGTTTTCAGTTAGGGTATTATTTACAACTTTTGATTCTTTTCTGAAAGAAAGGTTCCATTAAAGGTGTCTCAATCTTTTAGGTATGACCTGAAGGACACCTCCAAAATCACACTGGTTGATGTGCAATTTATCACAGCGATGGGTCCTCCTGGTGGAGGAAGGAATGCAGTTACCCCCCGTTTCCTGCGCCATTTTAACATTTGCGCTATCAATGCATTCAGTGATGAGACCATGTTACGAATTTTCTCTAATGTGGTTACTTTTTACTTCCAGAACAATGGTTTTCCACCTGAATGTTTCCCCATAGGCAACCAGATAGTTTCTGCTACCTTGGAGGTAAACCATTCAACTGCACAGTCATGTAAGATTCTGTACATTTGCATGCATAACCAGGAGTGAGAATGCTTGATTTAAGTAATGTAATGGTGTACTGTGTTTTGTTTCTGTGATGTGAACAGGTCTATAAAAACGCAATACAACACTTGCTTCCCACACCTGCTAAATCACATTACATGTTCAATCTAAGAGATTTCTCACGTGTAGTACAGGGGTGTCTGCTGCTGAAGAAAGAATCTCTGAAGAGCAAGCACACCTTAATTCGCCTGTTTGTTCATGAAGTATTCAGAGTCTTCAGCGATCGCCTAGTGGATGATCAGGACCAAGCCTGGCTCTTTAAACTAATGAATGTAGTTGTAAAGGAACATTTTCAGGAAAATTTTGACTCAGTCTTTGAGCACCTCAAATCTGACAGAAATTCGGTAAGTAAAAAGTTGATGTGGCAGGTCATGATGATTGAAAGTGTTAACTGGAGCATGCTGTTTATGGTCTACTTGAACTCTAGCTGTGTGAGGAAGACATGAGGAGTTTGTTATTTGGAGACTACATGACTGCAGAAGTGGATCGTTGTGAGAGGCTGTATGCAGAGATTTCCAGCATGGAGAGCTTTAGTCAAGTGGTGGAGTCCTGTCTGACAGAATATAACCAGACACACAAGAACCGTATGAATCTTGTTATCTTTCGGTAAATACAATTTGAGAAGTTCTTTTGAGCAATATAGGGATCCCTCATCTTCCGCAGTTAATGGGGACCGAGACCCCCCCTCCCCCGCAACCGCCGATTTCCACGAAGTAGGATTGACCCCAGTACATGTGCATGTGTATATAATATCAATAAATACATATTCAAGACTATCAATGCTTATAATAACAATTAAACATTCAAAAATAATGCATAAGATGTAAATAGAATATAAAGACACACACATACAGACGCGTGCGCACACACACACAGATGCACACCTCACATAAAAATGTAAGTAGTTTTGTTGGGGTTTTTTTTGTTTGTTTGTTTGTTTGTTTGGGGGGGTTGCATAATTTGCCTTGTTTTGTGGCATTTTCCTTAAGTTTTCCCTATTTTTCTCTAATTTTCTAATTTTTTAATTTTTCGATCAATATTTTTGAAAAACCCGTGCTGCACTGAGGCCACAGAAACTGAAACTCAAAGTAGCGAGGGATAAATGTATATACCATTAGACCTCTTCAAATTTGACTTATTTCATCAAACATATGCAAACTGATATTTTTCCCATTCTCCAAGGGCTAAATTAACTAAATATACCAGTTACTTTGATCTTGGACCTTGGTGATGTCTGCCCCAAGAGCCATGTAGTTTTATTGTTGATGTTTTTAAAACGCTGCAAAATTTGGGATGGGGCAGTGGCGGTCTAGTGGTATAAGGCGCTGGATCGCTGATCCAAAGGTTGGGGGTTCGAGTCCCACTCTCCACAAGGTTGTCACTGTCCCCCCCAGTGCAGCTAACTGGGTTATCAAAGGCCGGCCATGTCTCTCACTGTCTATGGTGTGAGGCATGTGAAAGAACCATTGCTGACTTTCGTAAAGAGTTAGGCTGCAAAGCCGTCAGCGTGTTTCTGCCCTGCGATGGCCTGGCGAGCTGTCCAGGATGTACTCTGCCCTCGCCCTGAGTTGGCTGGGATTTGCACCAGCCTCCCCGCGACCCTAATTAGGATGAAGCGGTTACAGAAAATGATGAACTGATGAACAAAATTCGGGATATTATGTCTTTGTTTTCATTGTAGCTTCCCAGAGGTTGATGCTATAGCATTAAAAGTGGTACCAAATGAAAGCCAATAAAATTTTCTTGCATATGGTAGTAAACACATGAACACCTGTGTAAATTTTAACTAATAAATACCTACTTTTTGTGCTTTGAAAGGATGACATACGATACATAACTTTGTCTCAAAAAGTCTGTCTGACAGTTTGTAATGCAAAATATGTGTGAGTGCATTGCTATCATCCTACTATGTTGATTTTTTGCAGTGTCCCAATTGTTTGTGCATTAAAATTAGTTAAAATTTACACAGGTGTTCATATGTTTTGTTGTGTTTACTACCATGTGCAAGAAAATTTTATTGGCTTGCATTTGGTACCACTTGGGAGAGCCTGGAGAGCTTGCCAGGTCATCGCAGGACAAACACTCATAAAACCATTCACACCTGTACTTTGGAACAGCCAATTAACCTACTGTGCATGTTTTTGGACTGTGGGAGGAAACCCGGATACCTGGAGGAAACCCACGCAAGCACGCGGTGAACATGCAAACTCCACACAGAAATGCCTGAGCTTAGAATCAAAACCAAGCCTTCTTGTTGTGAGGCGGATGTGCTGACCACTACGCCACCTTGTCGATCTGTGTTTTAGTTCAGTTCCTGCAATCATGCATGACAAATAGATTAAATAGCTTAAAAAGCTATAGTGTGTGTTTGTGTGTGTGTGTGTGTGTGTGTGTGTGTGTGTGTGTGGCAGCTATGTCTTAGAGCACTTGTCCAGGATCAGCCGTGTGTTGAAGCAACCTGGAGGAAACGCTCTCCTGGTGGGAGTTGGTGGAAGTGGCCGTCAGTCTATCACCAAGCTGGCGACCTTCATGGCAGGAATGACCTTGTTCCAGCCTGAGATTTCAAAAAACTACGGTATGAACGAGTGGAGAGATGATCTTAAGGTAAAATAGAGTATTTGTCACGTAAGACTCATCCCTACGCAGTAAGCCAACAAAAATAATTGTGGTATTATGCAAATAATTTTCTTTCTATCCTCAGCTTTTGCTGAAGAAAGCAGGTGTAAAGGGCCATAAGACAGTGTTCCTGCTTACAGATGCTCAGATAAAAGAGGAGGCCTTCTTAGAGGATCTGGATAGTTTATTAAATGCCGGCGAGGTTCCAAATATATTTGGTGTTGATGAGAAGCAAGAACTTATAGAGGTGATTCATAAGAATGTTAAAAATACTGACATTGTGTGTACGTCATTGAAGATTTAAAATATCAAATTAATGTTTTTTTTTCCAAAAGGTAATGTATGGCTTAGTGCAGACTGGAGGAAATAACAAAATTTCACTTTCCCAAAGCAGAAAACTGCATATTTATTTGTTGTAAACCACACAAATTAGTACAGTAGCAGTCTCACAGACCCCTCACAAGGCTGCCATGTTTAGTGTTTGTGACCTGCCGTGTTGCATCATCTGGGTCAAGTAGGTCTTTTATGTGATATGTAGGAGTGAGTTGAGTGAGAAAGGCACTGAACAAGATATGAGAGGGAAGGTGTGTGTGTGTGTGTGTGTGTGTGTGTGTGTGTGTGTGAGTGTGTGTGTGTGAGAGAGAGAGAGAGAGAGAGAGAGAGAGAAAGGTTGATTAATGGTATTTACCATGATCCAAAGGTTGGGGGATCGAGTCCCACTCTCCACAAGGTTGTCACTGTCCCCCCAGTGCAGCTAACTGGGTTATCAAAGGTGGGCCATGTCTCTCACTGTCTATGGTGTGAGGCATGTAAAAGAACCATTGCTGACTTTCGTAAAGAGTAGGCTGCAAAGTCGTCAGCGGTAAAACCTCTGCCAAATCAAACGTGCAAATCAGATGATTCGCTGTGGCGACTCCCGAGTAAAAGGGAAAAAGCCGAAACGAAGACAGACAGACAGACCATGAATTCAGTCTCTCTGTTACAGTATTCTTAATGTTCTAGGTGGCATCAGAGCTTTAAATATCTGAAAAATCTGCAGGTTTCTTTTTTGGGAAGCTGAAATCGTGATCTTTCTTACTATATGTGCTAAACTATGTGCTGTCTTTCATTGTTAAATGTTAATCTCAATTACAAATCTATATTAATATCTGTCTGTCTGCAGAATCTTAGATAGCTGCTATTTGAACGATTCTATGGGTGGGTATATGAAAACTGAATCTCAGAATGATGTCATCAAGGTCATTAAAGAGTCTGACTTAAACATAGTCTATTTTATGCTTATCCTGGTGCATGTATACTGTAATTTACCACTGTACAGGAAAAAAGTTTAATCTCAGGCTTTTGACACCTCCAACACAAATCTGTCAGTAAATATCACGAGTGGGTCAAAATCTTATACTGAGGCCGAGATGACATCATCATTCTGAGACTCCGGTTTCAAATACTTGTCCAGAAACTCATTAAAACAGAAGCTATTCGTATAAGGTTTTACAAACAGAAAGAAAGTAATCTAGATTTTTGAATAACAAGTGCTGTTTTCTCCTTTAAGGATTAAAAATTTCACTGTAATTGTCTTCCATTTCCTTTTTTGCATGTAACAGGAAATGAGACAAATCGTCCAGGCTGGTTATAAAAATATAGAGTTCAGCCCTCTAGCTCTGTTTTCCTACTTTTTAAACCGCTGCAGAGAGAACTTGCACATAGTGGTGGCATTCAGCCCTATTGGAGATGCTTTTCGAAACCGTCTGAGACAGTTTCCATCTCTCATCAACTGCTGCACAATTAACTGGTTTCAGGTAAGAACATTAAAGAAAAAAATTTCAGCGGTAAATAACATGCAGCATGGTACTGTTGATCAGCCTGTATATTTGGCAACTACCTTTGTTCTTTATAGCCATGGCCAGAAGAGGCACTGGAGCGAGTTGCCTCCAAGTTATTAGAGTCTCTCGAGATGAGTGACAATGAAAGGCTGGAAGTTATGTTAATCTGCAAGGCTTTTCATACTTCTGCTACCAGTTTGTCTAAAAGGTGAGCAAAATGTGTCACTTACAGTTGAGCCTCCTCGATCAACAGTGGGTGAAGATTATTTTTTGTCAGTTTTGAGTGAAGTCGAGAAATAAATTGAGAAAAGTTCAATCTTTCAGATGAACACTGTTCTAAAGCCAGGTAGAGTTCCAATTTTGACAAAATAATAACATAACTATTGTTCTGAGCTATTTCAGTGATTTCCTTAACACTTTAAAGTGTCTCCTGAATATTCACAAAAATGAACTGATGCTCTAGGGGGGTAAATTTAACCAGAACATCAGTCCTTATATAAACCTAGTACAGTACTACACAATCATTGTACTAAAACTAGTACAATATAATCACAATCAAAAACATCAATTTATTATATTTGAAGGTTTCTGTCTGAGCTTGGTCGCCATAATTATGTGACACCCACTTCCTACTTGGAGCTGATAGCTACATTCAGGCTCCTTCTTACGCAGAAACGGGACTCTGTAATGAAGGCAAAGAAGAGGTATACTGATGGGCTCGACAAACTGGCTTTTGCTGAGTCCCAGGTATTTTTTAGACTTTTCTAAATTTCCAAATTTAACATAAATTGAGTTACTTTAGAATTTTAATTAATATAGTATAAACATAATTAGGCTACATTTATGGTGTTTAGCAGGTGTCCTTATCCAGAGCAACTTAGATTTATCATTATTATACAACTAAGCAATTAGGGCTAAAGGGCTCAGTAGCGGCGGATTGGTGGTACTAGGGCTTGGAATCCTGACCTTTGGATCAGTGACTGTTTGCTTTTTGTTAGGTGGCAGAAATGAAGAAAGAGCTTATAGATCTTCAGCCCGAACTTGAACAAGCCAAGATTGACAACACCAATATAATGAAGGTGAAAATAGTAGATAAGCCAAGGTAACTGCAGAGTATTTACAAGTCGGTAAATAATGTGCAAAATAAATATACTCTTACAGGAGATAGAGGTGGAGTCACTGGAAGTGAAGGATAAGAGTAAAGTTGTGCATGCGGATGAAGAAGAAGCTACTCAAGAAGCAAATGAAGCACAGACTCTGAAAAATGAGTGTGAGAGTGACCTTGCTCAGGCAATCCCTGCTCTGGAGGCTGCTCTTTCTGCTCTTGATACTCTGAAGGTACCAGAGTCTGCTGGAGAGCTCCAGCACTCAACACTCTAAACGTATTCATTCAAAATTCACCATCATGAAAATCATGAGAATTGCTCTTATACATATTTAAATATTTTTTAGCCTTCTGATATCACAATTGTAAAGTCTATGAAAAACCCTCCTTTTGGAGTGAAGCTCGTGATGGCTGCAGTGTGTGTGATGAAGGACATCAAGCCTGAGAAAATCAATGACCCTAAACTATCAGGAAAGAAGGTGAACAAAGGAATTCAACAGTATGATCAGATAATCTTGTCTGTAATTTTTTTACTACATATCATCGTTATATTCAGGTTGAGGACTACTGGGGTCCCAGCAAGAAATTGCTGAGTGACATGAATTTCCTCAGAGAACTGAAAGATTATGACAAAGACAACATTCCTGTGAGTATGTTTTACAGGTGAAAATCAGAAGTACAGTGGTACCTTAACGGAATTAATCCGTTTCGAGGGCAAGCTCCTAAGTCAAAGTGATCATTAGATTGAACAAAAATTCCCATAGCAAATAAAAGAAAACCAATTAATCCATTCCAACCCCCTCCCAAACTCATATAACCTGACCCGAACACGTATATTTGACCTAATATATTAAAGATAAACATGTAAAACAAATATTTCATGATAATAATACATGTACATTAACATTAATAATTATTAATAATAAATAATAATTAAATAAGAATAAACAATAAGTCAACTAACCCTTCCGATCATCGATTGCTGCAAAGATGTCACATAGGCGTGAAGATGTCACGTGGGCAGGCATGAGGTGGTGCCTAACAGAGAAGGAGGAGGAGTAAAATTTTGTGCATGTACATGCTATGAATGACTGCAAGAAAAAGCTCGTGGTGAGCTCTCACAAGGCCAGTGCTTCTCAAATAGTGGGGCGCACCCCCTTTGGGGGGCACCGTGTGATGCCAGGGAGTCATGTATGACCCTGGGGAACATGCTTTTTTGCCATTCTGTACTAGAGTTAAGTGTAATTTTGTGCATCCTCTACAGTAGGTGGCAGTGGCTCTCTCACTGTGTTCCCTGTGGTGAAGGGAACACAGTGAGAGTGTCCCTGTCACCTACTGTAAAGGATGCACAATTACACGAGGTGGCAGAGGCGCTCTCACTGTGATGGTGTTGAGCGAAAACACCGAGCACACGATATGAAGTGCAGTAAACGCTATTTATAGTTGTGCACAGGATGCTTGGGGGGGGGGGGGTGTTTTGTTTTTTTTTCCCTTAAGGGGGCATCACAGAAAATAATTGAGAAGCACTGCACAAGGCGTTCTTGGAGCACAGAGGAATACATGCGGAGGAATACAAGGCTAATCAGCCCGGAAAAGCCATTTCTCCAGCGGAGCTCGTAAATCAAAGTTCAGCTCGTTGGATAGGGCAGATTTTTGGTGGAATCGATGCTCATGTCATGGAAAATTCATTATAAAAGACACTCGTAAGTTAGGGTACCACTATATACTATCATGACTGTCTATATATCTCACTTGTTAATATCACTTTGCAACAGGTGACAGTCATGCACAAAATCCGTACTGAGTTTATGACCAACCCTGACTTCGACCCCACCAAAGTTGCCAAGGCTTCGTCTGCAGCTGAGGGTCTGTGCAAATGGATCACTGCTATGGAGGTTTATGACAAAGTGGCAAAGGTGAGTATCGGTGAATGTAGCAACTACATTCCTACCTTTTGTATTTTTTTTCTCTGGTGTTTATTCAGGGCAGCCTAGTGGCATAGTGATTAGCACATCTGCCTTACAGCAAGAAGGTCCCAGGTTCACAGACTCAGCCATTTCTGTGTGGAGTTTGCATGTTCTCCCTTTGATTGTGTGGGTTTCTTCATTGTACATGCCCCCTACTTACGAAATTAATCTGTTCCAGCTCCTTTTTTGTAACATGGGAGTCTCGTCATTCGGGGCACATTTTACATCTAAAACGCCCGATTCATTCCAAGGCTCCCAAGACTACCCCATAAACCCTTTAAAAATTATGAAAGTACACCAATTTTGTATGAAAATGTGTTAAAAGTAAAAGACAATTATTTATTTAAACATTTTATTAACATATTAAACCATTTTATTCACATATTTATTAATTAAACCATTATTAAACATTTTTTATTAACACACACACACACCGTGGAGAAGTACCATGCCTGAGCTCTGCCTGAGTTTCTTTGGAGGATTGCTTTCCTAATTTCAGCCATTTTTGGAGGCTCAGCAAGAGTATCTTGTATCGGTTGCTGAGGGATCTGATTGAGTGCCTCCGTGTTGACTGAAGATGGCCAGTTGAGCAGATCATGAAAGTGTACTTGCCAGCATTTGCTCAACCTTTCATGGTCTTTGATCAGAGTTGAGCCATCAGAAGATAGTAAGGGGGAGTATCCCGATGTAGATGGTCCGTAGACTGTCTTCAGCGAACTAAAGAATTTCTTTGCATTGTGTGTGTCAGCATAGTGTTGGACTTCAGAAGCTTTTTCCCGCCACCATTTGTCTCGCATTGTCCATAGATCGACTTGCACTTTGGCCTGCAGAGTTTTGAAAGTTTCGCATTTTGATACAGAAGAAGGATCGTTCTGCCATTTAATATAGGCCTTGTTCTTTGCCCTGAGGGCTTCCTTGATTTTTTTCATTATTCTGATCGAACCAATCTTCATGAACTCTCGTTTTTGCCCCAAGAACCTCCTTAGCAGTCTCAGAGACTGTCCCCTTGAACGAGGACCATTTTGCAGTGTCATCGTCAGAGGAAAGACCATCTTGAAGTTTGTCGTCAAGCTGCTGCTGGAACTTTAGAAGGTAGGCTGGGTCCTTTAGCCGAGCAATGTTGAATGAAGCTTTAACAGTCTTGGGCTTGTTTCTGTGAGGCGGTAGTATGTGCAACATCATTTTGGCCCTGACAAGTCTGTGGTCAGTCCAGCATTCAACACCTCTCATGGCGCGTGTCACGCGTACGTCACTGATGTCACGTTGACATACAATGAGGAAGTCAATCATATGCCAGTGTTTGGACCTCGGGTGCATCCATGTGGTTTTATATTTCTCGGCCATCCTGAAGAAGGTGTTAGTAATGCACAGGCTGTGTTCTGCACACTTGCTGAGGAGCAGCAGTCCGTTGTTAATGTCCTTGCCTGCCGAGAACTCCTACCCAGTTTTTGTAGTCACTTCCCACTCTTGCATTGAAATCTCCAAGGAATACAAGTTTGTCATTCTGGGGGGTAGGTCTGATAACCTCATCAAGTTGTTCATAGAATTGCTCCTTGATGTCATCAGGAATAGTGAGAGTGGGTGCATACACACTGATGATGGTAAGATATCTTGATTTGCTCAGAGGTATGCGCAGCTTTATGAGGTGTTCGTTAATACCAACTGGACTGGGATGCTTTTGAGCGGAGATGTTCTAATGGCAAAGCCTACGCCATGAATTCTGTCTCCATATTGAGGTTTTCCCTTCCAGAAAAAGGTGTACCCACCCACTTCTTCTCTTAGTGAGCCTTCGTCAGCAAGTCTTGTTTTTCTGAGTGCGGCAATGTCTATTCTTTATCTCTGAAGTTCATTTGCAACAAGCGCTGATCTCCTTTCTGGTCTTGATGTATTGACTCTATCCAGTTGTGTTCGGACATTCCATGCTCCCAGGAAAAGTTTGTGTTTTTGGTTTTGCTTTTTTCGACCGCAATGAGGGTGAGTCTGTCAACCGCTGTAAGCTGATCAGACTAGGAAGGACAATCATTTGTTTGAGACACCTTTTCTAGTCACTTGTCCCATGTGAGGATGGACAGTGCTGTCCTAAAGAGGCTGCCCAGTCGTCCACGGGTGCTGCCGGACTCCTGTTGCCCTCGGATTCAGGAAAAAAAAGAACGACCACTTGCCCATGGACCTATGTGCAAGGATTGTGACTACAACTGCCAGTGGTCACCGCCACCTGTTGCTTCGCCACGTGCTCATCGCCGCAGGACTTAAAGGTATGCATACAGATCAGTGTTAAGATGAGTTCCCAAAAACGGACCTGTTCGTGAAAATTTTATAGTGGGAAGATCGTTGCATGGGGACAATCCGATTCTCTCAGTCTGGGAAGCCTTAATCCAGTGGCACGGAGAACCATTATAAACAAGAGACTGCCAGACTGCAGTGGATGACCAGGACTTCTTAAGATGCCATGTCCATGCTCTAGGGCACTACACGAATGCTTGCTGCCACCATCTTTACAACAGTTGGATAACTAAATAATCTCTTCGACTTGTTCCGCTGGGAGTCAGTCTTCATGTGCAGTAGGCTGGCACTGCTCGTTCCTAAACTCGCCAAAGGGTTTGAGACCCGACCGAGTACCCTCAACCTGTTTAGCCGGCCCGCCAAAGCTGTTTCCCAGGGGGTGGCCACTGTTGCATGCGAGCTTATATATACAGTATATACATATATATTTCCCCCTTGGTGATTTTTGTTCTATAAATTTCTGGCACAGAAATTTATCTTTAGGCTTTAATTTGAGCATCAAGTATGGCTGCCTGCCAAGATTTAGACAGCCAACCCATTCAAAAATTGTTCTTGAGTAAATGTCATGAAATAGCCACTGTACTGTGGGGAGGAGAGGGCTTCACTAAGTTGGATAACTTGTGCTCAATCCCTTTCTTCAATGAATAAAATGTGTTCCAATCAAAAACCACTGAACTGATGTCTGTAACATTTCTCTGTTTCAAATATTTTGTTCCTTGTAATGCACTCCCTCAGTCATGTTTCAAACTGATTACTCCTGCCAGTGTCTTGTTAGGTTACTGAATCGGCCCACACGAATACTCCTCAAGTATTGATTCACCTGTGTCACCCAGAAGCACCTCTGGAGCGAGTCGTAAAAAAGACAGCAGTCTACATAAAAAACCCAGCAGTCTTTATTCATGAATCACCAACACACAATGGTGGAGAACACATATATACAGCTATAAGTTGGTTTCCCGCCCTAGTTGAGGAACCGGTTGAGGCTGGTTAGTCTGGGGGGCTGGTGGTGATCATCAGTTCTTTTCCACAAGAAAAAAAGTATCTACAGTATCTAGGAGCAGCTGGACTATATCAAAAATTAGATAAAAAGTTTCACAGAGCAAGGTCAGACAAGACACTGGCATCTCAGAATAGAGAAGCAACATTCACAGTAGAAATTGCACCTGATTGTTACAAAAGTAAATAAACCTGTAATTTCCCATACTCATAGGAACAAGTAAAAAACTTGACAGTATGAGGTTTAAGAACATTTTCCCTTCAGGCCTCCTACTGGAGCCTATCTTAGCCTGCACTGGGCTAAGGCAAGGTACACTCTAAACAGCTTGCCAGACCATTGTATGACACACCCCACCACACACACAAACACACACACACACACACACACACACACACACACACACACACACACACACATACACACACACACACACACACACACACTACTATTTACCCTCACACCAAGAGGCAAATGAGTAAAGCCAATTGGCCTAATGTGGATGTCCTTGACTGTGGGAGGATACCAGAGGGCCCAGATGAAACCAACAGTAGCACAAGGAAAACATGCAAACTTCATACAGAAGTGCCCTCGCCAAGCCTCTGCTGTGAGATGGATGTGCCAACCCTCGTACCCATGTAAGACTGTATTGGCTGCTCAATTACCACATTTAATTAGGTGTCTCTTCTCCGTTGTGCCACTATGACAAACAAGGTGCCGTTTTGCTGAATATTGCAGCTTCTACCTGGTGCATATAAATGCAAAATATAGAAATGTATTTGAAAAAAGTTGTATACATAGTGCCTGTTCTTTTCACTTTAACTGATGCCCTTTCGCTTCATCTGCCTTTGATTTTCACTACGTGCTTCTAGGATTTCAATTATGTAATTTTCTATTTTTTATTATTTCTCTTTATTTGCAGTAAGATACTTAATCCTGGAGTAAACTATAGGCAATGTCTCTTTTCTATAGGTTGTAGCCCCAAAGAAGGCAAACCTGGCTGAGGCACAGCAGTCACTGGCTGCCACTATGGCTCGGCTGGATCAAAAGAGAGCGGAGCTGAAAGAAGTTGAGGACCGTTTGGCTTCCCTGCAGAAAACATTTAAGGAAAAGACGGAGAAGAAGGCTCAGTTAGAATTCCAGGTGGACCTTTGTGCCCGCAAGCTGGAGAGAGCTGAAAAGCTCATTGGGGGTTTAGGAGGAGAAAAGACTAGGTCTGGATAATAGTCATGATAAAGTTTTCTTTTGAAGATATTTTTAACTTGACATTTCTTTTGATATACAGTCTGGATATTATCTGACATGTTAGTTGTGCCCTGTAGGTGGTCTAAAGCTGCAGATGACCTTCAGAATACTTACGATAATTTGATAGGGGATCTGCTGATATCTGCTGGTGTAATTGCTTACCTTGGACCCTTTTCTGCTGGTTACCGCCAGGATTGCACTAAGAACTGGACTAAACTTTGCAAGGTACTGCACAACATACAGTATGTCGATTAGTGCTATGTATCATCGGTTTGCATAATCATGAAAAGTCACGTAAATATCTATCTAACACTATTATTTTTCAACACTGTGTTGAGAGAATATGGCGGATATGATGACGCTCCATTTCCGTCAGTCAAATCCTTTTCTGTGTGACTACTGACCATCACTTTGTTGAAGGATCTCCACATCCTATTTGTCAAGGTCAGATTGAGGTCAAAATTCATTAAGATCAGCCTTTCTGTGGTGATAACTGATCACAAAATTGACATGGGACCTTTTATAATTGAAATACAACTCCACTTGAATCACCTCTCGCATGAGGTCAGAGGACATTGACCTACTTTTTAAAGGCTAAATTAAATACACATTGTTTAAATGTACTTTCTATGTACAATTACCGATCATGAGTTTGCCTCTGTGTTAGCAGGGGTTATGGATTCATTTGGAACCACTTGTTTGCTTTGCCAAGGAGGTTGTATTGTTGTTGCCTTTTGTCATTTTTTGTTTGTTTGTAATAAAAGCTAATAACGGCGTTTCCTGACATTTTCAGGGAAGGTTGTTCATAGGCAGAGAGTCACACCCTCTGAGTGCTTCTAGTTTTATTTTGTTTTCCCATTTTATATTGTTTCCCATATATATAATTTATAATGGTTGAAAAATGTTAAATGTGAATATTCAGCACCAAAGAGGTCACATGGGTTAATTTATTTATTTTTCTCTTCTTACAAAATTCTTCTTACGAAATCCCCAGAAAAATCCAGAATACGAAAAACATTTTCCTAATTTTTTTTCCTCTGTATATGAAATAAGTTCTTCTAACGAAAAGCACCAAACGCGCCATTCAAACATTCCAACCCGCCATTCAAACATTAAAATGTGCCACTCAAACATTAAAACAATGCGCGAGTTGCTCTTTCATTGGCTGTCTCCCAACATCCCACCCCGCTGGCCTCCCATTGGCCTCTCATTGGCCAGGAGGGAGCTGAATCTCCATAGTACTGTGCCCATAAAGCTTGTTTGTCACACAAGTAAAAGAGAGCTGTACTGTTGGTTCGTGAGGTTTTCTGAGAGAGCACATTGCAGCTTATTTTAAATTTTTTAAGTTATTTAATTCAGTAAATGTTTAATAAATGTGGTGCGCTCCGCTGAATGTGGGAAAAACGCGGCTCATCCGGACTTCCGATCCCTCAAGCAAACCAGTGAATGTTGAGTACTAAACAAGTATTCAAAGCGCACTTACCTACTTGACAGATCGGAAGTCCGGACAAGCCGCGTTCCGCCCCAAAAGCTCCGGTGTCAGCCGCAACATCGCCCACATTCGGCGGCGCACGTCACAAATGTTTAATAATGTTTAATATTGCTTGGTTTGGTTAATAAAAAAATTGGTTAATAAAAAATGTTTAATATTGTTTGGTTTGGTTAATAAAAAAATTGGTTAATAAAAATTGTTTAATAATGGTTTAATATATAATTTTCTTTTACTTTTAACACATATTTCATACATATTTCATACAAAATTGGTGTACTTTTATAATTTTTGAAGGGTTTATGGGGTAGTATAGGGAGCATTGGAATGAATCTCGCGTTTTACATGTAAAATGCGCCTCTAATGACGAAAAATCCAGGGAAAGAAAACCGCTCTGGAACGGATTAATTTCGTAAGAAGAGGGCCGACTGTATATACAGTAGGCCCTTGTTATTCACGGTGGTTGCGTTCTGCCTATTCCCGTGGATCCTGAAAATCTGTGAGGTATTGATGCGGTTTTAAAACCCTATGTATGATAATACATGTGCTAAAATATGCTTCTTAAACACATTATATAGAAAGTATTACTCATTAATACAGTAATAATGTATTAAAATGTAGTAATGATTAAGTAAAAAATTTTACTGCGATAATATTTATTAATAAATAACTTGCTTAGGCTCCTTATCAATATCCTTATAGCTGCAGGACGTTTGAGTGGCATCATAGGGTTTAAATAATCATTAAAAACACACTAAAAAACATGAATTCACAATTCAAGCAATCACGTTGATAACGTGTGTGCGAAGGAGAAAAAAAAAAAGAGGTGTATACATCATCTGCAACCAATCAGCAGTAGAGAGAAACAAAAGCCCTCAGCCACTGGCTAAATTTGAATCACGTGCCAGTAACTTCCGGGGTTGCCGGTAATCCACGAGTATACAGGCCACGACCACTGAACCGCGAATGGGCAAGGGCTTACTGTATATTTCTTTATGTTGGTTTTTGTTGTTGTTGTTAAAATCCACTTTTATAACTTCTGATTGATTTGGTGGTGGTAGGTCCCAGATAAACCACAAAAGTCTCTTTTAATTATGCTTTTTGGGTTTATGTTCCCATTTAGTGTACTAATACAATTATGTGCCTCATGCTATTGCTGAATATTCCCCTTAAAGCTCCTGGCTATTCAGCGACATCCACCTCGCCTTCAGTAAATAATTGTTAGCCAGTTAGATAATACTATTTCTAAGTTGTTTGATTGACAAGTCCAGTCTGGTGTGTAGCCCAATGAAAGACAGCTACAGTTTTATGTATGGATATTTTCAGTCTAAGAAGATCCCATCCTCAGATGACTTCTCACTCAGTAAAACCCTTGGTGATCCTATCAAGATCAGGGCCTGGAACATTTCTGGATTACCCAATGACAGTTTCTCCATTGACAATGGAGTCATAGTGAGCAACTCTAGAAGATGGTATTACTTCATAATCACAATATCAAACTTAGCGAGACATGTAGTCATGTAGACATGTAGTCGAAACATGTAGTCATTCTAATTTAATGACGACTTCTTTCCATTTACACAGATCTGTCTGTGATGTTTTTGGAGTTCAGTTTATATTGATGTTTCTTTGCAGGCCCTTAATGATTGATCCACAGGGTCAGGCCAACAAATGGGTAAAAAACTCAGAGAGAGAGAACAACCTTAATGTGATAAAACTCAGTGATGCAGACTACATGAGGACCCTGGAGAACTGTATCCAGTTTGGTTCTCCACTGCTGTTAGAAAATGTGGGAGAAGAACTAGACCCCTCTCTGGAGCCCTTATTGCTCAAACAAATATTTAAACAAGGTACAAGGGTGGAACTGCCACCAATTTACTGATTACAATTCATGTGTTGTTCTGATCATTTCTAAAGTAAATGTCAAACCAAGATTTGTAGTTCAGTGTGAGACGGTGCTTAATCCGTGTAAAGATAATTGCTCATTGTGTAATATTCACCTGTAGCCTCAGGGTCACTAACATTCATCATGGATATGAATGGCAATAGTAGGCTTTCTGAGATTTTGCAAAAATTATATATATATATATATATATATATATATATATATATATATATATATATATATACACACCTTTAGTATTTAGGCCTTATTTTTATGTTCTGATGAGAAAGTGAATGTGTCTGAACAGGAATTCTGACATTCTAAATACGGAATCCTGTATGTAGTAGGCTGATGCCCATCTTAGCCGACTTTCGGCGAGGTCAGGGTACACCCTGGTCAGCTCATCAGGCAATGGCAGGCCCAACACTCACACAACCATTCACACTCAAACACACAGCTAGGGATTTAGAACAGTCAATATGCCTACCATGCATGTTTTTGGGCTGTGGGAGTAAACTGGAGTTCCCAGAGGCAACCCACGCAAGCATGGAGAGAACATGCTTGAAGAGCATGGAGAGAACTCCACACAGAAACGCTTAAGATGATAATCGAACCCAGACCTTTTTGCTGTGAGGCGGACATGCTAACCACCACACCACCGTGAAGACCAATCACTAAATTCAACATATACAGTAATTATTTTTCCTAACTTTATTATTATTATTATTATTAGTAGTAGTAGTAGTAGTAGTAGTAGTAGTAAGGTAAGGTAAAGTCTGTTGGGTTTTTACACCCGAGCCTCGTGGCTCATCACGTATTACACAGTATCACAGTATTAGTAGTAGTTTTGATTAAATAACCTGCAGACTTCCGAGCATGTCCTGTCTGTATTTCATACCCCCCACAAACAATGTTTGGTGCTATGTAGAAATTATCCTGATTGTCCCCCCATCTGTCTGTCTGTCTGTGCATTTGATTGTCCTTCCAGCTGTCTGGAAAAGCTTGTACAGCCAACTCCTCCTAAACCACTTTATTAATTTAGATGAATCTGTACAGTAGTAACTTTTTGTGGTGTACCACCTGAAAACGTGCAAAGGGTAAAAGAATTGTATTGAAGGGAAGATAAAACAACAGTTAAATCATGTTGCAGGTGGGGGGAATTCTATAGTGTTTATTCTATCTTTTCAAGAAATATGCTACAAATAGATTTTTATTGAAACATAATAATTTTTTGATGATTTCAGGCTACACATTTTTCGACACTTTTTAAAAAGTGTGTGTGTGTGTGTGTGTGTGTGTGTGTGTGTGTGTATATATATATATATTTATATATATATATATATATATATATATTTATTATTATTATTATTATTATTATTATTATTGTACAAGCTGTATGATTGCATCGTTGTATGTAATGTATTTGAGAAGTAGGGTTTTATTTTTAGACGTCATCATGCACCATAAAATGAAATGTTTGGCATGTTGGCAAAAGGGTTAAAGATGTATGTTGTACAATTATTCTGTCACAAAAGATGAAAACTCAAAGAAGAAATAAAAAATATCCATAACTGTATATTGTGCTGTTATTAGAGACATAACTTCAAAAAGTTTTTTAATGTTAAAGCTTAGGATTGAAACATGTTTTTTTTTTTTTTGTCCAAATATAGGAGGTATTGACTGCATTAGGCTGGGGGAGAGAGTGATTGAGTATTCCAGTGATTTTCGCTTTTATATCACTACTAAGCTTAGAAACCCTCATTATCTTCCTGAGCTCTCAACCAAAGTCTCCCTGCTCAACTTTATGATCACTCCAGAGGGTCTGGAGGACCAGCTGCTGGGCATTGTGGTTGCAAAAGAGAGGTGATAAAACACAAACACAACTGGATCACAAGCTATATGATTGGGAAAAACACTGGGTTAATGGTGTAGGGTGCTGGGCTCATTACCAGAGGGTTGTGGGTTCAAATTCCCATTAGACTCCCACCGTTCTAAGACCTCTGGGCAAAGTTTCTGCCATGATGGTGCCTCTGTCCATTCAGAATTATAAATGGGTACCAGTATAAATACTGGAAAAGGAACCTGTGGTGAACTAGAGTCTCATCCAGTTGGAGTTGAACTCCCTTTCAGTTCATGTTACAGAAACTGGGATAAGGTCTGAGGAGCCATTAGAATGGCTGGAAAGTATTTTCAGTACAGTAGGCCCTCTATATTTGCGGGGGTTTGGTTCTGGCCCCTCCCGCGAATGAAGATAATCCGCAAGTTCTGTACCCGGAAGTAAAACCCCATGTATCATATTACATGTGCGAATTAGCAACCGGAAGTAAAATACTGTGTATTTATTACATGCGCTAAAATATGCTTCTTAAATACATTCTATAGACAGTCTTACTCATTAATACAGTATTAATGTAGTAAAATGTAGTAATGATTAAGAAAAACTTTTCAATTTTTACTGTTATATTTATTAATGATAAAATATAAACATTATACAGCATATACTGTTGTAAAGCACTAGTATTAAAGTCTTTTTCAATTATTATTCCAGTACAGTACCTAAGTTAATGTTTAGAATGTTTGTGTGTGAGATTTTATGTTCTGTAGCATGTTTAACAAACGATACCAAAAGGATAAAGTTTATTATGCTTCATGTCCTTTTACATTGAACGTGACATCTCCAAGATGGCGCTGCCTAGAGGGCGACGTCGCGGAGTTCTCAGAGTCAAATTGTTTTTGTTTGTTTTAAGTTTTTTTATTTGTTGTTTTGTTTGTTCATGTTTTGCACTATGCTCGTCTATGACCAGTCGACCTTACTACAGCTATGAGATCAGAGTCTTCGGGCGTGTACAACTAAGCATGCTCAACTCCTATCCTGAGCTAATATGCTATGGTAGGTCAATGTTAGCCGCACCACGGCTAACAATAAGCCCAGGCAGGGAGTGGCCAATCGACAACTCCAACGCTTGGGATCGCAGGGGATGAAGGCCTTGTAGCCGGCTGGTGCAATCACCTCGTCAGGTGTACGCTCGTCGAGCCATGTTTCACAGAAACACAGCATGGAGCAGTCCTGTAGGTCCCTCTGCGCTGCAATCCGAGCATGAAGCTCGTCCATCTTGTTTTGCAGAGACTGAACATTTTCAAGTAGTATGACCGGAAGTGCTAACCTTCCACTTCTAACCAAGTGCCGGAGACTCTGAGAACTCCGCCTGGGCTTATTGTTAGTCGGGGTGTGGCTAGCATTGAGCTACCATAGCATATTAGCTCAGGATAGGAGTTGAGCGTGTTGGGTTGTACACGCCCGAAGACTCCGATCTCATATGTAGTAGGGTCGACCGGTCATAGCCGAGCATAGTGCAAAACATGAACAAACAAAACAACAAATAAAAAAACTTAAAACGAACAAAGAAACAATTTGACTCTGAGTACTCCAGGACGTCGCCCTATAGGCAGCGCCATCTTGGAGACGTCAGGGTCAATGTAAAAGGACATGAAGCGTAATAAAGTTTATCCTTTTGGTATCGTTTGTTAAACATGCTACAGAACATAAAATCTCACACGCAAATATTCTAAAGATTAAATTAGATACTGTACTGGAATAATAACAGTTCAGAGGAAACTGTCATTTCTTTAGGAGAAAGTCTTATTTCTTCAGAAGAGATATCCAGCATTCGCTTAGCCAGAGAAGATACAGAGCGTTTGAGTGGCATCATAGAGCTTAACTTGTACAGTCAGCCCCCAACTTACGAAGGCCCCTGTGTATGAAATCCCCGGGTTACGAAAAACATTTTCCTGAGTTTCCGTCCCGAGATATGAAGCAACCCCCTCTTCCGAAAAGAAATTCAAAATTTAAACGCGCCAATCAAAATTTCACACGACGCGCGAGTTGCTCTCATTGGTTGTCTCTCAACATCCCGCCCCTGCTGGCCTCCCAGATAGAGACAGAAGGAAGCTTCAGTCTTTAGTTTTTAGTTTAGTTTTTTTGTTTTAATTCAGTAAATGTTTAATAAATGTGGGCGTATTTGAGCTCATCTGGAATTCCGATCCCTCAAGAAATCAAATTAAAGTTGAGTTTGTCAAGCAGGGAATGCGCTTTGAATTCACGTCTTGTGGGTGTGGCTTGCAGCGCGCACGCGAGATAGAGAGAGAGAGAGAGAGAGAGAAGGAATAACGCTTTAGTTTTTAGTTTTTTAAGTTGTTTTAATTCAGTAAATGTTTAATAAATGTGGGTGCATTTGAGCTCATCTGGAATTCCGATCCCTCAAGGAATCAAATTAAAGTTGAGTTTGTCAAGCAGGGAATGCGCTTTGAATTCCACGTCTTGTGGGCGTGGTCCGCAGCGGGCATGCGTGAGAGAGATACAGACAGAGAGAGAGAGAGAGAGAGAGAGAGAGAGAGAGACAGGTGTGTGTGTGTGTGTGTGTGTGTGTGTGTGTGTGTGTGTGTGTGTTTAAAAATGTTTAATAATGGTTTAATTAATAAATATGTTAATAAAATGGTTTAATCTGTTAATAAAATGTTTAAATGGTTTAATAAATAATTTTCTTTTACTTTTAACACCCATTTCATACAAAATTGGTGTGCTTTTATCATTTTTAAAGGGTTTATAGGGTTTATCTAGTTCAAAGACGGAACCTTGGAACGAATGAGGCGTTTAACATATAAAATGCGACCCCTACTTACGAAATCCCCGCGTTATGAGGCGGGCTCTGGAACGGATTAATTTCGTAAATTGGGGGCCAACTGTACTTAAAACGCACACAAAAAAGAGGCTCATTGACAACTTGTGCACGAATGAGGAAAAAGGGGCACTACATCATCTCAACCAATCAGCAGGAAGGAGGACAGCCATTGGCTGACTTTGAGTGACGTGTCAGTTGCTTGGCAGTCCGCGAATACTCAAACCGTGAGTGAAAAACCACGAATAGTCAAGGGCCTACTGTATTTCGTATACTGTATACTGGGTTATCAAAGGCTGGCCATGTCTCTCACTGTCTATGCTGAGAGGTATGTAAAAGAACCATTACTGACTTTCGTAAAAAGATTAGGCTGCAAAGCCGTCCGCATGTTTCTGTCCCTTGCTAAAAGGGATGTGTCAGGAAGGGCAGCCGACATAAAAAGCCTATGCCAAATCAAACATGCAATGATTCGCTGTGGCAAACCCTGAGAAAAGGAAAAAGCCGAAAGGAAATTTCTCTCATACTGTTTACAGTTTATATGACAATGACAATCACTTAATTAGTTGTGCAGTGTTATTTATGTATTCACTGATGTCTATATTATTTTGTTCTTAATTTGCTTGGGTTAATGGGAGAAGTAAGTTGTTCCCTGTTTGAATGATCGTTTTAAGTGTCTGATCCTTGTATGCTATCAAAATCTGCTTAACATTTGCTTCATAGGCCAGAGTTGGAAGAGGAGAGGAATGCTCTCATTCTTCAGTCTGCTTCCAATAAGAAGCAGCTGAAGGAGATTGAGGATAAAATCCTAGAGACTTTACAGTCCTCAGAGGGGAATATACTGGAGGATGAGAGTGCCATTCAGATCCTAGACTCTGCAAAGATAAAGTCTAATGAGATCTCCAAGAAACAGCAGGTCTGGTGTTAAGAAATAGAGATTTTAAATACAGTGCAGAATTATGACTGTGACTGATTTAATTTTTGTGACTTTTCAGATTGCAGAGAAGACAGAAATTAAAATAGCAGAGTCCAGGGAAGGTTACCGAGCCATTGCCAAGCACTCGTCCATCCTGTTTTTCAGCATTACAGTCCTGGCCAACATTGACCCCATGTATCAATACTCACTTAGTTGGTTTGTCAACCTATATATCAACTCTATACAGGAAAGGTAACCATATATATATATATATATATGTATATATATATATATATATATATATATATATATATATAAAATTATAGACTACTTTATTTGAGTATTGTCTCAGAGTTTATTTAAGTACTGTATTTTGAACTTGGTCCATGTGTCACATGTCAATTAGCTTGCAATGTATGTTTTAGCAACAAGTCAAAGATTCTAGAGAAAAGACTACGGTACCTGACCGGCCACTTTACCTACAGTCTATACTGCAATGTGTGTCGCTCTATTTTTGAGAAGGACAAACTGCTCTTCTCCTTCCTCCTTTGCTGCAATCTGCTCATGTATGTCAGCTTAACTTGTTTGATTTTTTTTTTTTTTTATTAGTGTACTGATGTTGCTAGAATAAAACTGCATTTCTTTGACCTGTGTTTTTGACTGATTCTTTATTTTATTCAGGGCTGAGAAGGAGATAACCCACTCAGAGTTCATGTTCCTACTCACAGGTGGAGTGGGCCTGCAGAATGATTTGCTCAATCCTGATCCCAGCTGGCTCCAGGAGAAAAGCTGGGATGAGATTTGTCGAGCTAGTGAACTGCCCGGTCTGCAGGGCCTCAGGTTTCAGGATATCTTTGCCTTTGCATAAAACAATATATCTAATAAATAATAAAAGGTTTTATCTTTAGTCTTATCCATTTTCATGTCTTCTCCTTGTATTTAGGGAAAGTTTCAGCATGACATCTAAAAGTTTCCTGCCTATTTATGAGAGTAAAGAGCCTTATAACATTCCTTTACCGAGTCCATGGTGTGATAAACTTAATGACTTTCAGAAAATGATAATCTATCGCTGCCTCAGGCCCGATAAAGTGAGATGCTTTTAGTATTCACATCCTATATAAGTATTATATTCTATACAGTCAGGTCCATAAGTTTTTTGGACATTATCACAGTTTTTGTATTTTTTTTTTCTACACCAGAAATCCAGTAGTTACCCTCTGTAACCATTTTTATATAGCGTATAATACAGTTATTTCATCCTTTCATTCATTTGCTAAGCCTTGTTATCTTAATTAGTGTTCCAGGAAGGCTGATGCCTACCTCAGCCCACACTGGGGTACACCCCAAACAGCTCTCCAGGCCATTGCAGGGCCAAGACATACAACCGTTCACATTCAATCTCACACCTCGGGGTAGTTTGGAACCACCAGTCAGCCTACTGTGTGTCTTTGGATTATGGGAAGAAACTGGAATATCCAGAAGAAACCCATGCAAGTACGGCGAGAAAGTCCACACAAGAAGATCTCAGGCCTAGGAATCAAACGTGGGACGTTCTTGCTGTGAGGCAGACGTTCTAACCAAACTATAAACCACTATGCCAATGAGTGTAACACAATTTCCCCAGTTTTCAGAAATAATGGGTCAACTGTCTGATAAACGGATTCGTGGCCTGTTTCCTAATAATTGTATGCCGAATTAAGAAGAATAAGAATCTGTAGTTGATTCCAAGTGTTCATTTTACCTATCATCGAGATAGAAGAAACTGTGATGAACATAGATAATTTTATCAAAGTTGTGAAAATTTCTAAAAACTTGGGGACCTAACTGTAATAATAATAATAATAATAATAATAATAATAATAATAATTCTTATGTTTAATGTCTTATATTAACAGACTGAACCAACCATTATTAAATATGTGACTGAGAAATTGGGCAAAAAGTTTGTTGAACCACCTCCATTTGATCTGAGTAGAAGTTACAGTGATTCTAATTCTACAGTTCCCCTGGTGTTTGTGCTCTCTCCTGGAGCAGACCCTATGGCCAGTATGTTTTGCCCATTACTCTGACACCCTGGTCATAATTAGGATGTGTCCTTCTGCACTTCTTACTGACTGTTGTAACTTCTTTTTCCTACAGATTTACTGAAGTTTGCAAATGACAAGAACATGGGTGGTACAAGGTTCAAGTCGATTTCACTTGGGCAAGGTCAAGGTCCGGTTGCTGTAAAAATGATTCAGTTTGCCATGGAAGACGGCACGTGGGTGTGCCTACAGAATTGCCATCTGGCAGTATCTTGGATGTCCACACTTGAGAAGATCTGTGAAGACTTCAGCCCAGACACTTGCCACCCAGACTTCCGCCTCTGGCTCACGAGCTATCCCTCGTCCATGGTGCTTATACATTTGGGCTTGTGCTAAAAATGCTGACTTGTATTCCACTTGTTTATCTAAAACTAATTGGTATGCATCTCTCAATATGGCCTATTTTCTGGAACAGTTCCCAGTGAGCATCCTGCAGAATGGAGTAAAGATGACAAATGAGCCTCCCACAGGCCTTAAGCTGAATCTACTCCAGTCCTACCTATCGGACCCTATATCAGACCCTAAATTCTTTTCAGCGTGTCCTAGCAAAGAACCTGTGAGTGTACACACTTATTGTTTGTTGAAATTGTAGAAACATGACACCAAAGTCCTCTTCTGTGCCTACAGGTTTGGGAAAAGCTTCTGTATGGGGTTTGCTTCTTCCATGCCCTTGTCCAGGAAAGGAAGAAATTTGGACCACTGGGTTGGAACATTCCATATGGATTTAATGATTCTGATCTGCATATCAGCATCAGGCAACTGCAGGTAAAGACTGTCATATAAATAATATACATTCTCTTTATACTACAACCCCAATTCCAAAAAAAGTTGGGATGCTGTATAAATTTTTAATATACTGACTCAAGCTTCTAATGCAATGCTCAAATTTATTCTAGGGCATGCAAGTTTAAAAAACGAGCCCTTAAAGGTGTTCTTTCACTTACTAGGCATATTAATTAAACATGAAATAGTGTTATTTCTTGCACATAAAATTTAATTACCCAAAAATCTAGTTATGAATTAATTTGCTTTCTCCTGTACATGAGTGTCAATGACCCCTGCAATGGACACAGTGCTGTTAGTAAACATTTCCATCGTTTTTATTTGTCTTTAAATGATATGTGGCAGTGGTGGCCTGGTGGGAAAGGTGCTGGATCACTGATTCTAAGTTTGGGGGTTCCATTCCCACTCTCAGTGGGTTGTCACTGTGCCCCCAGTGCAGCTTACTGGGTTATCAAAGACCAGCCATGGCTCTCACTGTCTATGGTGTGAGGTGAAAAAGAACCATTGCTGACTTTCAACAAGAGTAGGCTACATTAGCCGTTAGCATGTTTCTGCCCTGTGATGGCCTGACAAGCTGTCCAGGGTGTACTCTGCCCTCGTCGAAATCGTATGCCTTCTTCTGTTTCTTAACGCTTAATCCCCGACCTTTCTACTTTTCACAAATTGGTGTTGCACTGCCAGGATTGTTCCTCTGGTCACACACTATTGATATTGTTACTGTAAACTGACACAGAATTTAAAAATACAGTAAAACCTCCGCTGACGAACGCTTAAGCTCACGAACTTTTCGCCTCAAGAACATTAAATTTGCGAGCATATTGTCTCTGCTGACGAACTAGTTTTCGGCGGACGAATCAAACCACGCGGTCGAACAGCGCCACGGTGGCGGCCACGAGAAGCTGACGCACGCTCACGGCGTCACAGTTCGTCACCCCCTTTCTTTGAATGCGGAAGTGGTTTGTGTTTGCTAGACATTTTGGACCATATTGAGTGTACTTTTGCTATTATGGGACCGAAAAAGACCCCACCACAGGCGGAGATCATTGAAAAACACGAACGAGGTGTGCGTTTGTGTGACTCAGCGTCCCAGTACCAGTACGCTAAGTCTACCATTGCTCCCATCCTTAAGAAGAAGGAGGCTATTAAGGGTGCGTGTGTGGCTATGCGTGTTTCCAAACAGTAGGCGTTTCCAAACACTCCTTCCAAACAGTAAGTCCCTCCCTCCCTCCTCCTCCCACTCCATTTTATTAAGCCATCAACTACCATCACAAAGGTAAATAAAACGACTTTATTATACAGTACAGTTTATTTCTTTAATTACAATACAATAGACATTTATTATACATAAAATAAGGTATATTTTTGTGTAGTTTTAAGGCTTATTTAGTAGAAAATTATGTTTTATGGGGACCTGGGAACGGATTATTCTCATTTTAATGGTTTCTTATGGGAAATAAATGTTCGGAAGACGAACTTTTCGCCTCACACACACTTTCTGGGAACCAATTATGTTCGTGAGCAGAGGTATCACTGTATGTAAAACAGGATAATTGATATGAAGCCGTTGAGTAGGAATGGTTTACTGGAAAACCTTGGAATTTAAAATTAACTGATAATTGAAGACCGATTCACTATTCATTACTGAAGGAGAACCTATAACCTTTACTTTTGAACAAAATGATTCAAGTCCAACAGACAGTTTTAAGCAAAAAAGCCTAATTGAAATCAATGAGCGTTCTGGCATCATATACAGCTTGAAATCTGTATGTGTATCATGTTCATGATTCCAACCTAAACCGTAACACCTGGTTCAACCCAGGGCTGTCAATCCAGAACAATCGTTTCTGCATCACAAAATCCACACCAAAATCGAACTCTACCATCATTAGCACTCATCTTAACCAAATTCATCAGAAAGTGGTATTCTAGTCCATCTGAGAGCATTCCAGCCCAGGTATGATCCTGCCATTGCAAGTCTCAACAAGCTTCCACTTAAGTTGTGTAAACCTGTTTTTTAAATTCCTAAATCCAGTTCCTAAACTGTAACCGACTGTAGAAAATGGGGAAGTCCTGATCTGGAGTTGTGACACATAGTTGAGGAAAACGAGGAATCTCATTTGTGCTGCTTGTGTTTTTGTGCCATCTCAAAAGTCTAGAAATGGTTTAACATTGATTTCTGAAAGTGTTCCTGAGTGCACACAGTGATTAACATGACAGAATCATGCCTGTTTTAATGCAGTGCTACCAGAGATTTCTCCAGGTTCTCTGAATCTTTTGATGATAATGTGGAGTGTAGATGATGAGAATAGTCAGTCTTCTCAATTTCATATGGAGTAACATTATTATGAAATTGTTCCACAATTTTGTATGTGGCAGTGGTTGCTTGGTGGTAAAGGGCGCTGGATCGCTGATCCTATGGTTGGCGGTTCAAGTCCCACTCTCCACAGGGTTGTCACTGTCCCCCCAGTGCAGCTAACTGGGTTATCAAAGGCCGGCCATGTCTCTCATTGTCTATGGTGAAAAGCATGTAAAAGAACCATTGCTGACTTTCGTCAAGAGTAGGCTGCATAGCCGTCAGCGTGTTTCTGCCCCTTTGCTGAAAGGATTGTGTCAGGAAGGGCATCTGACGTAAAAACCTATGCCAAAATCAAAACATGTGATGATTCGCTGTGGCGATCCTTGAGAAAAAAGGGAACAGCCGAAAGGAAAAGAAGAAGTTCCACAATTTTGTATGCACTTATTTGCACATTGGTGAACCTTGGCCCAGATGCTTTTTTTTTTTTTTTTTTTAACCCAATCATCGTACTGAATTGTTGTCTCATAACCAAATTAGTTACAAAACTAAGTTTGGCTAGCTGCTTCTTTTTAGCCCCACTTTACTTTTTCAGACTTTTGATTCTCTTGTCCCGGTTTTTTCAGACACGTTCCTGCCAGTTAATTCACTCATTTGCCAAACCACTTAATCCTACTGGGCTTGCAGGGAGGCTGAAGCCCATTTTGGCCTACACAGTGCAAAGATGTGGTGCACCTGAAACAGCTCACCACACCATACCAACACCCATGCAACCATTCACACACACATACACATTCGGAGCAATTTGGAAAAGCCAGTCAGCCTAATATGCATGTCTTTGGACTGTGGGAGGAAACCAGAGTATCTGGAGTGAACCCTTTCAAGCACAGGGAATGCATGCATACTCTACACAGATGCACCTGTGCCTGGGATTCGAACCTAGAACCTTCCTGCTGTGAGACAGACGTACTAACCACTACACAATTATATTATTCTCAAAATGAGCTAATATTTTTAATGAAATAGTAAACTATCTTACTTTCAATGGTTCATGTTTTATATATTCTATTGTAAAGAAAATTCAATTGTAAAGATGTATGAGAATTAGATCATAAAACATGCCGTGCATAGGTTTCTAAAACATCAGGTTTACTGTAACCAAGAGATTGCAGTACCATTATAATTTGTAGTTGATGTAGTATTATCTTTCTGCAGCTATTTGTAAATGACTATGAGGAGGTTCCCTTTGAGGCCATCACATACCTGACCGGAGAGTGTAACTATGGTGGGCGGGTGACAGATGACTGGGACCGTCGTCTCCTTCTGACCATCTTGGCTGACATTTTTAATAAGGACATCCTTAAGAACCCTCGCTTCAGCTTTTCTTGTAGTGGAAAATACTGTGCGCCTCCAAAGTCCGCTTATGAAGACTATGTGGACTTTATCAGGGTGAAGAGGATAATAACATCTCCACAGAACAAACCATACACGCCATATTTTTCCAATCTACAGAAAGTAAAAGGATATGTAGTGCTAAAGTATTTTTGTATACTTGCAGAGTTTGCCCTCTACCCAGCATCCTGAAGTATTTGGTATGCATGAGAATGTAGACATTTCTAAAGACCTGCAGCAGACCAAACTCCTATTTGAGTCCCTGATCCTGACACAAGGAGGTGGCTCAAGTGGAGGAGGAAGTTCTGGAGGTGACAACAACTTACTGGATATTGTCACTGACATCATGACTAAAGTAATCAAAAATGCTTTATTATTTTATGCTGTAAAACCATTATTATAAATATATAAAACAATATGCTAAATATAAAAGATTAAAGTTTATTAATGTATGTTGCATCAACTATCTAGTTTCCAGAAAACTTTAACACCGAGGTTGCCCTTGCCAAATTCCCTGTACAGTATGAAGAGAGCATGAACACCGTGCTTGTTCAAGAGATGGAACGATATAATAAGTACGTCCTCAAAACTGGAATTAAAATGTGCAGATATAGTCATTGTCTCATCTTACGCCCTTTTTATTTTGGCTGTTTTTCAATGTGCAATCAAAATGTTTTGATACTTGTCCTGTTGCGAAGACAGCAAGGGTGAGCAGTAAATTTCATGAGCCAGTATGCCACATGATATTGTGCTGTTAACATCAGGAGCTGTGTTATTCAAATTTCTGAGATTGTGTTCAAACATGCATGTGCCTTTTTTTTATTTTATTTATTTATTTTTACAGATTCACAAAGAATTCATTCATTTGCCAAATCAAATAAAGTGTACTGGTATTGGTCATCTTACAGTATATATTGTGCATATATAACACATTTAAGCATGGCAGTGGTGGCGTGGTGGTAAAGGGCACTGGATCGCTGATCCTAAGGTTGGGGGTTCGAGTCCCACTCTCCACAAGGTTGTCATTATCCCCCCAGTGCAGCTAACTGGGTTATCAAAGGCCGCCCATGTCTCTCACTGTCTATGGTGAGAGGTTCGTGTAAAAGATCCATTGCTAACTTTCGTAAAGAGTATGAAAGGGCTAAAAGGGTTGTATCAGGAAGGGCATCCAACGTAAAAATCTATGCCAAATCAAATATGCGAATCAGGTGGTTTGCTGTGGCGACCCCTGAAAAAGGGAAAAAGCCGAGAGGAAAAGAAGATGATAACACATTTAAGCAATACAGACTCTTACTTTAACATTATTGACCATTAAAGGTACCAAACTAGTCATTTTATCCTGGAGATCACTAGCAGAAGCTGAACGTGGGGGTTAGCAGCTTAGCAGTCATTTATTTCCCCTGGAAGTGACATCCACACGGTGGGTGGGGTTGACGTTGCTTGTGTACACAGTGAGATGTCACATTCTAGTGACTCTAGGGACGAGAATGCTGTCAGAGATGAGCGTATCAGTAAATCTACAATGGCTATGCAGCTAACGTTTTGCCAACTGTTTTCTGTCATCAGTTATTTGAGGGAGAAAAAGAAATGCTTTCCATGATTTCTGCACTTGTTGTTTGTGCAGCTCAGCACTGGCCAGTACTGTGTTCTTATACATGGGTCAGTGGTGTAGCCCAGCCAATCCAATGAATTAGTGTCACGACGAGGCTGGAACAGACAATCAGAAAGACAACATGTCTTTGAGCATGCCTTGAATTGGAACACTCACACGCACTTTGAAATCAGGCATGGACTGATGTTGCGGGAACAAACTACTGGTGTTATACATGATTGTTTTAAACAGCTAATAACACTAATTCACCACAGGCAACACTTAATTCTACTAGGGTGACACCGAGATTCGAGTCAGCTTTCCAGCCCATCACAGGGCCAGGACCAAACAGTACATTCTGAATCAGTATTTAAGCAAGTAGAAGGTGTTTGAGTGGCATTCCTGCTTCAAGGGTGTCATAGCTCAGGAAAAAATCAACAGTCCTGATGTTTTCTATTATGTACTTTTAAAAATAAATGAAACACAACTTCCAATATTGACAGTATGACATCACCTGGCATACTGACTCATTAAAGTTATTACTAACCCATGCTGCATGTGCATGACTTCATTCAGTTTTTTGTGTCTATACCTGTCACACCACATGTGTCATCTTAATTATAATATACATTGTTTCTTTCTCAGTTTGTGCACAATAATCTGTGAAAGCCTAAAGAACCTGCTGAAGGCGTTTAAGGGACTGGTAATAATGGATGAAGTGCTGGAGGGTATGGCAAGCAGTCTTCTCGTGGGAAAAGTGCCAGACAAGTGGGCAAAGCACTCTTACCCCAGTCTAAAGCCTCTGGGCAGCTACATCAATGACTTACTTGCCAGACTTAAATTTCTGCAGGTTTGAACAGATGTTTTTAATTTATTCTTCTTTCAAAACAGTACTGTTCATATCAGTGAGCTTTTCTGAATATACACCTTAAAGCTAAGTTTGGTGCATTTTTAGCTGTAGTCACAAACTGTTGTATTGTGACGGCAATCAGTGAGATGAGATCTGGAAAGGTCCAAAACAAACCCGCCATCTGTGGCTGGCCACCCTAATCTTATAAAAATGTTGATTGCTCAGTACCCCGATATACATCGGGAAATATCTAATCAAATGCTTCCATGACTCCTTGTACTTACATGATCATATAATGCACGAACCTGCAGTTAAGAGTAATTGTTGGTGTGGGGAGTGCTTTGGAGTGCTTTGGAACAGCTTCTGTGGGCAGGGAAGGGTTGGGCTGGAGCCCTGTAGAGATGCTACTTTTAAGTTTTGATAGCTTTCCAGATTACCAAACCCAGTTTTAAGTTGAATATAAATCTACTGTCAGCAGGCAGTGGTGGCCTGGTGGTATAGGGTGCTCGATCACTGATCCTAGGGTTGGAGGTTCAAGTTCCGCTCTCCACAAGATTGTCACTGTCCCCCCAGTGCAGCTAACCGAGTTATCAAAGGCCGGCCATGTCTCTCACTGTCTATGGTGAGAGGATCATGTAAAATAACCATTGCTGACTTTTGGCAAGAGTAGGCTGCATAGCCATCAGTGTGGTTCTGCCCCTTGCTAAAGGGTTGTCAGGAAGGGCATTTGACATAAAAACCTATGCCAGATCAAACATGCGAATCAGATACTTCGCTGTGACGACCCCTGAAAAAAGAGGAAAGCCAAAAGGAAAAGAAGAAAAAGATAAATCTACTGTCAAAACAGGTACATGCAATAGGTATACTATATGTTTTGAATGGGTGTCTGTGCATTCTTCTAGGACTGGTGTGACACAACCAAACCCCATGTTTTCTGGTTGTCTGGCTTCTTCTTTACGCAAGCTTTCCTCACAGGAGCTATGCAGAACCATGCCAGGAAATACTCCATCCCTATTGACATCCTTGTGTTTGACTATGAGGTAAGAGTTGCAGGATATTTCACACTCTTTTATATTTTGCTAACTCTGCTTTGGATCATGCTGTTTGAATATGCTGTATGTACGGTGGTGGCAAATGTGTGTGAACCTCTTTTTAAGGAATAATTTGAACATGCAGATAGAGGCAGGTGTTTTCAGTAAACTGGAAGGCAGGAAGGTGTGAGTGGGCGACCTTCTATTTAGAGCATAGGGATCTCTCACTTTGATCCTCACAACACAGGTGTTTGGAGGTGTATCATGGCACGACAAAAGAAAGACCTCAGAAAAGAGTTCTTATGAGGTTTCAAGATCAGAAAAGTTACAAAACCAATTCTAAAGAGGTTGGACTTGGACAATTTAAAGTCAGACACATTGTGTACACATAGAGGAAATTCAAGATTACTGTCATCCTGCCCAGGAGTGAACGACCAACAAACATCACTCCAAGTACAATTTGTATGATAGTTGACAAGGTCTAAAACAAGCCCATGATAACTTTTATGCAAATTAAGGCTTCGGTCACGGGCTCTCTTTGTATACTTTTTGACTTGTGTCTAAAGATAATGATGTTTTAAGTCGTATATATGCTAAAATGCAGAAAGTTTGCAAGGGTTCAAAAAATTTTTTGCCTTCTTAATCATTAATTTTGATATCACTCTTAACCAAATTTAGTACAGAATTTATTATATTTATTTAACACGTCCAAAACCAAGGAAATTATGAGCTTCAGGAGATTTAAACAAACTGAGTACACTGCCATCTACATTGATTGAGAGGAGGTAGAGAGGGTGGAGTGCTTCAAGTTCCTTGGAGTCCATATTTCTGCTGGACCACTTGGACCATAAACATCTCCCAACAGGTGGAGAAAGCACAACATAGGATGTATTTCCTCAGGAAGCTCCGACAAGCCTGCCTACCCTGACCCCCCAAACAAACGTTTACCGCTTGGTCATTGAGAGCCTCCTAACCTACTGCTGTACAGTGTGGTTTAGCAATTATACTGCAGAGGACAGGAGGCCTTGCAGCGGACAGTGGGGACGGTAGAGCGGGTAATTGGAACTATACTACTCTCCCTCACTGACATTTACACTGACACATCTCAGAGAGGAGACAGTGGAATTATTTCCTTTTTCCATTCCAGAAAAAGACACAGGACACTAAAAAGAAAAATGAACAGACTCAAGAGCAGCTTTTACCCACAAGCTGTTAAATGTGTAACCACCATCACCGTTACACATGGTGACTGAATAACCTTCATTCAGACCATCTTCCTGGACAGTGCCATACTCATGTTTAAGTGCAATATAGGATTCATGTTTAGATCAGGTGTTGAACATCATAATATTTTACCACCATGCACCTTATACAGTCGGCCCTGTACTTACGAAAACCTTATGTTACGAAACAGGCACTGGGACAGATTAATTTCATAAGTAGAGGACCGACTGTAATTAATAATCTTTACCTTTTATCCATTGTATGCTATGCACCGTTGATATATCATTCACCCTTCTGTGTATGTGTGTGTATATGAGTGAATATGTGAATGGATGTAGAAGTCTGAACATGTGGATAAATGTATGTACAGTGATCCTTCGCTACGTCGTTCTTCAGTTTCTACGGCTTCAGTGCATCGTGGGTTTTTCCAAAGTATTCATCAAAAAAATTTAAAAATAAGAAAATTAAGGGAAAATAGGGGGAAACATTAAGGAAAATGCTGCAAAACAAGGCCAATCATGCAAAAAAGCCCAAACAAACAAAACAAAAAACAACCCATCAAACCTACTTACATCTTTGTAAGGTGCGCATCTGTGTGCGCTCGTCTGTATGTGTGTATTTATATTTTATTTACATCTTATGCATTGTTTTGAACGTTTGATTGTTATTATAAACATTTATAGCATCGAATATGTATTTATTGATATTATATACACACATACATGTACGTATACATCATTCAGGGGGTCGATCCTACTTTGCGGAAATCGGCAGTCACGGGGGGAGGGGGAGTCGGTCTCCATTAACTGCGGAAAGTGAGGGATCCCTGTATATACTGTATAGTGTAAACGTACATGTACATACAGCTATGTGTATATACAGTATTTGCTTTTCAGGTATATGCACATATACTGTATACCTTGGTAGGGCCCCTTGGTTGTTTTCTGGGCACTTTTTATAATTGTTACTAAACAAACAGCTGCTGAGCTGATTTTCATTATTCATGCAATAGATGACAAAGATCTCATATATTTGCTCTGGGGGGGCAGCATAGTGGTTAGAATGGCCGCCTCACAGCATGAAGGTCCTGGGTTCAAGTCTCATGCTCTATGTGGAGTTTGCATGTTCTCACCATGCTTGTGTGGGGTTTTCTCTGCACACCACGCCCGCCGAGCCACATGGTGCACTGGATTATAAGGCGCAATATCAACGAACAATGATTGAACTGCCTCTGTCCACACACAAGGCACACCACATTATAAGGCGCATTATTCAAAACAAAAGTCGGATAACTCAAACTTGATTCAACTCTCACAGTAACTCTCAACATTGTTCGGCTGTAACAACAATAAAACAATAAACTCACTTTTTCAGTTCATTCTTCTACCACAAATCCATCAAATTCTTCATCTTCAGTGTCTGAGTTTGAGTTGAGCGAGTTGGACATAAACCCGGATCCCTCTATTATTTTTTATTATTATATTATGTTATAATATTTTATTATCTATTATTCCCTCACGCAGATCAATAGAGACGGAGCTTAGAAGTCTTCCAGGTTGTGATCTAAACTTCTGTCAGCCATGCCTCCTTAAAGTGACAGCGCATTCACAGTAACAAACACAGCGGCGCTCATTCGCAATGTGGGTATTGAGTTCATTACAGAACGGAGGTCATTGCTTTTAAGGAGCTGTATCAGTGTAACTGTAAATTTAAGAAGATGAATCTGAGGTCTCAGGACGAGACCTGTAGCAGTGCTTTATCCTGGTGATGAACATGAGACGCTCATAAAGCCACTTGAGTATCTTGAGACGCAGAAGCATCCTTGTAACAAGACAGGTGGTCCGTAGAGACTGAGATTAGGTGGAAAAACCACTCACGTATTACTCAGCGAGTCACCTGACTATGATAGCAGCAATGTCGGTATTGGGACATAAAACCCAAATACCTCTAACTTACGACCTGTTGACACCAATATCTAGTGGTTGGAGTTCTTTGGTTAATCCAGCGGAATGATGGTAAGATCTGAATTAGTTGCTTCACTTGGGTTTTGACGGTATCAGTGAGATGGAGCCCCATGGACTCATCCACACATAAGGTGCACCGGATTATAAGGCGCACCATCAATTTTTTGAAGATTAAAGGTTTTTAAGTGCGAGTTATGGTCCGAAAAATACAGTATACAGATTATCTCCCACAGCGTGTTTCTGTCCCTTGCTAAAAGGGTTGTGACAGGCAGGGCATCCGACGTAAAAACCTCTGCCAAATGAAAATGTGCGAATCAGATGATTCGCTGTGGCGACTCCCGAGTAAAAGGGAAAAAGCCGAAAGGAAGACAGACAGTCTAGGGGCAGTGGTGGTCTAGTGGTATAGGGTGCTGGATCGCTGATCCAAAGGTTGGGGGTTCGAGTCCCACTCTCCAAAAGGTTGTCACTGCCCCCCCACTGCCCCCCCCCCCACCATTGCTGACTTTCGTAAAGAGTAGCTGCAAAGTCGTCAGCGGTTCCTGTCCCTTGCTAAAAGGGTTGTGACAGGAAGGGCATCTGACGTAAAAACCTCTGCCAAATGAAAATGTGCGAATCAGATGATTTGCTGTGGTGACTCCCGAGTAAAAGGGAAAAAGCCGAAAGGAAGACAGACAGTCTGGGCTAACTAGGTATTCAAAACTGCCCATAGGTGTGCATGTTTGTTGGCCCTGCAATGGTCTGGCAAGCTGTTAAGAGTGTACCCCATCTTTGCATAGTGTCAGCTGATGTAGCTACCAGCCTTATGTGACCAAAGTAGAATTGAGGGGTTCAGCAAATGTGAGAGTGAGTAAGATTATCTGGGTTTACCTCTCCATAGCCTTATCGATATTAATAACCTTGAACATGAAAGTGCATAACTTAGAAACTTGGAATGCTTCTTCATCAAGGAGAAGCGTTTGAATCAGAGTCCCAACCAGACACCTAGACTGTCGTTGCGTATTCTGTACCTGCTAAACATGTCTGTATTGCTTGACCAATATGAGTACCTCCACCAATAAAAAGTCCTGCCATTGCTGTAAATCTAAAATATATATAATCACAAAAATTGGCTCACAGACTTTAAAGCACCAGTGTATAATGCATTCTAGTGGTTCTTGATCTTCCTCTGATTGTTTTATGCAGGTTATGCCATTCGATACATCACCGAGCTCCCCAGATGATGGAGTTTATATTCATGGTCTTTTCTTGGATGGAGCCCGGTGGGATAGAAAAAGGTTTGTTTGCTTATTTAGGAACGAATTATACTTTTATTCTTTAGTATAATAATATCTGTTTAAAGAGGGTTTTTTTTTTTATGTGCAGTGGCGTCTTAGCTGAACAGTACCCAAAAATCCTGTTTGACTCAGTCCCTATTATATGGATAAAGCCAAGTGAGTGACCACCAGAATGCTTGTGCATGTAAAAATATAAGCTTAATAATCATTTACTATACCAACTCATAAATGACTTATGTTTTCCCAATATTCATATTCTAGTGGAAAAGAAGGTGATGACACAACCCCAGAACATCTATGTGTGTCCTGTCTATAAGACCAATGAGCGTAAAGGAACTTTGTCCACCACGGGTCACTCCACTAACTTTGTCATTTCCATGACACTCCCCACAAACAAACATCCACAGCACTGGATTAAGAGAGGGGTGGCTATGCTCTGCCAGCCTGACAATTAATGGCATACGTTTGACTTCTACAGTCTGCAGTTTAATACATTTTAGATTGTGGTTAACTTGTTATAATATGATTCATTTGTTGGAATAAATTATTTCCAGTATGCACCAATCAAGTATTTCTGTCTGTGGATGTTTTGACCAATGATGGTCTGTTGAGCTCTTTGAATTACAGGTATACCTCGGCTTAAGTCGTTTCGAGTTCAGTCGTTCTTGATTATACGTCGGTTTTCAAAAAAGTATAGAAAAATAAAAATAATGTTTAATAAATAAGGTTTAATAAAATAGATCTTATTTATTTTGGTCTGTGCTAGCTGGAGACGTTAACTCTCCATTCATTGCAAGCTTGTAAGCGCTGGCGAGGGGCGTGGCTGCTACATGCAGGCAAGGTCCAGAGAGCGCACCTGTTTCCATTCAGCAATCAGCGAGCTATAAATCGGAGCGGCGCGCTTCCCTCCGACGTCAGAAGATTGACCTTCCCAGTGATTCCGTTTCCCTGCTATCTCTCTGACTCCTGGTATCCTGCTTCGTGCTCGACCAGTTTCCATCAATGAATTATTTCCAGTGATTTAGATTTTCCAAAGTGCAAAATAAAATCGTTGAATCTTCTTACATGGTCTTCTGCATCTTTGGATCCGACGCATATGCTGCAGGCGCAACATTATTAACCATATTGAAAATTGCATTCATGAATAAAGTACAGAACGAGGAATGGTTATTTTCTGTTTCGTCTAGACAAGTAAATTTGGCCTAGCCTAGGCTAGCATAGAGACAAGCTAATTCGATTTAAGTCGTGTTTCGACTTAAGTCATCTCTCCTGGAACCAATTAACGATGTTGGGTGAAGTACATCTGTATATGTTAATTTATATACAGTGTAATAAAGAAATTGGGGTGGCACGGTGATGTAGTAGTTAGCATGTCTGCATCACAGCAAGAACGTCCTGGTTTTGAGTCCAAGGCCCAGGTGTTTCTCTGTGGTTTGCATTTCTCCCATTGCCTGCATGAGTTTTCTCCTGGTATTTCAGGTTGCTTCCACAGTCAAATGTAGGCTCATTGGCTGCTCCAAATTGCCCATAGTCGTGGATTCGATTCCTAAATGGACGTGGTGGGGTGGGGGGCTACACCTTCCCTCCTTCCACCTTCATGGCTGAAATGACCTTGAGTAAGGCATCTAACCACCAACTTCTCTCCAAGCAACTAAATGTGTGGTAGCCCACTGCTCCAAGTGTTTATTGTTTGTTTGTGTGTGTGTGTGTGTGTGTGTGTGTTTGCTCACATTGGATGAGTTAAATGTAGAGGCAATAATTACCCTTGTAGTATAAAAAAAGAGAGAGAAAAGACATAGGATTGTAAATGGCTGTGGATATGTTGCACTGTTTTGGCCTGGTGAGCTGTTCTGGGTGTACTATGACTTCGCCCAGTGTCGGCTGTAATAGGCTCCAGCCTCCCTGCGATGCCAATTGGGTTAAACAGTTGGATTAAATCGTTCGACGAGTGACTGAGGGGGAGATGTTACTGAAAGGCAGTTTAATGATGAATTACAGTTGCTTTAGGCTGATATTAAGCAAGACTGCCTGCATACATGTTTTGAAAGTTTTTACATTTTACCCAATGCATGTATATGCCATGGCTTTCCAGTTGTCAGTCTTGATGTATAAGAGCCACGGTATGTCAGTTAGCTGGCCAAGATAACATTCAGTGAGATCCATGTCGGTGAGTGGTTGGCCAGGCTGGCCCCATGATTGCATATTTTTAACTCTGTTAAAGATATAAATAGCTGTGTACTGTATCTGCCATGAGCCTGAAACACATTGAGGTTGTAAGTGCAACACAAAACAGCAGTGTCTATTGCCGGAAGGTAAATGTACATGTAGAAACATTGTTCTAGGAAGGGTGCCAGACTTATGTAGAGTGCTGCATGGCATGGAGTTTTGCATGTTTACAATATAACCATAAATGTTCAAAAGTCAGTGAACAACATTTGATTCATGATGTGGGTAAAAAACAAGTTGTTTTATAGAAGCACATGCAGCTTTACACTGCTATTAAGGCTTATAGCTCATGTTTGAGTTAATTTCTAATGGCTTTTTACATGAGCCATAATGATTACCGTGGGGCCGGTGGTGTAGTGGTTAGAGTGCTGGGCTCATGATTGGGAGGTTGTGAGTTCAAATCCCACTGAGACCACCACTGTGCTAAGACCCCTGAGCAAAGTCTCAACCACAAGTGTGCCTCTGTTCACCCAGCAGTATAAATGGGTACCAGTAAAATATACTGGGAAGATAACCTGCGATGGACTAGCGTCCCATCCAGGAGGAGTTGAGCTCCTCGTCGCTTCACGCTATGGAAACCGGGGATAAGCACCGGCCTGATGAGCCACTAGGCTCGGGTGTAAAAACCCAACAGACTTACCTTACCTACCTACCATAATGATTACCACAGCTAATATAAAGCTATCATTATGCATGAAATCACACTTAATGAATGTTTTGCTATGATCCTATATATAATATATTTGTGTGTGTGTGTGTGTGTGTGTGTGTACAATCACTATCCGAGTTAAGACGTACGCAGGTTACGACCACCCGTACTTACGACCACGTCTAGCAGATGCCTATTATGAGTTTACTGTATATGCCTGGTTGTGCAGCATCCCAGCATCTCACACAGCATTCTACCACTACACTCAGAGACTAGATACCGTCGCAAGAACATCTCTTTTACAGAACAATTTTGCATTCATTTACTGTACACCGTTACTATGGCCCCCAAGAGGAAGTCCGATTCATCAGATGGCAATTCTACCAAGAAAGCAAGAAAGGCACTGCCATTGGAGATGAAGATGAAAGTGATAAAGCAGTATGAAGGAGGAAAAAAAAGTAAATTCCATTGCGTAAGATCTCCATTTCTCCCACTCCACGGTGTCTACAATTTTGAAGGAGAAGGACCGCATTAAGGAAGCAGTGAAAGCAGCAGCCCCAATTAAGTCAACTATCATCACACAACAGCGTGAAGGACTGATTGCAGAGACGGAAAAGTTGCGATACACATGGCAAAGAAATGTGGACGTGATGTTGCGAGCAGTGCAAAGTTTATTTCGCATGTTGAAAGAATTTGCATGTGAAGAATACGCTTGACATGAGTTCATAGCGAGTGCTGGGTGGTTTCGGTTTCGTTGTGTTAAGTATCCGACTTACAACCAATCTGACTTACGACTGGTTGGTCGGAACCGATCTAAGTCGTAACTCGGATAGTGACTGTGTATATGTATATATATATATATATATATACACACACACACACACACACACACACACACACACATATATAGACAGACAGACATTTTATTTAATAAATAAATACACACACACACACACACACACACACATATATATATATATACACACACACACACACACACACACACACACATGTCCATATGTCCATTCCATTTACAACCAGCTTATGACAAACACACTTTGTCCCAAAAACACTCCCAATTCCATTTAGTTTTCGTGATCCCACTGAATTACCAAAGTGAAAGATGGAAAGTCTGTATGATGAGGAAGAATGGGATGAAGATGAAGCAACACAGTACATCATTGAGCAGAGTCTGTTGGAATATAGCAAGAAGAGAAATGAAACTCCCAGGTAAGGCTCCTCATCACATTTTTTTTTCCTATTTCCAAATCATAATGATCCTTACATCGTTATGGAAAATAATCGCTTGTAATTTTTCATAGTGAGTCGACGCTAGACTACATTGACCATGAAGAAATTTTTACAGCCATATGTGCAGGTACGATCTGATTCTCTATTCCAAGCCTCTTTTATCAATGCTGTTTGTGAATGCTTGTGCAAGCAAACCTAAATTTAATTCTACCACCTTTTCATAAAGTTTTGTAAATGCTGAGTTTCCTCACGGGCGGCATGATGGTGTACTTGTTAGCACTTCCGTGTCACAGCAAGAAGGTGCTGGGCTCGAACACCAGGCTCAGCAACAGTGTTTTTGTGTGGAGAATGGCTTGCATATGTTTCTGTGGGTTTCCTCCCACAGTACAAAGATATGCAAATTAGTCTAATTGGCTGCTTTAAATTGCACCTATGTGTGAGTGTGTGTGTGTGTGTGTGTGTGTGTGTGTGTGTGTGTGTGTGTGTGTGTGCGTGTGTGTTGGCCTCACAGTGTTCAGGGTATATCCTGTCTTTGTCAGAAACTCCATGCAACCCTATACTGTATTTGCAAATGAATGAATGATTATAATAATTTTAAATATTTTCCTCACAACCCATCCTATACCCATAATGCATTGGGCAGGTTTTGTGGTGTCTGTTAGATTATATCTTTTTACCTTTGCGTTTGAAGCCCCCTTTAGAACTTGTTTTTGAGGAACATCCATTCACATTCATACTCGCATCATTCACATTCACACTCACATCTGGGCGTAAAAGAACCGCCAGTTAACCTAATCTGCATGTCTTTGGACTGTGAGAGGAAACCGTGAATTCCAGAAGAAACCAAATCAAGCCCAGAAAGAGCATGAAAAGTCCACACAGAAATGCTCTCGCTGATTACTGACTGGACTTGAACCCAGGATCTCACAATGTCCAACAATAATTTTAATGACCAACTGAAGTGTATTTTACATTTGATGTCTGTAATAAAAGTTGTAACAGAGGCGTACACTGTGTACTATCATCTGACATCACCTTTACTTTTAATTGTACTTTTTTTATCACTTAGGAACTAAGGATGGTAATTGTTAAATTTTTACCAACTGAAATTTTCCTGTACTCCTGCCTGATATAAAATTTTAACCGCTCAAATGTCAGAGGCTTTCGTTGCGTGATTCTCCTCTTTGTGATGTGTCAAACATTTCCAATAAGAGACAGATTTGGTCTGGCAGTAGGCCAGTGAAGCACAAGTGTTCCGTGTCTATGAATCCAATCTGTTGGAGCTTGTGCTGAATGAGGTCTGGCATCGTCCTGTTGAAATTAATATCATTATACAGGGATCCCTCGCTACTTCGCGCTTCAATTCATGTGGCTTCAGTGCATCTCGTTTTTTTTTTTTTTTTTTCTAAAAATATTCATTGAATTAAAAAATAAGGAAATTAATTAAAATGCCACAAAAACAAGGCCAATTATGCAAAAAAACAACAAAAAACCCAAACCAAGCACAATACAAAAAACAACCCAAAACCTCCCATCAAAACGACTTACATTTTTGTGAGGTGCACATCTGAGTGCGTGCAGGCGTATCTTTATGAGCGTGTATTTATATTTTATTTACATCTTATGCATTATTTTTTTAATGTTTAATTTCCATTATAAGCATTTATAGCATTGAATATGTATTTATGGATATTACTGGGAGTCCTCGGTTTACGCCGGTCCCGACTTACACTGTTTCGTGGTTACGAACGCGCCCCCATAACAATATAAAAATAATATTACGCGTCATTATGTCTTACGCGGTTACGTAAACAAACGCGAACTAGTTTCGGGCGCGCAAGATGCAGCAAGCGTTGGCAACTTTTCAGGCTCAGGATCCCAACTTGGAAAAGTTTACTAGGGTTTCCAGAGGCATCATGGATTTGATGCAATGCTACAAGGAGATCTTGGATGAGAAGAGGTTGCTCTCTGTCCAGTCGAACCTGGAGCAGTATTTTAAGAAGGTAGAGAGGCCTGCAACAGATCCTGTACCCTCTACCTCAGCTGCATCTACTACTCCAGGCTCACCTGCCCCAGCTTCTCCAGCACAATAAGCATGTCTCTGCCTCCCTTACTGTATTTCATTCTTATGGTAAGGAATTGTTTTCTCTTTTTTTAATACTTTTTTATGTCATTAACTGTTACATTTTATTATAGCACTGTACGTACAGTACTTTTCAGTATATTTTATGTTATGTTCCGACTTACACTGAAAATCGCGTTACATCGTGTCTTAAAAAAGGATTAGGGTCGTAAACCGAGGACTCCCTGGATATACACATATATGTACATATACATCATTCGCGGGGGGGGGGGGTTTGATCCTACTTCGTGGAATTCGGTGGTCTTGGGGGGATCTCGGTCCCAATTAACTCCGGAAAGTGAGGGATCCCTGTATTTGTCACTAAAATGCCAATGTGGGTGACATAGTGGTGTAGTGGTTAGCACGTCTGCCTCATACTAAGATGTTTCTGGGTTCGAGTCTGGGTCCCGGGTGTTTCTTTATTGAGTTTTCATGTTCTCCCCAAGCTTGCCTGAATTTTTGCCAGGATTCCAGTTTCCTCCCACAGTCCAAAGACATACATTAGGGAAACTGGCTTTCCTGAATTGACCCTTGGTTTTGTGTGTGTGTGTGTGTGTGTGTGTGTGTGTGCGTATGTTGCGTGTTGCCACCACCTTTGCCCTGAGTTGGCAACCCTAGTAGAATTAAGATGTTTAGATGAATGAATGTGTGAAGAAAAAATCCTAACGTAGTTAAAATAAATAATAATACATTTGCGTATATACAAGACGGAAATGGCACAATCTGATTGGCTCACTAATTCGAGATAATGCTTGAATCAAAAGGGATGAAAAAACTCAAGCTTTGTTACAGTCACTGATTCAACAAAATACCTTCCTAAAAAGCCTGAGGAAATCGATACCCTATGGCCTTTACATTTTTCAAGGTAAAAACTAACTTGGACTGAGTTTCAAAAGACGTCCTAATGAAATGACCAAGGTCATGCTTTAAAAAAAAGGAAAAATAAATTGAAAAAAGTCTGTTTAATTTGTTTTCTTCGTGTTGCCATGTGGTATGTCTTACTCAGTTTTAGTCAATGATATAATAGCGTGAGCTTCTACATAATTATAGTACGTACTGTATATTGTTGTTAATGCAGCCATGAGGCGGGGAAGGGGGGGCACTAACCAGTGTCTCTCCCCCTTATGCCGGTCCCAAGCCCGGATAAATGCAGAGGGTTGCGACAGGAAGGGCATCCGGCGTAAAACTTCTGCCACATTTAAAAATGCAAATGATCAATACAGAATTCATACCGGATTGGTCGAGGCCCGGGTTAACAACGACCGCCATCAGTGCTGTCAACCAACAGGGTGCTGATGGAAATTGGACTACTGTTGGTCGAAGACGTCGAAGAAGGAGAGGCGGGAGGCGTGTCCGTAGGGTGATGTGTGATAGGAGAGTATCAGCAAGAATGAAGGGAAAAGTGTACAAGACGGTGATGAGGCCAGCAATGTTGTATGGTTTAGAAACAGTGGCCCTGGGGAAAAGACAGGAGTCAGAGTTGGAGGTAGCAGAGATGAAAATGTTGAGGTTCTCTTTGGGAGTAACGAGGATGGATAGGATCAGAAATGAGTATATCAGAGGGACAGCACATGTTAGATGTTTTGGAGACAAAGTCAGAGAGGCTAGATTGAGATGGTTTGGACATGTACAGAGGAGGGATAGTGAGTATATTGGTCGTAGGATGCTGAGGTTGGAACTACCAGGAAAAAGGCCCAGAGGAAGACCAAAGAGAATATTTATGGATGCGGTGAAGGCGGACTTGAAGGTCGTTGGAGTAAGAGTAGAAGATGCAGAGGATAGGGAGAGATGGAGGCAAATCATTTGCTGTGGCGACCCCTGAAGGGAACAGCCGAAAGGAAAAGAAGAAGTACTGTATATTGTTGTTGTTGTTGTTGTTCGTCTTTCGAGGTTAAAAATGACCATGACTTCACATCAGATCAATGATCTGCGGTATGGGTGAGGTCATAACTTGCGCTTGACTTGGATTTAAGTGAGGGAGAGTTGTGCAGATCGTCAGCCTCACTCTCTCGTCCCGGTCTATCTGGGTCCAGTAGCACGACATAGTTGAGACTGCTGGAGATAGATCAGAATGCAGTGCATGGCCAGCAGTGTCCTGTGTGTCTCACTGTGCCCTGGTTGCGTTCCACGATGCTTTGCTGGGTCTGCCTTCTTGTCCATTGAACCAATTTGGTGGTTTCTTCCACAAAATCAGCCAGACCCAGTCTTCACATGCATAGGTAGACAGGTCCTACTCTTACCAACTGTCTTGTAGCATGCACACATGAGAGTGGAAACTCGTGTTGGCCGGAACACCGCCCACTGCCTTACAATATAGTGTGGTGCATAACCAGCTTCCAGGTGTTAAATGCTAAACTGTCATCTCTCAGCAAATACATACATAAATTAGCATACATTTTTCCATATGAATATAAAATCTGCAAAGTGTAATGTAGTGGAAAACACTTTAAAAGCATCAAAATGAGCCTGCGATTTCAAATGCATTTCAAGCTGTGAAAATTCAGTAACTTTTTATACTTTACGATGAAATTTCTCTGCACGTGTCAACCAATGTGCAGCCTTTTTCAGTTGCTCCTGCCCTTCCTGGACTTTTAACTAGTTTTTTTTTTTTCTAACTTACTTTAACTTTTTTCTGGAACTTATTATTTTATTGTTCATAAATAGCCTCGCTCTCAATATGTCAGTTGAGAGAGGTCTGTTTTGTTTTTGTTTTTTATCGCTGTTGTTTTACACAATTTCCTCCAGAATCAATAAATTATAATAAATAAAATATTCTGTTTCTGATGGCAAACAATGAAAAGATGAACTGCATCCAATAATCTTCCTCTTATTATATACACTACACAAAAAAAGTTAAGGATATTTGTCAATAAAAAACTGAAATTAAGGCCAATTCACAAAACTGAAAAAAAAAAAACTAGAAAATTTCCAAATACCCTTAACTTTTTTTTGTAGTGTAATTATATGGGCAGTATAGTGATATTTATATGAAAAGACTTAACCTTTAGACAACATTTAAAGAACTATCTGGTAACATTTCCTGATAATATCAGGAATGAGTACATCAGAGGGACAGACCATGTAAGATGTTTTGGAGACAAAGTCAGAGAGGCTAGATTGAGATGGTTTGGACATGTACAGAGGAGGGATAGTGAGTACATTGGTAGTAGGATGCTGAGGTTGGAACTACCAGGCAGAAGGCCGAGAGGAAGACCAAAGAGAAGATTTATGGATGTGGTGAAGGAGGACATGAAGGTAGTTGGAGTAAGAGTAGAAGATACAGAGGATAGGGTAAGATGGAGGCGGCTGGTTTGCTGTGACGACCCCTGAAGGGAAAAGCCGAAAGGAAAAGAAGAAGAAAGAAGAAGATTCTTAGAAAATTGAGTCTTTCCCAAATAAGGTTCTATGAATGTTTTTCATGACCAAAATTATCATTCAGAGAACTTTCTGGAAATACAATGGAAATTCTGTTAGATGGAAACTCTTCTTTGATAATTACTCATTAAAACCAACTAAACTGTGTATATCCAGCTTGCTGAGGTCCATAGACGACTGTTACTAATTCACTGGCACTGCTAGTACTGACAAATACTTTTGACTGTACATCTTCCTTTGTACATTCCTTATTTATGATAACAGGAAATGAGGAAGCCTTGCAGATGCTTGTGCAGCATAAGGCAGCCATGTCCATGGCAGATCACAGGGGATGGATCCCTCTCCATGAAGCAGCAGTACAGCAGAAACGAAGCATTTTGGAGATGACTTTTTCAGGTCTACATACTTTAGTCTCGAAAAAAGAATTCACATGATCACAATAATATTTTAATGGCTTAAATAAACGAGAGAATTGTTTTATCAGCATCTCCTCAGGGGTCCGGTGAGTCCCGGACGCTGAAAGGAGAAACTCCTGTGTTTCTTGCCGTTGTGAATGGTTTCCGAGAGAATGTGACATTCCTGCTCCAGAATGGCTGCAGCCCTGATAGTCAAAATGAGGACAAGGACTCTGCGTTAGTTGGGGGTTTGTAATGCTAAAGCACTTTTATAGCACTGATCCTGCATACTGTTATATTTATATGAAAAAAAAATTGTATTTAAATTGTATTTAGGACGGCATGAGGGTTAGCATGTCCACCTCACAGCACAGTCCTTTAGGGTCATTTTCTTCAATAAATAAATGAAAATGTGTTTGTCACATTTGTTTTATCCGGGTCTCTTTAAATACTTTTAGGACTATTTTTTCTGAAATATTTTTTCAGAACTATAGAAAAATCTTAAAGAGAAAAAAGCGTTTAAGCTCCACTGCATGTATAATATGAAGGAAATCATTCAGTCTTTAAATTGAAATTATCACCACTTACCCATTTTCTGAACAATCTAATCCTACTACAATTACAGTGAGGTTGGAGCCTACCTCAGTTGACTCTGGGTAAAAAGCAAGGGCAAACCCTGAAGTGCTGCTCATCAGACCATTGCAGGGGAAAAACACAAAAGCACACATTCACAACTCTTCACATTCAGACTGAGGAGCAATTTAGAACAGCCAGTTATTCTAACGTACACATGTCTTTGTACTGTGGGAGGAAACCCGAAGTACCCAGAGGAAACTCACACAAGCCTGGAAGAACATACAAAATTCACGCCAGAGCCTGGGACTCGAACCAAGTACTGTTCAGTGATCCCTCACTTTCTGCGGGTTAATTAGGACCGAGATCCCCATGCGACCGCCAAATTCTGCAAACTAGGATCACAACCCCCAACCCCCCCCCCCCCCCGACTGACGTATATGTGCATTTAAATGTGTATATAATATCAATATATACGTATTCAATGCTATAAATGTTTATAATAACAATTAAACATTAAAAATAATGAATAAGATGTAAATAAAATATAAATAAACACACATACAGACATGCATCCGCACGCAGATGCGTGTGCACGCACTCAGATGCGTACCTCACAACAATGTAACTAGTTTTGATGGGAGGTTTTGGGTTTTTTTTTGTTTTGTGTTAGTTTTGGGGGGGGTTGTTTTTTGTTGGGTTTTTTTTTGCATTGGCCTTATTTTTGCGGCATTTTCCTTAACTTTTCCCCCTATTCTTCCTTAATTTCCTTATTTTTTAATTCGATGAATATTAAAAAATATATAAAAAATACGATGCACTGAAGCTGCATGAATTGAAGCGTGAAGTACCGAGGGATCACTGTATTTTCTTACTGTAAGGTGGATGTGCTGATCATGCACCCTTGTGACCTAAATTGAAATTATATATTTATAAACAATTTGTAATTTTACTAGAGTCTCCCGGTAAGGGGGGGGATTGTACCAGGCACGCCCGAGCCATTATGCAAAATAGCTACTAATAGTGTATATTGGTTTCAGGTACCCACTCTGTCCATTTCACAGTGATATGTCAAGTAGATCTTGTATAAGTAGCCAAGATAAAAAAAAAAAGCATGCAAACGGACAAGTGTAAACAGTACTAGCTATGCCATCGCAGCTGGTATAAATATTGATACTGACTTATCATTAGCGCTGATGTTGTTGATCAGCCCTAGTTATAATTTTACATGATGTCCTTGTCATAGATTCAACTTGGAAAGTCAATAGTGGATCTTTATTATTTATTATTGGGATACTGTGCATCATTAAAATCAGCATTTTTGTCTTTTTCATGTTTCCCTAAACAGCCATAAAGAATAAACAGTATGACATGGTATCTCTTCTTCTACGTTTTAATGCTGCAGTGGACCAAAAAGGCAGCCTGCAGAGAACTGCTCTGCATGAAGCCTCTCTGTTGGGCCTAGAGGACTGTGTGTACCAGCTTCTACAGGCTGGTGCTAACCAAGATGCCTGTGATGCCAATGAACATACACCTTTAGGACTCGCAGCTCAAGCTGGACATTTAAACGTTGTGGAAGTCCTATTGCAGAAAGGTTATTTAAATGTTGTTACATCCATTGATGGCCATTGATAATCATTGCTTCAGAGGTAATTCCCAAAATTTCAGTTCCTCTTTGAGTTCCAACTTCATCATGCATCACCTTAAGCTCCTTAAACGCGATTTCCCATCTTCCCTCTTTTCTCCCTTGTTACTAAAGTAACGTCCAGGACAATAGACAGGGGAAGCTATCCCTGCTACACCATTTGACAAGCTCTTCTGTTCAGTATCTTTGACAGAGCAGGCTATTAAAAAGAATGTCAGAGCATAACCAAATGATCTCCTTTCCATCAGTAGGCTATATATATATATATATATATATATATATATATATATATATATATATATATATATGTATGTATGTATGTATGTATGTATGTATGTATGTGTGTGTGTTCAAACAACGCAGAGCTTATTTTAAAAATCACAATACAGTATTAGGTAATTTTATACTGTGAATTACTAGTGAGGGCCGAACCAATGGTTAACAGTCTTTTTTCCCCTGGAAGTGACCTGAGTTTGTTGGCTGGGGTTGTCCAGTGCAAGTAAACAAGTAGATCTATTCAGCAAGTGACATTTTGTGTAGTAAAAAAGGCAACTTGAAACAACTATGGTTGAGCAATTTGGAGGGAATAAGAATAACTGGTTCCCTATTTGAACCAAAGAGGGAAGAGTATTGTGGAGACAGTGAGGCTCTGGTGACTAAGGATAACAATGCTGTCAACGATGATGGTGACGAAAATTGCTTGTGCAGCTTAAGTTCTGCCAACTCGGATTTCCTGTCACCAGATAGTTTAGTGAACACAAAAGAGATGCTTTCCATCATTTCTGCGCTTGTTGTTTGTGCAGCTCCGCCCTGGCTTATAATTTGTTGTGCTGCATTGGTCGGTGACGCAGCCCAGCCAAAACTATGAGTTTGCATCACTTCCAGGCGGGAACAGCCAATGAGGAAGGCAACATATCTCTGAGCATGGCTAGTGTCTCGCATATACTTTGACAAGGGGCATGGATTGATGTTGCTGGAAGGAACCACTGAGATTCTACATGATCGTTTTAAATAGCTAATAACACTAATTCACCACAGGTGCCCTTTAATGTTGTTTCTTCTAAGTTTTATTTCTCATGTGGCCGTGTGTATATGCAATAGATGAATATGATGGACTAAACTGGTATAAATTAGTGAAGTATTTAAATATTTTCTATGTGAATAATAATTGAAGGCAATTTCCTGAAATGCTCCTCTTTCTCTCCCCTCATTCGTAGGGGCCAGCATATGGCCAAAGCTTAATTCTGTAGAGTCTGTATCAGTACTGTTTGAGGCTGCAGCATCTGGAAACCCTGATATAATCTCTCTGCTGTTGGAGTACGGCGCTGACCCCAACACTCCCACCCACACTGGGCATCTGCCCATTCACCGTGCGGCTTATCGAGGCCATCTACTGTGAGTAATCAACTGCTCTCTTATCTGGATTCTCATTGACTATCCTTGCCTGTAGGGTAGCCCAATTACAGTCATTGTAGCACATTAATAGTAACATGGTACATCTATCTACATACATACATGTGTGTGAGCATCTGTAATATATTTCTCTTTTATATCCATCTCACCACTCTAAAGGTAGACAACATGAACAAAGGTACTGTATGTGTACACCTGACAAGTCGCACCCATTTAGTATGTGCTTTCTGAACATTCCAGTCCAGCTTTAGTCCTATGTTTGCTTTTATGATAACCTCAAACCTTCTGGCAAGCCTTCCATTCTCCATGCAAGCCACTTGTGTTTTTCTACACAACCATGTCTTTATATACCTCATTTTGTGCAGATAGCATTGTTATACTGAAAGCTTTGAGGAGAAATTCTAATACAATTACAATCGCAAAGACATACTCAGCATATGCAATTGTGCGCTTTCGACTTGCAAATGTTTGGGAGTGGCCCGTGTTGGATGTGGTGGTCAGATGGTGTCGACATACTGATGATTATATAGTGTATTAAATTAACATGTACCACACAGGAAAGGCAGAATCTAATTAGCCTGGTCAGATCTCAGGCTGAATAGATACTTTGTCATTCAAGAGGTTTTCTCATTTCTGATTGGCAGATAGCAATGAACTAATTCTTGGCGTTGCATCAATACCATGGGATAAAAGAATTATTGCATCATTGTCTTGGAGAAGTTGAATGATTGCATGACAGGAACACACAACATAATCTAAAGACTTAGGCACTGTATAAATTGGGAAGCTTTTGATTCCGTTGTAGTTGCATAGTTATCCTGATAGCAGTCTGGCGCTAAAGTAGTAAAGGTTAACACTGAGTTAGATTTATTTTCACAATGTTTCAATAACTGATTTACATTTTTGTTTGTATACAAGAATGAAAGGAAAAGCAAGAATGAAAGGAAAAGTATACAAGACGGTGTTGAGGCCAACGATGTTGTATGGGTTAGAAACAGTGGCCCTGGGGAAAAGACAAGAGGCAGAGCTGGAGGTAGCAGAGATGAAAATGTTGAGGTTCTCTTTGGGAGTAACGAGGATGGATAGGATTCGGAATGAGCACATCAGAGGGACAGCACATGTAAGAGGTTTTGGAGACAAAGTCAGAGAGGCTAGATTGAGATGGTTTGGACATGTACAGAGGAGGGATAGTGAGTATATTGGTAATAGGATGCTGAGGCTGGAACTACCAGGCAAAAGGCCTAGAGGAAGACCAAAGAGACGATTCATGGATGTGGTGAAGGAGGACATGAAGGTCGTTGGTGTAAGAGAAGAAGATGCAAAGGATAGGGTGAGATGGAGGCAGATGATTCGCTGTGGCGACCCCTGAAGGGAAAAGCCGAAAGGAAAAGAAGATTTTTGTTTGTATAATTTGTCTTGTTTGTTTAATTCGCCGTGTAACGAGTTCATGTTCCTTGTTCTCTTTCTTCATGAAAGTTTCTCTGCCTTCAAGTTCGATTATGGATTTTTATTATTTTATGTGAGTCTGGGTGATGGTGTATGTTTATTTTTTAGATTTCACTTTATTATAGTGCAAGTTAGATATAACTGTCAATCAGCATTAAGTCCTTGAATCTAGACATACACTGGATGGTATGTTAGGGTCACTTACAGCAGGCAGTGTCATTATTGTCATGCTTTAACAATGACAAAATAAACCTTTTTTTTTTAAAGTTTGCAATTACAGGATCCCTTACTTTCTGCGGTTAATTGGGACCAAGATCCCCACATGACCACTGAAATCCGCGAAGTAGGATTTCCCCCCCCCAACTGACGAATATGTAAATGCATATGTGTATATAATATCAATAAATACATACTCAATGCTATAAATTCTTATAATAACAATTAAACATTCAAAAATAATGCATAAGATGTAAATAAAATATAAATACACACACGTGCGCACACACTCAGATGCACCTCACATAAAAATTATAGTAGATTGGGGGGGGGGTATTTTTGCATAATTAGCTTTGTTTTGCAGCATTTTTGTTCACTTTTATCCCTGTTTTTTTTTTAATTATTATTATTTCCTTATTTTTTTATTTTTCGATGAATATTTTTGAAAAACCCTCAATGCACTGAAGCCACAGAAACTGAATTGCATGAAGTAGTGAGGGATCACTATATTGCATTATGTTTTGACTCAGCCTTATTTGTTTCCTTATAACAGATATAAGGAACACAATCATACATATTGTACATCAAGATATAGTCGTATATCACAGGCTCACATCATTAATTAATATACTCACCATCCAGACACTTTTAGTGGCCATCTGTTTGACGTACAGTACTTGGTAATAACCCAGCTCAAAATAGTCACTGCCATAAAATTTAAAATAAGTGCATATTAATTATTTGAATTCAAAATCTTAACTCTTGGGTCACAGGGAGGTTGGAGCCTATCTCAGGCAACACTGAGTAAAAGTAGGGTACAGCCTGAACAGCATCAGTGTCAACAGATACAATCATTTGTATTTACATTCAGGAAAGGGCGATTTGGAACAGCTGATTATGCACACACTCAGATACGCACCTCACAACAATGTAAATAGTTTTGATGGGAGATTTTGGGTTGTTTTGTGTTGGTTTAGGTTTTTTTTGGTTTTTTGTTTTTTGTTTTTTTTTTTGCATAATTGGCCTTGTTTTGTGGCATTTTCCTTAACTTTTCCCCTTATTCCTCCTTAATTTCCTTTAATTTGATGAATATTAAAAAAAAAAAAAACGTGATGCATTGAAGTCACATGAATTGAAGTGCGACGTGGCGAGAGATCACTGTATTGTGTTTCTGTGTAGTATATACCAAAGCTTTGAATGAATTTCAAAACATATTACAAGGCATGATGTTATGTTTTTGTGTTGTAGTGAATAACCTTCAGTGTGAACGAGTTAAAAAGACACCATTAGCTTATGCTGTGTGCTCAGAGCTCACCTGACCTGCCTGTATAGTGGGTTAAAACATGTAAATTTAAACTATAAAAACATTGATTTAGTTTGTTTTTTATGTTTCTCTGTAGTATATACTACAACACTTGTTCAGCTCAGGCTCAGTGGATATCATTGAACTGAATAGTGACGTCCATGTTTCCTTTGGTGAATAATCGTTAAATGATAAATGACCTGGATGAGATGGTAAATGTTTCACTTTGTTTCCTGCCCCAATCTTCTCTCATCAATACAGAGCACTGGAACAGCTGATCCCAGTGACTAAAAACGAGGCCATTAAAGAGAGTGGCATGAGCCCATTACATTCAGCTGCTGCAGGTGCACACGCTCAATGCCTGGAGTCACTTTTAAATGCAGGATTTGACCCTAACTTCATGCTCCATTCACGGGTACGTAGGAACTACGAAGATGAGCGCAGATCAGCACTTTATTTTGCAGTGTCAAATGGCGATGTGCAGTCAGCAAGATTACTGTTAAAAGCTGGTGCTATGCCAAACCAGGACCCTGTCAACTGTCTGCAAGTTGCCATGCACCTGGGCAACTATGAGTTAATCAACACACTGTTGCGCTATGGAGGAAATGTTAACTACTACTCACGTGTTAATACAACACACTTCCCCTCTGCACTGCAATATGCGCTAAAGGATGAGGTGATGCTCCGGATGCTTTTAAACCATGGCTATGATGTACGGCGCTGTTTTGACTGTCCCTATGGCGAGGGATCTCATGTCCCCGTCGACTATGAGGGCTGGAGTGATTCTGTGATAAGAGATGTAGTGGTAAGACGGATCTTTTCTCCTTAAAGCTAGCATAGAAACCAGTGTTAGAATAATCAGCTCGGGTAAACTAAATTAAAGGGAGGGTATCATGCTCTTTTCTGACCAATAAATGTTGTTACAGTGTTGAGTGGCTATGTTAGATGATGCCAGAGAGTCAGATAACGAGGTTAGAGCTTGTTTAGTTTTTTTTTTCTTCTGGCTATTTGAGCTGACTGTTTTCTTTTTTTTTTTTTTTTGGACATAATAATGTCATGGCACGCTAGGCTTTCTGATAAGCTGGCCTTCCCCACTGTCTCCCATGCACAGCAGTATCTCTCCCCATCCCAGTTTGCTTCTCAGTACACTGAACACAGAGCTTTCATGTAACCAATCAAATCAGACTACTCACAGAAAGCAGAATGACAATAAATAGGAGGAGGAAGCCAACAAGCCCAGCATGCACAATCATACTTCTGTGCTCCACTGGTGTCTGAAATGAACAATACATGTCGTAAAATGTATATAATATCTGGCCTTACATGCATGCGTTCATGAACCCCACTCCACCCCCCACCCCATTAGCTGCCCTTTTAAAGCCACTCCTTCAAAACACATAATAATTCACTGATTAATGCTGAGAATGAATCCATAGGGGAGATCATTGGCAGAGGAACATACAGTACTGCGTTGTCCCACCATGCTTCTCTATCCATTATGTCACGGCTCCCCTCCATATTTTATTTACATTAAATACTCCTGCCATACGGCCATCTTTACCTTTCATATTTGTGTGGCATCTATCATTCTACATAGTGATAAGTTCAAGACTCTTATGATTTCACATCAGAGTCACATCTGACCCAAATTTTCAATTTTACAATTACACAATTCAATAGTAAAATCCGGTCAACAACTCTGCACACAGTCTTTCCTTCAGCTATGAGAGAATTCACCATGCCTTATCTCATTGAAGTCCCTAAAGGCTCACATAGGGTGACCATAATGGTGTAGTGGTGAGCAAGAGCACCCTGGGTTTGAGTCCCGGGCTAGACTTGGGTGTGTCTGTTTGGAGTCTCCATGTATTACTCTGACTACTTCATGGGTGCTTCTATATGTAATTTGTACTCCCTGTGCTTATGTGGGTTTCCTCTGCATACTTCAGTTTCCTCCTACAGTCCAAAGACATGCAGCAGGATGAACCCAGTCGGTTGATGGTTCAGAAAATAAATGTCTGAACGAAAGTCTAACATTAGTCCCAAATGCTGAGAGTGAAATATACTGCTGTGAGCGTACAGATGTGGCTTTGCTCTATACACATAAATATGTAATGCAGCTTTCTAATTCTCTGTGTCACTAAACTACAGTATTTCTGTTTGCAGTTCTGTGAAATGATAACCTTGTCCTGGCTCAAGCACATTACTGGTCAGGTGGTAAGAATCTTACTGGATTATGTTGACCATGTCACCTTCTGCTCCAAACTGAAAAGTGCCCTGGTAGAACAGAAACAGTGGCCAGAAATATGTAAGATTCAAGGTGTGTGTTTAACCAACATAACAATATTACAAATTCATATTGTTTTAAGTTTTAAACGAGTACTGTCCGTCAAAAATTTTGAATTCACTCAGTAATACAGGAGTGTTTGTACTTTCTTTGCAGGAAACACACGGAGCCTGAAGCATTTATGCCGTCTTAAGATCCGTGAGTGCCTTGGTCGTCTGCGCCTTAGAGCTCCAGTTTTTATCAGCTTTTTACCTCTGCCAAACACTCTCAAAGACTACATCGGCTTCAAAGAGTATGATATTTACAGCAAAGGAACTGCGCTAGAGCATAAATAAGACAAATGTTTCATTTTCACTGTCCTTAGGAAGTTTATTTCTTTGTCACATCACATGCCACAATTGTTTATTGTGTATTATTTCGTTTTTTTCAAATATTTGATCTGCATTATTTCTTCATCGTAGTAAAATTTTGTACAGTACAATACTTTTCAACCATAGTTGACTGACAATGTCAAGCAAATAAAATTGTCAGTCAGACAGTAATTTAGTGCTTATTCATGCCAGGCATATTAAAAGCATATTGAGAGATTGAGATGAGATTTCCTTTCGGCTTTTTCCCTTCATCAGGGGTCGTCACAGCGAATGATTCGCATGTTTGATTTGGCGTAGGTTTTTACGTCGGATGCCCTTAGAAGATGCCCTTCCTGACACAACCCTTCAGCAAGGGACAGAAACATGCTGATGGCTTTGCAGCCTACTGTTGTCGAAACTCAGCAATGGTTCTTTTATATGCCTCTTACCATAGATAGTGAGAGACATGACCGGCCTTTGATAACCCAGTTAGCTGCACTGGGGGGGGGGCTTCAGTGACAACCTTGTGGAGAGTGGGACTCGAACGCCCAATCGTAGGATCAGCAATCCAGCGCCCTATACAACCAGGCCATCACTGCCCTATATTAAAAGCATATTAATGGAGAAATATGCAGTTTTCATTTCCTACAAGTATAAATAATGTTAAAAATCCCCCATCACATTCATGGCATGGCAGGTCAGTAGAACAAGTCCAAACTCTTCCTAGAATAGCTCTGAGCATGTCATACGATGCTTACCTGCTGTGTGACGGAAAATGCAGTCGGAGGCCGTTGTCCACTCCATAAGTCTCAACATCAGGTCCGTTTCCTAACTCTGTTGCATGATGCCTTATAGCATTTTACAGCTGTGATAAAATAGATAAGGCCAGTTTTACAGTAATAAAGCCCAATGGATCCAAAGATTAAAAGTATGATGTTCGTTTTGTTTTTGTCAAAATATGAATGAGGGGTACATTCTTCCCAAGAGGCATAAAGAATAAAGACAATAACTTTCGCAGTTTTCTGAATATTTAGACATGAATGGTATTTTGTGTTTTCAGTCTCGTGCTGGATAGACCCTGCGATTGATGGAAACTAGGACTTGTTTCACAACATCGTGGTGAGGCAGAGGGAAGGATTTTTAAATAAATTAACGAAGGTTATGGTAGTTTGTGATTTCTTTTTTCTTGCCACCAAGCTTGATGATAGTAAATGACTTTTCACTTATCATGAGCTTTCAAAAGTGCCACAGTCTGTCGTTGGCCTTCAAAAAAATACCTTCAGCCAAATAAACATTGTAGTATCATATATACAGAAGAGAAAGGGTGTTTTATTCCATTTAGTTTCTCATAATAAAAGCTTCTCATAATAAAAGTTCACCGTGTCTTCTTCTTTTCCTTTCGGCTGTTCCCTTCAGGGGTCGCCCAGCGAATCGTCTGCCTCCATTTCACCCTATCCTCTGCATCTTTTTCTCTTACGCCAACGACCTTCATGTCGTCCTTCATCACATCAATAAACCTCTTTTTTGGTCTTCCCCTAGGCCTTCTGCCTGGTAGTGCCAACCTCAGCATCCTACTACCAATATATTCAAAATCCCTCCTCTGTACATGTCCAAACCATCTCAATCTAGCCTCTCTGACTTTGTCTCCAAAACCTCTTACATGTGCTGTCCCTCTGATGTACTCATTCCTGATCCTATCCATCCTCGTTACTCCCAAAGAGAACCTCAACATTTTCATCTCTGCTACCTACAGCTCTACCTCCTGTCTTTTCCTTAGCACCACTGTTTCTAAACCATACAACATTGCTGGCCTCATCACCGTCTTGTACACTTTACCTTTCATTCTTGCCAATACCTTCTTATCACACATCACACCGGACACTTTTCTCCAACCAATCCAACCTGCCTGCACACGCTTCTTCACCTCTCTTCCACATTCTCCATTGCTCTGCATTGTTGAGCCTAGGTACTTAAAATCCTCCACCTTATTTATCTCTGCTCCCTGTAACCTCACCATTCCTCTTGGGTCCTTGTCATTCACACACATGTATTCTGTCTTACTGAGGCCAACCTTCATTCCTCTCCTTTCCAGGGTATACCTCCACCTCTCTAGATTTTCCTCCAGTTGTTCTCTTCTCTCACTACAGATCACAATGTCATCTGGAGATTCTGTCTAACCTCATCTGTCAGCCTGTCTATCACCATAGCAAACAAGAAGGGGATCAGAGCTGATCCTTGATGCAGTCCCACTTCCACCTTGAACTCTTCTGTCACACCGACAGCACATCTCACCACTGTATTACATCTCTCATACATGTACTGCACCACTCGGACATACTTTTATGCCACTCCAGACTTCCTCATGCAATACCACAGTTGGCACCCTGTCATATGCTTTCTCCAGATCCACAAAGGCACAGTGCAGCTCCCTCTGACCTTCTCTGTACTTCTCTATTAACATCCTCAGAGCAAACACTGCATCTGTGGTGCTCTTTCTTGGCATGAAACCAAACTGTTGTTAACAAATGCTGACCTCTGCCCTTAATCTAGCTTCCGGTATTCTTTCCCATAACTTCATTGTATGGCTCATCAACTTTATCCCCCTGTAGTTGCCACAACTCTGCACGTCTCCCTTGTTCTTAAAAATGGGCACCAGCACACTTCTCCTCCATTCCTCCGGCATCTGCTCACTCTCAAAGACCTTGTTGAATGTTCGTAAATGTTTTTATGTTTTGAAGTAGAATTTTCTTAAAAAAATGTCTTTTTAATACACGGCACAGGACAACGTTATACATGTAAGGTGGTTCCACATCTGTTGAATATCACAAGAACATCATTTGAGGATTCTTTTTGTATTGAAACTTTCATATGAACACTGTCTGATTTTATTTAGAGACCTGACCTAGTTTTCCACACCATAAATGTAGTGCACGAGCACACAGCTTTCAAACAACCTTATCCAAACCTAGGTCAGTCCTTTCTGTTAAACATATACAACAAAAATAATCACAGGTTGTTTGTGAAAGGCGTAAAATTATGCAGTAGTTTTTAAATCATTGTTTAAGCCATTATTTCACAGCAAATGTTTATTGCTGCTGGGAAAAACATTGAGCTCATCAGTCAAGTTATTTTACAGAGTCCTCATTACTTGAACAATCACCTGTTTTAACCACACACACACACACACACACACACACACACACACACTATGCCCATGCCACACTATCCAAAAAATTACTCTATCTTTTAAAAAATTGATGCATTAAAATGTTAAAGTTGACTGAATTTATTATTTTGAATTAAGCTGAGTTGAACACATCTAATCAACTACAGTCAACTTAAATTTTATGAAACCTGAGCACTAACTTATAGCTAACACTGACACTAACTAATTTAACTCACATGCAGGGATTGTCTCTGGGTACTCCAGTATTCTTACACAGTTCAACGACATAAACGTAAGGCTAACCGGCTGTTCCAAATTGCCCCTAGGTCTGAGTGTGCTGACCACACTATGATCTGGCGAGCTATTCAAGGCCCCATCTTTGCCCACTGTTGGTTGAGATAGGCTCCAGCCTCTCCCGCCATGGTAGAATTAAACAGGGTGACAAATGAGAGTGTGTTTAAAACACATTCCCCATTTTCCCATTCAGTATTATTAATATTAATAATAATGTTATAACAATGCTGAAGATTAAAATGTTCAGTATTGTTATTCTTCATAAAGCTAATAAATGTATATATACAAGGAACACTGACAGTTCTCCAGTTACATCTACACCACAATCACCCAGCTAACATACACTACTGGACAAAAGTTTTACAACACACTTTTTCCCGATGTCCATTTTTTTTCATAAAGCGAGAAAAAAATGTTGATGGTAAAAAATCAATTTAGAAAAAAGCCTCAGAATTGTTCTGTTTAAAAACATTTCCAAAATCTACATTTTTGAGAACGTAAGCAACTTCTGCAGATATTACAGTTGAAACCATGGCACTTAAAATCAAATAAAATTCTGAAAGTTCTTTGCAGCACTGTTGCTTTAACTCTTCTGTCAACTTTATTCCAAACCACCTCAGTGTGGTTGAAATCTGCAGATGATGTTGCCATTCCATGATTTGAGGTAGGTTTTTCAGGTAGGTAAACTAATTTAAGGTAGTTCTGGCATCACTCTTCACTTCGATCCTTTTCAGGTCTTTCCAAAGACATGCGCATTAGGTTAACTGGCTGTTCCCAATTGCCCCTAGGAGTGAGGGTGAATGGTTGTGTGTTCAGTTCGTTTTCTGTTACCACTTAATCCTAGTTAGGGTCGGGGGGGGGGGGGCGGCTGGCGCCCATGCCAATCGACTCCGGGCGAGGGCCTAGTACACTCTGGACAGCTCGCTAGGCCATCGCAGGGTGGAAACACGCTGACAGCATGAACCTCACACCATTGACAGTGAGAGACATGGCAGGCCTTTGATAACCCAGTTAGCTGCACTGGGGAGACAGTGACAACCTTGTGGAGAGTGGGACTCGAACCCCCAACCTTAGGATCAGCGATCCAACACCTTATACCACTAGGCCACCACTGCCTGTGTGTGTGTGTGTGGACCCTAATACGATTGAGAGGTTTCTTGTGTGTGTGTGTGTGTGTGTGTGTGTGAGAGAGAGAGAGAGAGAGAGAGAGATTTTCAATTTGAGTGGAAATAAGCACTTTAGGTGACATGAGTCTTCCCTGGAGCATTCACATCTAAATTTATTCCTGAATTTTTTACTCAATGGTGCAGTGGTTAGCTTTCCCACCTCACAGCAAGAACATCCCTGGTTTTGAACCCTGTAGCTAAGCAGAGGTGTTTTCTGTGTGGGGTTTCATGTTCCTCCCTGGGCTTGTGTGCATTTTCCTCTGGGTGCTCTAGTTTCCTCACACAGCCCAACAGCAAACACATTGGGTCAAGTGGCTGCTCTAAATTGTCCCTGAGTATGAAGGGGGTCTCTGTGAGCCTTGCAATTGATCTGCGAGATGTTCAAAGTGTGTCCCACCTATTGCTCGGAGTCAGCTGGAATTGACTATGGTGATCCATAATAAATTAATAAACCCACTCTCATAAAACATTTTTATGTATTTGTTGCAGTGACTTGGTGGTATAGTGGTCCGTACATCTGTCTCACAGCAAGAAGGTCCTGGATTTGAATCCTGGGCTCAGCCAGAGTGTTTCAGCATGGAGCTCCCATGAATGCAGGGGTTTCCTCTGAGTACAGTACTCTGTTTTTTTTCTACAGTCCAGAGGCATGTACAATACACTTAATCTTCTTCTTCTTCTCCTTTCGGCTGTTCCCTTCAGGGGTCGCCACAGCAAATGATCTGCCTCCATCTCACCCTATCCTCTGCATCATCTTCTCTTACGCCAACAACCTTCATGTCCTCCTTCAACACGTCCATAAATCTCTTCTTTGGTCTTCCTCTAGGCCTTCTGCCTGGTAGTTCCAACCTCAGCATCCTACTACCAATATATTCACTATCCCTCCTCTGTACATGTCCAAACCATCTCAATCTAGCTTCTCTGACTTTGTCTCCAAAACCTCTTACATGTGCTGTCCCTCTGATGTACTCATTCCTGATCCTATCCATTTTCATTACTTTCAAAGAGAACATCAACATTTTCATCTCTGCTACCTCCAGCTCTGCCTCCTGTCTTTTCCTCAGCGCCACTCTTTTCAACCATACAACATCGCTGGCCTCATCACCGCACAATTAGACTAGACTGTGATTCCAAATTGCCCCTTGGTGAGAGTGTGAATTTTTTTTTTTATTTGTGTGTTTGTGTGTGTGTGTGTGTGTGTGTGTGTGTGTGTGTGTGTGTGGGTGGGGGTGGGGTGGGGGGACCCTGCAATGGTGTACCTTGCTTTCGGCCAGAGTTGGCTGAAATAGGCTCCAGCCTCCCGGAGACAGTTATTGAACGGTTCGGTAAATGAGTCAGTGAGGGTTATTTGTTTGTTTAAGTACTTAGTTAATACGTTTGGTGGTTTCTACAGAACTCTTTGCTTTTCTTTATGGAATCGTCCCAGGTTGTCCCCGGACCACTCATTGAACACTACAGGCTGTAGGACCGAGTTCGGCCTTTAGGTGGCGCTCCGCTACTTGTAAACAGAGTGACACCAGAGTTTTTGCAGCGCAGGGAAGCCGCACGTCAGAGGCATAATGGCGGAGGCTGGTTGAGAGGGAGAATTACTCCGTGAAGCGGCGCTGAAACCAACTTCATCGCCAGTCGACGAAGTGATCGGTGGCCAAAATGGCCTGCAATCAGAATGAAGAGAAAAAATTCGACCGGGACGGCATCAAGACCGGCAGCTTAAGCCTGGACGGCAGCGATGGACGGGAACAATTGTCAGCCTCTACCACGACTACATCCAAGCAAAATGGCGATCAAGCTGGAAGCGAAGACGAGCAAATGTCTGAACAAGATGCATGTGAGCGGCGGAAGAGCGGGCTGTCAGAGGTGAAGAACTGCAGCACTTCGTCATCCCCGTCCCCGTTGCACAGATCATCCGAGGAGTGGTCACGGAAGACTTTTCAAATCCCGCGGAAGATTAAGGAGCGTAAAGGTTGTGTCCCTTTCACTGGCATTTCTCAGTTCGACTCGGGCTTGTTGTGCTTTCTCTCGGCTGTTTGTTCTGCACGCATGCTAACCCTGATAACCGTTACCAGCTTGGGATATTTGACCTAGTCAGCGTCATTGTGTTTTGTTAAACGTGCATTCGAGCTCATTTGTTTTACACGTGTATAAAATGGCGTTAATTTTACCTTATTTAGCCAACACATGCAAATGTAAGTTAGCAGGCGTTAGCTAGCCAACTAGTAACTGATTTCCAGTACAATACGAGAAGCACCACAGACTCCTTTTCACGCCTTCCAGTCTGGGTTGGTATGTTTATCCTCATTAGGTTCTGTATGTCACATATTTGAGTTATTTCTCTGTTCTAATTTGAGTCTTTAGCTCAGTTGCTAACTGGGTGCTAGCTTACTAGCGCTAATGGTAGCTAGGACAACACTGGGGCCACTGTACACAAGAGCCCCTCGTCATTTTACATTGCCACGGTTAGCGTAACCTCAGTGTGGTTTAACATCAACATGGCGTCGTTTTGGAAATGTTTTAAAAGAACAAATTGGACAACTACGAACAAGCTAAGAGGCCTCGGTGAGAAATTCCAGCTTAAAGTCATGTGACTATGCAACTTATGCGACCCCCCCTCTTCTTTTTTGTAAATAGGGCAAACTTTTAAATTGTCTTCGCACATTTTCACTTCCGGGTCATTGACTGATATGTTGCTTTTGAACTGCTGTTACTGTTAATATTAGCTTAAAGCTAACATGAAAAAGTCTCGTTTATACATGCAGCATTGGTTTCTATTTTAATGAACCTAGTTTTAATTAATTTATTTATTTCATGACTTACTAACGAGCCAGTAGCGCTTATCAAAAAGGAAAGGCTTTCTATATATTACTCAGTTTTATGTCTAAGTATAATATCTGTGGCTGTTCGTGTAAGATGTCTCTTTCCTCTGGGCTTCAGGTTGATGTGTTTCATCATATTGTATGGCAGTATTACTGTAATAGTTGTCTGGGAGACCAGCTCACTATATCACATTATTTGCCCCCCCCCCCCCAGGTCTGCTTCAGCAGTTAGTACCAGAGTCGTGGGAGTCAGAGGAGCTTTTCAAACTCCTTTCTTCCTCATACCTGGATACTTCATCCCGGGGAGCGTTTACCTACACTAAAGCATGTCTCGTTCACAATGAACTCCTGGAGAAAGAGGTATGCCTGCTAGACACCTAACACTATGGATTCATTTGTAGTGAAGGATATAAATATTTTCTTGCCTTGAGCAAAATTAAAAACATTTTCTTCCAGTGATGCTGACAGATTATGTCTGTTACTTTTATTACTTGAGGGTGGAGAAGTATTGGCTGTGTGTTTTCATTAGGAATATGTTTAAAGGTTTGTGTTTTGTAGTGATAGAACCAGCTTGATTTCCGAGTGGGGTGGTTTGTAAGTTAATATGGTTATGATCAGCACTCATGCTAATGCTATGATGTCACCAGCTAAGTTAAGTATAGTTTGAGAGATGCCATGTTTCAGATGTTGTGCTTGTTATATTTCAGCCAACATGTTTCTAACATGCATTTGCTCTTCATTCAGTACATTGAGAAGAAAAGGGAACTCAAGCAAGCTGGGCGAACTGACGCAGAGCTTACTGATTCCTATGCTTTTTTTCTGCCTGATGTGAAAAAGGTGAGCGGAGTTCTTTTGTTTTACGTAAAAACAAAAGAAATTAATTTTAATCAAGCAGTCATTGTGCCTGGATGGTTATTTCCGTTTGAGTTTTTTAGGTAAACCAATAAGGCTTTATGTCCAGCACCGATATAGCACACATCTGAACTAACTGGTAATTCAATAAAGAGTAGAAACTGCAGTGTTCATCCTAGTAAAGAGGTGTAATGAAGCATTATGATGATGAACATGATTCAAGGTTTGTATAAATGTGTGTAACCGTTGTTCGTCTTATTGCAGACTCGCTTGATATGTGAAAAAGGCCTTTCAGTGGGACATTCACGCATTAACAATTTGGGAAATCCCCTTAAAGGTAACATTAAGTCTTTTACACAAATGGACTTGTGTCTGTCTGCTCCATGATACGCTTGTATGCAAATATTTAGTTGTACACTGTAAAAAGAGTTTTCTTACCACTTGAACTTCGTTTACTTAGTTGTACTTGCTGGTCAGGAGTCCTGAGTGTGTCCTCTCTTGGCAAATTACTCAAATTTAAGCAAATTGTAAGCGCTTCTGTTTGTTCTCACCTGACCTGGTCTCTCAAAAGTATTCAAGCACAAAGAACAGGCAAAAGATTAGGCAAATCTGTGCTCTATGATTTGTTTCCCCCCTTCCTTTATAACTATATGTTTTCCTGAGGTGTTTTGTAAATAGTTTTTTTTTCCCCCTATAGGTTTTGTCTGACCAATTATTTTCTCTTTTCTTTTCTCTTCTAGGACTTTATCTTTCAAAATATTCAGATTTGCTGCAAATGAATCCATTTGAAGTAGGTGCTTCTGGAGACATAATCATATTTAAAATCATGAAGGTAATTTTCTTTGATTTGTTCTTTTATACACACATTTTGTGTGTGGTTGTGTGTGTATACCACGACTTAAGTCGTTCTCGATTATACGTCGGTTTTCAAAAAATATATTGGGGGAAAAAAATAAAGTTTACATCATTATAATCATATATTTATATATGAGGCACTCCACCGAATTGTAGGCACTTGTCACAAGTGACTCATGGTGCTTGTGAGACAAAGCGCGACTTATCCGGACTTCCAATCTTTCAAGTGAGCAAGTGCGCGTTGAATACTTGTTTAGTACTCAACCTTCACTTGCTCACTTGAAAGATCTGAAGTCCGGATAAGCCGCGCTTTGTCTCACAAGCACCATACGTCACTTGTGACAAATGCCTACATTCGGTGGAGCGCCTCACATATATTACAGTAAGCCCCCGCCCATTTGCGGTTCACCATTCACGGTCCTGCATATTTTGCTCTCAAAGGCTTATTTTCATAATGTTTTTAAATTAACACAGTGCTTGTCAATTATTTTCTGTGGGACCCCCCCCCCCCCCCCCCCGGAAGAAAAAAAAAAATTGGGAACCCCCTAGCACCCCGGGTGCAATTATAAATAGTATTATTTGTCTATAAAATTGTTATTAATACACCTCTACATAACATTGTATCTTTATTAACATTAAAAAAAAAAAAAAAATTAAGTTACATAAAAATAAAACCCACTCAATTGTAGTACAGTATGGCAAAAAAAGCACGTTCCCCTGGGTTATACACGCTCCCCCTGGCATCACAACCCGCCCCCTAAGGGGGGCGTTCCCCACTACTCGAGAAGCACTGAATTAATGGCAGGCCCAGTAAATTATACATATGCATCATCACGACATTACTGGCACCTGATTCAAATTTAGTCAATGGCTGAAAGCTTTTGTTTCTCCCTCCTGCTGATTGGTTGCAGATGGTGTGTACACCTCTTTTTTTCCTCCTTCGCACAAATGTTATCAACGTGATTGTTTGAATTGTGAACTCAAGTTTTTTTTTGTGTTTTTAATGATTACTTAAGCTCTGTGATGCCACTCGAACACCCTGCATCTTCTCCAGCTTCTGGAAAGGAGCCTCAGTGCTTTATTTATTTGTTTATTCATAAATATTATCACAGTTCAAAATTAAAATTTTTTTATTTAATTCTGACTACATTTTATTACATTATTACTGTATTAATGAGTAAGATTGTCTATAGAATATGGTTAAGAAGCATTATTTTAGCGTATGTAATATCATACATAGGGTTTTAAAACCGCATCAATAATTTGCGGATTTTTGGGATCCAAGGGTGGGGAGGAATGGGGCTTTCTGTATATTATATATATTTAGTATATTAAATTTTATATATATTTTATATATATATATATAGGGGCAGTGGTGGTATAGGGTGCTGGATCGCTGATCCAAAGGTTGTGGGTTCAAGTCCCACTCTCCACAAGGTTGTCACTGCCAACCCCAGTGCAGCTAACTGGGTTATCAAAGGCGGGCCATGTCTCTCACTGTCTATGTGAGAGCCAAGTAAAAGAACCATTGCTGACTTTCGTAAAGAATAGGCTGCAAAGTCGTCAGCGTGTTTCTGTCCCTTGCTAAAAAGGGTTGTGACAGGAAGGGCATCCGACGTAAAAACCTCTGCCCAATCAAACGTGCGAGTCAGATGATTTGCTGTGGCAACTCCCGAGTAAAAGGGAAAAAGCCGAAAGGAAGACAGACAGATATATATATACACACACACACAGGGATCCCTCACTTTCTGTGGTTAATGGGGACCGAGACCCCTCGCGACCACTGATTTTTGCGAAGTAGGATCGACCTCCCTGACTGACATATACATACATGTATATAATATCAATAAATACATATTCAATGCTATAAATGCTTATAACAATTAAATACATACATACACACACATACAAGCACACACTGTCCAGCCATAAAGGGGTGGCACACTAATATTTTTCATGGAGAACATTTATCCTTTATCACAGCATGTAATCTTCCTGACATTGTTGGTCCAGTCGAGGCCCAGCAACATTAATGTGGCAATAAAATGAAGCAGCTGATGAGCTCAATGTACTGAATGAGCAGGTTATCACATCTTTATTCCCTGCTGGCAGGGTTATAAAATGGGGGCTCAAATAGTGAAGGACTTGTTCAGGGAGCATGAGAAATCATTTTCACATCTGTATTGGCACCAATAGTCCTGGCCTATTGAAAATGTTTCGGGGTGTGCTGCAGAAAGCTAAAAGGGGAACATTAACATGGCCATGTGTGTCTATTTACTTATTTGTTGTGTGTATATTTTAATTTGTGTATGTTTAAGAGTCTGTGTCCTGCTTGTTTTTTGTTTTAAATTATTTATTATGGTCTGCAGGGTAAAATTAAAAGTATTTTTGAAAATACACCCAAGAGTAATCTGGAACCTACGCCTAAGTTTGACTGTCACATGCACAAAAATGCCAGCAAAGTCACATCGTTGTTGTCATACAGGGCTTTTGAGCTCACTCAGGTATAGTGCATTGCTTATTTTTATTTCTACATCATAACTCCGTGTTCGTCACTGCTGCATTTTATAGCTTGGCCTGATTTTGGGGTTTTTTTTTTTTTTCTCATGTCATCTACAGCAATATTTTTATGAGTTTGCATTTGAGGAGCTGAGGTCACGACCCAGACATGTGTGTCCCTATGCGGTGGTGTCCTTTCAGTACAAAGGAAAGGAGTCTGCTACAGCTGCTCACAGGTAAAGGTTATCTTTTTTTATTGTTCTATAATAACTAATACAGACAGATTCCTGCACTGCCTAAAAGCCTAGCTTCTGATAGATACCTCTATTTATGGGTGTCCGTGCCTTGTGTTAGAGAAGTAGTGCGGCTTCTTTGAGAACTGAAACAGCTTCAGCCCTGGAGGAAATAAATAAATCTTCCCCATTTTTTTTCTTTATTACAGACTGAGGTCTGAGTAATACAGTCTGAGCGAGTAATAGTTTTTAATTCTGTGCAAGTCTGAGTGCTGGTGTATGAGCCTTTTGTTTTTGGCTTATAGTTTCTTTAAGAATGAATTTGTTTTTTAAATTGCCGCCCATTGTGATGCAAATCAATGAGACACAGCAATCAGAATCAATATGTGCCTGGGAAAACCATCAAAGTCATGCTGGCTCCGCTAAAGATCAGTTTGATTATTTATTTATTTAGGACATTCTTTGGTTGGGTGTAGTTAGCTATATAACCAGGATATTTTATGCAATTTAACCTATTTTTTCTTTATTGTCTGTAGATTAAGCAGTGGCATTTATGAAGGACACAGAGGTAAGCAACCTGGGCTACTGTGATTTTCTTTTTAAACAGTAAATTACTCTTATTTACGATCACGTTCAGCTTCTTTATTCTGTATATCGGGTGTGTCAGACATGCTAATTGAAATCTTGTGTTTAGCAGGATGGCGCAGGTATACTGTGTGGAGTGGTTCATTAGTGAACAGGGGTGAAGAGCTGTATCACGTGTGCATCCGGTCACCCAATCTTCCCTTTCTACCCCTCAAACTGTAAGTGGTCCTTTTTTATTTTTAGATATTTTTCTGCAAGTAATGGCATCAGTCCAATAGAAGATGTTTGATTTTTCTTTCCTAAATTTCTGAGATCTGCCTTCTGTCCTCTGAAGGGACATTTTCCTGAACTGATTTTATGCCTCCTTTTCAGACCTGAAAAAATTGACATAAATATGGCAATGCACCTCGATCAAGTAAAAAGGAAAATTCCCTCAACACTGTTTTCATGGGATGCGTATAGTGGAATGCAAGAGGGTAAAATATTTCTATAATCATTAACAAAAATAAATTCACACGTTCCAGAAGTGGTAATTTATACAACCTTTAAATACTTTAAGTTTCAGTATTTCAAGTTGGTTTTTTTTCCCTGATGCAAGGTGTACTTTTTCTGTGCTGTTATGTAATGACTTCTGATATTTGTTGTTTTTAATGGAAGCAACGAAATGCGGGATGTACTGCAGCCTGTTTGATGTCATGGCAAAGAACAAGCAGGGAAACTGTCTGTCTGGCCTGCTACAAAAAATGGAGAAGGAGAAAATGGTGAGAACGTTCTTCCTTTTAAATAACACTAGGCTCCTGAGTGGAGCATCATCAAGGTGCGTGACTATTAACCCAGAGAGGGCAAGTTCAAATCCAGGCCACAGCCATCTGTGACTGGGAGCTAAATGGCCGAGGTCTCACGGGAACGATGGATGGCATATGCTCAATTCCCTGTCACTCTCGGAGATCGCCAGCCAATCATAGGCGGCTGCGAACTCATTTGTACGAGCTGGCAGACAGCGCTTTCTGTCCGAGTGTGTTAGAACGACCCCTAAATACACATGCAAAGCAATTCGAAAAGGGGCAGGCGTGTGCATGCTTTCACTCCTCCCTGGTTGGTGGTGGTCATGTGATAAGGAAGGTAGTACCTGATGGGTGGCAATTGGATACGACTAAATAAGGGATAAAAATCCCCGACTTTTATACTATAGCTGTGTCCTCTGTAATAACAAACTTTAAAGTAACTCTTTATTTTACTGGGTTTTTTTTTTTTCTTTTTAAAGTTTGTTCTCGTGCTTCAACTATGTCTCCCATTGGTTCATCTTTTATCAATTAGTGTTTGAGTTCTATAGCTGGATGCAAATTGACAGGGAAGCTTTCTTACTCCATTATCTTTTCTTTTGTTCACATAGTTTCCTTCATTGTAAAATGTCTTTCCTGATTAGTAAATGTGATCTCAAGTTTTTTTGGGCTGAGTTTATCCTGCTCTGTTTCTATCCAGGTTCTTGTGAAACCACTGGCAGAACGAGGCTTTCTTTTCCTGCTATCATCATCTCACCTCCAACGCTCTAATGGTACATTCATGGTGCATTTGTCTAACTACACAACTGTGTTGTTGTTGTTAATTACACCTTATTACTGCATTCTTTTCTTTTTGCGAAATACAGAGAAGCGAGGGAGAAGTGACCGAGGATTGCAGGCACTTTTCATCTTTCAAGAATCCAGAATCACAGGCAGGTTAAGTACGTATGAGCTGCTAAAGATAATTAAATGCTTTTGTATTTCACTAAACTACATGACTATTGACTACTTTTTATGCTCTCTTTCATCCCATCTACAGTATCCAAGCCATCTGACCTAAATGTGGACTCTCTGGTTCCATTAGAACCCAAAGACCCAATCATAGAGCATCTAGAGACCTTTACTCCCGCCCTTCACCATGCGTTTGTTAAACTGCGCCCCAATCCACCCAAAGATCTGGCGAGTGCAGTAAAAACCCGTGCTCTGGACTATCTAAGTTTGAGGGAACATGACTCGGGGCAATCCTCCTCTGTGCCCGAGTACAGGTCAAGCTTGGATGAGCGACCCAGTCCATACACACCTCAACGGCCCAAGAACTTGGACTCGGTACTAAATACGTACCTCCATGCACCTGCAAGCTTCCAACTGGCCATAACATGCCTGCAGCACGACGTTGAGGACAGTGGTCCGACCATGGTTGACGAATACAGTCCTGTGTCTGACTGGAGTGGTTCGGGCAGCACTAGGACTGGATTGGTGCAGTCTAATGGCAGTGGTGCTCAGAAACCCCAGGGCGAGTATGACAAAGAGAAGATGGAGAAGCTTTTGAAACTGATCCAGCTTCACAAGCGGGCACTGGGTAAGGAAGATGGAGGTATGCATGAGCGCGGAGAGGACTGGGAGCCTGCTGGGCACAAGCGAAGACTTGACAGTGACATCTCGGCCGGAGTCAGCAAATACATGAAGACGGATATCTTGAGTAATGGAGAACTAGGAAGAGGTGAGAGTCTATAACTTGAAGAGAGTAACCATCTGAGTTTCGAAACAAGTCGTCACACTTTGGGAAATAGTATTCATTCTTCTTCTGAAGGGGTTTGGGACCATTAAGGGTTTTTACTCGCTGTAGTTCTACATTAGGTTGTATGTTAAAAACGTTAAGGTTCCCAAGACATACATATTGAATTTACACACACACACATAGCAAACCATGACTTGGTAGGTGGTGGAGAAACATTTGTTGACGAGCACAGAGCTCAGATGTTTCTTAAAGTTGGTCACCAGGTTTGTGCCCAACTCAGGAGGAATTTTGGGATGAGGTTATTTTTTCACTGATGTCTTGAATTGAAAACGATTCTCTCTCTCTCTCTCCCCACACATCATTATTCCATTAAAGTGACAAAAATGTCCCACTTTTCCCAATCAGTAATGCTTTAAATACTAATATTAATTAGATAATGTTTATAATGAAATATTTTTACTTTAACGTTTTGTAATATGAACATTTTTTATTCTTAATTAAAACCTCGTTCTACATGCAGTTAGGCCAAATCTGAAAATTTTAACTTCGTACACTGAGGCTCATTGGTGTTTTTAGAAACTATTCACATAACTATTTTAATTGTGGGGTTTAAGGCCTCAAATCGTGGGACTCTTTATTAGTCTTTACGCACAAAAATTGAGTGTAATGAAAAATGACCTCAGATGAGTACTGTTTGTTCTGAACTTTTACATATGAAAATGATTACTTGGCTGTAGAATTTAGGGCTTCAGTGGGTTTGATGTCATGCAATAGAATGATAAGCAGAAAAGGCCAGAAGAAATCAAGTAGAGTTGAGACACTGCTGTGCTCTGGCAGCTCCCATGTCTGGCAGTTGTGTGACTGTATTTCTCCTGTCAACACAAAACAGTGAGTGCTATTTGTTGCCCTGCTTCCCTTCTCAGCTTCAATGCTGAGGTTATAACATGCTACCTGCTCCATTCCAGCAGTGAATGTACTCCAAACTTTAACTTTGCACAATACAGACCTTGAATTGTAAATTCTGGTTTAAAAAATTATGGAATCACCACACTTGGATGTCTGCTTTGACTTTATTAAAAATAAATAAATAAATAAATAATTTTCTATATTTGTTTAATAGCTGAACAATTTGGGTTCATGTAACCTTCAAATACTCACTGTCGTTCATTTGCCAAACAGGGGACAGGGGTGGTCTAGTGGTATAGGGCACTGGATCGCTGATCCAAAGGTTGGGGGTTCGAGTCCCACTCTCCACAGGGTTGTCACTGTCCCCCCCCAGTGCGGCTAACTGGGTTATCAAAGGCGGGCCATGTCTCTCACTGTCTATGGTGTGAGGTGTAAAAGAACCATTGCTGACTTTCGTAAAGAGTAGGCTGCAAAGTCGTCAGCGTGTTTCTGTCCCTTGCTAAAAGGGTTGTGACAGGAAGGGCATCCGACATAAAAACCTCTGCCAAATCAAACGTGCGAATCAGATGATTCGTTGTGGCGACTCCCAAGTAAAAAGGGAAAAAAGCCGAAAGGAAGACAGACATTCATTTGTCAAACTGCTGAATCCTCTATTAGGGCCATGGACGCCTGGAGCCTATCTTAGCCAACCCTGGGCGAATTCAAGGCACACCCTGAATAGCTCGCCAAAGCATTGTGGCACATGCACAACAATTCACTTTCTCATTAGAACATAAAATACTTGCTTTTGGCTGTGGGAGGAAACCAGAGTACCCAGAGGAAATTCGCACAGGGACAGAACTGTCTGAGCCTGGGGCTTGAACCAAGGACCTTCCTGCTGAGTGAACATGCTAACCATCGCTAATTCCTTGAGGCATAGTCTTTATTGATGACAAACAGTATTCTCCATCAAGATTTTTCCAACTTTATAAAATAGTACCTCTTTATAATCTCTCTCTCTCTCTCTCTCTCTCTCCCCCCTCTCGCTTTTTAAATGCCACCATAAATGTGAAATCAGGTTGAGATCTGAGCTATTTTCTGCTTGTCATTGAGTTGATTTCCTGAAGAAAAACCTTACCTCTCTTTACTTTGTGTCAAGATAGAGCAGCCACAGTTTTAATGGTTAGAGAAGCAGCTTTGGGACCAAATATTTCTGGTTGAAGTGCCCGTGAGCACTTGCCACTAATTTGACCCGTATCATTTGGGTAATTAATGTTCTATTCTTTTACTTTTGGAAGCATGAACCCGCCTCCTTTTCAAGCTGGCTGATGTTAAATAATCAACCAGATTTTAGTGGATTGCCATTTTGGAACTGTAAGTAAAAACCACCTGATGATGAAAATATGCAGGTGCTCATGTGTAACAGTTGAAATGGTTTAGAGATTAGAACGCTGAGCTTTCATTTCTCTTTAAGGTCTGTAAGTATTGGACATAATTTCAGAGTAATTTGCATTTGTAGTCTTTTCTGGTATTTGTTTTAGAAATGCAGTTTTCAAAATAATTTTCCTCAATGACCTAAAAATAGGCATTACCAAAAATAATTTCATTTATTTTAAGTATGTTTCCTGAAACCAAGATTTTCTGTTATTAAGCAAAAATATTTTGATTGATTACGAGGATTTATTTTATTTTATTGTGTTTTTTCCTAATAAGCACAACCAAACAGGAAGAGTTCCACAGTTTACATCAATTCCTATGGGCCCATTGTTTGTTTATTTTTTTACAAAGTAAAAAAAGCCAAGGTGAACATCCTTTAAGCGTTTGTTTATTTCATTATTGATGTCAGGGATCGTTTTAAAAAATCAATTGGACTTGGTATAAAAGTGAGTATTTATTGCACTAATTGGCATTTCCACATCACAAGTTTCACATATAATTTTGTTTTATCTGATGTGTAACAGCCTTTAGATTTTATAAGAATCGTGTTTATTCCACGCACCTGTTATGCCTGACGCGCATAGGGGTGGAGCTAGTGATTAAAAATGGCAATCTACACAGCTTGTGAACCACCTGCTTGTCCCAGATACACTGTGACTTTAAAAGTGTGTGTGTGTGTTCTTTCGTTTCCCTACATCCTGCAGTTCCTCAGGGTGAAACAGCCAGTATGGGGTTATGTGACACAGACCTGCGTGAGCACGTTGGCCTCTCCACCCCCATCCAGGACACACAGACTCTGCTTAAGTTCTTTATCACTGCTTTGAAGAAGGTCCAAAGCTCTGCTGTTGCTGCTGCTTCGTCCACCTCTGCTCATCTTATGTTGCCCACACAACACCAGGATGGCCTGTTACCTGAGCGGCCATGCGAGCCCGCCGAACCCACTGCCCACTATGAGCGCAACCTACGAGCCGAGCACACAGAGGACGAGCATGTCCCGATGGATTACCTTGAGGTTTGGGGAATCTTCTGCCTACAATTCATATAGGTTTTTTCCTCATGCCAAAGTTCAGCCTCAGCTGTTGATCCAATATATTTTCTTATTATAGTAATGGGCCGGGATTTATATATCAAGTTACAGTAAAATTGTTTCATCTGCCTGCTGGAATGCTGCCTTTTAAAACGATCCATCTCTTCATTTGTAGAAGTCATATTTGCTGAGTTATCACCTCTCTCTTTAATATCTCAGGATAGATAAAGAAACTAAAGCTTTTAAAATAGATGTCTTTATTAATCCGTGAACTGCCTAACATGGCGGTCCTGAGCTTTTATACTCAATCACTCTCACCAATTTGCATAGCCAGATTAATGGGCAAGGCAGGATGCACCCTGAATAGCTCACCAGACCATCGCAGAGCAACACGCGTACACAAACATTCACACTCACACCTACTGTCGGTTTGGAACAGCCATTAATAAGTTTAGTGTGCATGTCTTTGGACTGTGGAAGGAAACCGGTGTACCCAGAAGAAACCCCGACCACCTTCAGGAGAGCATGCAAACTCCATACAGATAGATACCTGGGACTTAACCCTTTATAGAAAGCTAATAAATAAGTTCATGTTAACATATAGGAATGTATAATTCAGCACATGCCTACTAAATGAAGTGTTTATTAAAGGTGATACATGCACAATGTGTGGAGCCCCCTGATCTTTTACTTTTGTGTTCATGTTGTTTAGGATCAGATGGCATGCAGTATAGGCAGTATGGACTTGTGCAGTCCGTCCTCCAGCTTCGAGCAGCAGGTGCAGCTCCCCGCTGAAGCTAATCATAGCCGCCCACAGAGGATAGCAGTCTCTACAGGTACGTCTTAAGCCATATTCACAAACAAAGCAGACTAGCGACAAGTGAATCGCTTCGCCACTGTGCGATGCTCAAATCACCTGGTGAGAGAAGCGAATCGCTTCACCGCTCAGCTCCTGTTGCCTAGGTAACTCCTATTTCTCGTTTAAAAATTTGAAATGAGGAACATTGAGTTAGTTTCTGACAGTAGGTCGGTGAGAGTCTTGTGATCTTTACCTTTATATTATTTGAGTTCTTATAGTTTATTAGAATCACACTACAAGTATAGATTGAGGGCGTACAATGTCAAACACGTCCACCTCACAGCAAAAATTTCTGGGTTTGAGTCCTGGGCTTGGTCTTTTCTGTGTGGAGTTTTCATGTAATTCCTGTGCTTACACAGTTTTCTCCCATAATCCAAAGTCATGCAGATTTGACTAATTGGATGTTTCAGATTGCCACTTATTGTAGATTTGAGTGTGAATGTTGGCCCTGCAGTGGTCTGGCATGCTGTTAAGGATGTCTTCCTTCTTTTGCCCAGTATCAACCAGCATTGGGTTCAGCCTTCCTACGACCCTACTAGAATGAAGCGTTTAGGCAAATGATGATGAAATGTAGAACGCTCGTGGATCACAAACTGGGAAGACAGTATATACAGTGATGTGCTTAACTTTTTCAGATCATCAAACAAATTTAAACATCACACAAAGATAACCCAAGTATTCAAAAAATGCAGTTTTCCTGTGTGATTTTATTTGTATTTGTTAAGAGAAAATTTCTATCCAAACCTATGCGAACGTCTGTGAAAAAGTAATTGCCCCCTTTGTTAAAAAGTAGGGTAATTGTGATTAATCCTATTATTGGGGAAAACTGAGTTCCATTTCATAACCACACCCAGGTCTGATTGCTGCCAGACATTTCCAATCAGGAGATCCCTAACGTAAAACCTATCTGACAAGGTGAGGTAGGCCATAGTGAACACATGTCATCATGTCACGATCCAGTGAGCTTCAAGAGCAAACAAGAAACAAGATTATAGAGATGTCTCGGTCTGGGAAAGGATACAAAGTTATTGGTAAATATTTGGGACTCCAGCGGACCACTGTCAGAGCCATTATCCATAAATAGAGAAGGCATGGCACAGTGGTGACCCTTCTGAGGCGTGGCCGACCCACCAAATTTACTCCCAAGAGCACGGCGCAGATTAGCTGGAGAAGTCACAAAGGATCCAAAAACCACTTCTAAACAACTACAAGACTCACTTGCCTCAGTTAATGTCAATATTCATGACTCCACCATCAGAAAGACACGAGGCAAAAATGGCATCCTTGGAAGAGTTCTGAGGCCAAAGCCACTGTTGATATATATATATATATATATATATATATATATATATATTGATATGATATATCAAGGCACGACTCGCTTTTGCCAAGAATCATCCCAATCATGCCCAAAGCTTTTAAGAAAATGTTCTCTGGACTGATGAAACTAAAGTTGAACTTTTTGGGAGAAATGCATCTTATTACATATGACGCAAAAGCAACACTCCATTTGATAAGAAGAACATTGTGGCAACAGTGAAACATGGTGGTAGAAGTATGAAGATCTGGGCCTGCTTTGCTACATCAGAACCTGGGTGACTTGTCACGATTGATGGAACATGAATTCTGCTTGCGACCAAGAAATCCTGGCAAAGAATGTTTGTTCATCAGTTCGAGACCGCAAGCTAAAGTGCACCTGGGTTCTGCAGCAAGACAATGATCCGAAGTATACCAGCAAGTCCACTTCTGAATGGCTAAAAAGAACAAAATGAGGGTTTTGGAGTGGCCTAGTCAAAGTCCCGACCTGAACCCTATTGAGATGCTGTGGCATGACCTTAAAAAGGCTGTTCATGCACGAAAACCATCCAACGTGGTTGATCTTAAACAATTCTGCAGAGAAGAGTGGGCCAAAATCCCATCACAGTGAGGTGAAAGACTCATCACCTCTTATCGCAAACACATGACTTCAATTATTGCTGCAAAAGGTGGTTCAACCAGCTGTTAGATTTATGGGGGCAATTACTTATTCACATGGGCCCTTGCAGGTTCAGATGTTTTTTTTTACCCTTTAATAAATGCAATTGGCACTGAAAACTGCATTTTTGTGTTTATTTGTGTTCTATCTCTGTATAATATTTAGGTTTGCTTGATCTGAAATGGATGACCGTGACAAACGTGCAAAAAAACGTCAGAATCCCATTGTGTCTCTGGTTAATGCCTCTGTAAAATTGCTGTGTGCGGTCATAAAGCAGAAGATAGATACACACAACGATAATAAGCTCCTTTTCCATGTTGACGTTGCCAGATTAATTAGATTAGTTAGACTCGTTTCTCTATGGAAAAGTTTTGGCAAACTCGTGCTTGTCGGCATCCGTATTCAGCTCGAATCACATCACAGGAAAGTTCAGCTCAGTTGAATTCCGCTGCAGCCCATTTCTTTTTGCTTGAGAGAATTTCACCTGTCATAGCTCATTTCACTGGCGATCATTGACTTTGCAGGGTTGCTTGTTGCTCGCCGCTTCCTGTGTGATGTAATGCTACCCTCCGCTTTAGTTATTACATGACCACTCTGAACGGAAAGCAGTATAAAACTTGTACAGTCATCCTTACAGTCTTAAATGATCCCACACGTAAACAATAATCATTATCATGTGTTTGTTCTGGTTTTGACATAAACTTTTGTTTTTAAAATAAATATCCATTCTGTCTTAACTTTTTTCTTTTTTACACATTTGCTGAACTTGTAAAGGTGGGCTGAAAACTTCATAGTTCACCATCAGGATACAAGGGAATCCGAGCACCCTTTGCCTTGAAAAATAAACCACGTGGACAAATTCAACCAGTGTGTCCTAGTCAGCCTATGAACTTTTCAGCCTTCTGTAATAAACTGGAAAAAGAAGTTATTGTCAAGTTATGATTGTGTTTATGACCCGAACGGTGGACCTTCTTATCTACCAGTAATATCTCGCATGTGTCACAGCACGTCAAAGCATTTTGTCTAGAAATTAATTTATTTAGAATTTAATTTGTATTAATTTTTGTAGTCCAGCCACTCTGCATAAAAACCTTATTATTCCAGTGTACTGAACTCTGAGATCTGTCCTTTACTTTATTTTTTTTGTAATTTGTTTTTGTTTTTTTGTTTTTTTTCTTCCAATCAATCATTTTCTGAACCACGTGTCCCCCCCACCCCCCACTCCTCTCTGCTACATTTACAGAAGAGGCAGGTACATCAGGGACATCAGTGAAGGACAGATCGGTTCCTGTTGCAGGGCAGTTGCTAGACTCCATTCTGGACCATGAATTTCAGTCTCTTTGCACGGGCATCCAGGAGCTGATGGAAAGGCACCAAATATTTTACGTTCCCCAGCCTGCACTGCGCTGGCATGAGGCGCCGCCCAACAAATTAGAGTCCACCTTCTCTTCATTTGTTTCAAACTACATTTCGCCTTTTCCGGTACAAGGTTTCATCAGCACGCTGAGTGAAAAGATGAATCACATGATTGGCTCACTTGCTGCTCCTCTGTACCCTAGTGCTCCCAATGATGCACCTCAGCCTGTTGAATCTCCTCTTGCTTCACCTCCTCCTTCTGCTCCTCCTCCTCCTCCATTAGCTGTTGCTCCTTATTCGGCTACATCTCCTACACCTGTTACTGTTACTCCTGCTGCTGTACTTCCCTCCAAACAGTCCGCTCCGAAGCCTAAATCACAGGAGCCCATACATAAGGTAGCCAGCAAGCCACAAACACCACTCACAACCCCAACACCAACTCCTACCCCTACTCCACCTCCTTCTGCCCCCAAGAAACAGGTTTCCCCCATCAGAAAAGCTCATCAAGGGAAGAAAGCATATGAAATGGTTCCAGATGTTTCAGACAGTCCCAAATGCAAGCCTGCAGTAAGCACTGGCCTCCCATTGATACCTGAGGTACCCAGTGAATCAGCCCAGGCGGGTGCACCAGGGAATGACGTGATTGGCCAAATCAAGCCAGATGTGTTGTGCACACTGATGGAGATCATGCAAATGAATGCGGTTAGGTTTTACATTCAGCGGGGAGAGGAAGAGGAAAATGAACTCTGCACTGAGATCAAGGTAGGAGCTTTAACGGTTAAGGGGTCATTCAACATTTTAAACATTTTACTAAGCGTACAAAACGTATGCTAGGGGGAAGGGGGAAGATTGTGTACGCTTTTTAATTTTATAAAAATGTCAATCAACAATAATACATGTGCTCGGGAATTTTTTTTGTGTGTGTACGTTTGAAACTCGATGCGCGATTCGCCAACCACCTAAGAGCGGTACACGCATAACAACATCGTTTGATTCGCTCTGCTTGACATAACACTGGTGTTAACACTTAAAGCTTTTAAAGTTTAAGGCTACGTGCACCCCCACCCCCCCACTCCCACAGCAGGAGTTGAGTTCCGCTGGACAAGAAATTGTGTATTCACAATCTTATAAATAAACTTAATGACTGTTATTGAAGAGAAAGTCTGAGATAAGTTCCGCATGACTAGAGTCAGAAAGTAAATCGGAAGTTAACGTGTAATGGACACTGTGCATGTACACGCCCGAGCTGACCAATCAATAAACATAATATTATCAGTAAGCAATAATAGTTGAACACTGTCAATCAAACAGAGTGTGAGAATAAAGCACAGTTTGTTAGTCCCGCCTCCGGCTCCTGCACATGTGTTAGAACACAAACATTGACGCACAGAGAATGAATGGATAAAATGATCATAAGCCATCCAGCCTGGATCTGCAGCCTAATGCTCAGTACTTTTATAAAATTAATAGTATGTTTTTGTGCTGTAAATATGTATTAATATTTGTTTGTGCCTTTGAATAGATAAATAACTTTAGCTCAATTTGTAAATGTATTTAGCAGATGTACTTACAGATGTAGTTTGAAATATATTTGAGAATGTTTTTGGTTGAGCTATAATATTTGATTCGTCTTCTGAGAGTAATAGATGAATTATCTTCTGCTGAAAAACTGCGTGTTGTTGGCGTGAGATTCCATGTTGTTTATATCATATCATATATGCTGTGATATGCATGCACTGTATTTCATGTGGTACTTTGTACCAACCCAGTGATGTCACGGTAACGTTATGTAGGCGGGCACTTAGCAATGGTGGCTTTCGGGTCGATAACTTGTACGACAAGCATATAAACCATTGTACACACAGTGGTTTTGTTTTATTTATAAATACTACCCAATCCGGTATCAGCTGCTGAAACATCAGAAGGTGGCTGATCACAAACTGAAGCGTAGTCGTCCAAAAGCCAATGACCAATAAAAAATGCAGACATTTTGAATTATATTTTAATATAAAATAATATTATTAAAAAAAAAGCGTACTCTGTGTATGCCTGGGAAAATCTTGAAAATGTTGAACTGCCCCTAACTGTCATCTGTAATTTAATGTTTGGTCAATTCTTATCTCAACTCTGTTCTGTATGTGATCTCAATTCCTCACAGGGTTACTTAGAAAGCCTTGGAAACATTGAGTGCAATCCGTTAACCTACCTGGAGAATAGGTGTCAGCAGAAGTTTATGGTCATCATTCAGAATGAAGACATCGCATCTCATGTTCACAAGGTTCAGTATTACTTCAGATGTGATTCTGTAGCGATCCTTTTTTCTTCTTGTTTAAATATTCAGGAAGTGTATCTTTCTAAACTTTTCTTACCACACTTTTAGATTCCAGCACTGGTGTCATTAAAGAAGCTGTCGACAGTGTATTTTGCTGGTGTGGACAATCTAGACGATGTGAAAAATCGTACTTACAATGAGCTTTTTATGTCTGGAGGCTTAATTGTATCAGACGAGTTCATCCTGAATCCAGACTCCATCACTTTAGGTAAATACCTGACAACAAATTAAAAGCACTGTAAATAATTTTATTGGTTTGGAAATGAGCAAAGGCTGAGTATAATTAAGCTAACTTTTATAACCCAATAGCCCAACTCAAAATAGTCACTGCCATCAAATTTAAAATAAGTGCATATTAATTATTTGAATTCAAAATCTTAACTCTAGGGCAGTGCTTCTCAATTATTTTCTGTATGTTCGCCACTGCTGACTAGTGGAGTGGAGGTGCAATTACACTTAATATCGTACACAATTCCAGAAAAGCATGTTTTCCAGGGTCATACACCCCCATCATATGGTGCCCCCCCCACACACACACACACACACACACTATTTGCGAAGCACTGCTCTAGGGTCACAGGGAGGTTGGAGCCAATCTCAGGCGACACCGAGCAAAAGAAGGGTACAGCCTGAACAGCATCAGGGTCAACAAATAGAATCATTTGTATTGACATTTAGGGAAGAGCAAATTGGAACAGCTGATTAGCCTTGTGTGTGTATCTTTGGTTTGTGGGAGGAAACTGGAGTAACTGGTTTACTGATGTAAACCTATCCAACAGAATGGCATCTCGCTACCCTGTGTTGATACGGAGTTTCCATTTAAGAAATCATTTCAGTAGCATAACCCTTTTAGCCAATATCAAAACTTCGGAGAAGGGGTGGTCCTAACATGAAGATTCCGTGATATTACATCATCGATGGCATCACCAAAACAAATTCACATTGAAAGCTTGTACAGGAGAAGTAAATTTTTTCCAGAGCTTCACTTTTAGGCAGTGCGCAAATCTTTCTGTTCGTATCAGGTTAAGATTTTATTTAATTAGCTACATGTGTAGTTTCTGGTCTGTCGCTGAAGGCTCAATTTTGGTGTTGTAGAGAGGCTTCAGGCATTCCTCCAGTTCTTAGAGGAACAGGGCATGCCATGGAAGTGGAAGGTACACTGTAAAACTCAAAAGAAGCTGAAGGAGCTCAGCAGGTTAGTGCTTTCTGCACTGCAGTGTAAAATATTGCATGATTACCCCATCATGATGATAAACAATGTTTATTATTTAGTTATTTCTGAATGAAGTGATTTTGGTTGCCTGTTTTCTGCTATGACAGGTCAAACAGCGAAGCTCTGGATCTTCTAAATCTGCTGACAATTTATCAGAAGAAGCACCTGGTAGAGTTCTTACCTTACCATGAGTGTGATGCTCCGTCACGACAAGCTCCAGATCTGGACTGTTTGGTTAAATTACAGGCTCAGCACTCACAACTCCGACACATCATCTTCCTCACAGGTCCATGAACACTCAAACAGTACATGACTCGAATCCTAAAGATGTAGTAGCCACTGTTTGTTTGTTTTGCATTTATTTTGAAATTTATTAATGCTATTAGGTGACCTGGAACTCACATACTGTTGAAATTAGCAGTAACATTATTTTGGAATTATGATTGGGGATTTTCATTGGTTGACTTTTTTTTTTTCCCTTTTTTTCTTTTTTTTTTTTTTTTTTGGGATAGATAAGTCCATTGATGTGTCCAAGTTTTCTGGTAATGGGATCATCACTGCTAGCTTGAATGACCTCATGAAAAATTTTGAGAGCCTCATAAGCAAGACGCAACCTGAAGAATCCACGCTGCCTGTTGTTCCGGTTCTAGGTAACAGTTGCACTGTGTATTGTGTGATAAATGAAGTGTATGCTTTTACAATTAATGTTTTAAGGACTTTGTTGTTTTATGAAGCAGGTCTGACTTGTCTTGTGTTGCATTCTTATTTATCTTTTTTTTGTTATTATAATTATTATTATCATCATTATCATTATTATTGTTTTCATTTACCATGCTGAGTATCACTATCAGGCAGCATGGTGACATAGTGGTTAAGTACGTCCACCTCACAGCACGAAGGTCTTGGGCTTGAGTCTCAGGCTCAGCTCGTTTCTGTGTGGACTTTGCATGTTCTCCCAATGCTTGTGTGTTTCCTCTGGATACTCTGGTTTCTTAAATCAAACAAGAAAACCGCACTCTCTTTAAATTTGTAAATTTACTTTATTGCACATGTCCCATAAACACAAACATGTTTCGCTCTGTTAAACCACCAACAGTTTGTGCTTATAGGACATGTGCAATAAAGTAAGTTAAATTGTGTGAGTGAGGTTTTCTTGTATGATTTTTATGCATCATTTTCTTCTCGCGCCCAAAGTCATTTTAAGTTTTGGAGTTGACACACGTTTTTGGAATACTCTGGTTTCCTCCCACAGTCCAAAGACGTGCACTTTAGGGTAACTGGCTGTTTCCAAATTTGGCCTAGATAAGTGTCAGTGGTTGGCTGTCTGCATGTGCGCTGCCCTGTAATGGTCTGGCAAGATGCTCAGGGTGTACCCTGCCTGTGCCCATTGTCAACTGAGATAGGCGCTCGCCTCCCCATGATTGTGGTAAGTTTAAGCAAATGAGTGAGAGCATCACTATCTCTGGAAGTCCCTTCAACAGTCAGCAAAATTTAAAATCGGAGGTGAGGATAATGGCTAATTATCATATAATAATGATAATAATAATAATAATAATAATAATAATAATAATAATATGTCCAGTGGAGGCCTGGTGATAAGGTGCTGGATCACTGATCCCAGGGTTGGGGGTTCAAGAGCGACTCTCAACAGGTTGCCACTGTACCCCCAGTCTAGCTTAACTGGGTTATCAAAGGCCGGCCATGTCTCTCACTGTCTATGGAGTGAGGTTCATGTAAAAGAACCATTGCTGACGTTCCTCAAGAGTAGCTGCACAACCATCAGCGTATTTCTGCCCTGCGATGGCCAGGTGAGCTGTCCAGGGTGTACTCTGCCCTCACCCGGAGTTGGCTGAGATGGGCGCCAGCCTTCCCACAACCCCAATTAGGATTAAGCGGTTCAGAAAATGAATGAATAATAATACTAAATTAATCCCAGCTGGTGTTTTGCTCCATATTAAAGTCATAGTTTAGTCATTGATTACACATAATTACGCAATTCTACTTCACTTATTCATGTATTTTTCTTCAAGCTTACAATTTGCCTAATTTATAACCTGTTCTCGAAAACTAAAAATGTCGTCTTTTTTTCCTTTCTTTCAGATTAAATTGCTATATAACTAATGTTCGCCGTTTTTATCGCCACCAGATCCAGATGCATGCATGGAAGAGGAGGACATGTCCCTAGACTCTGATGAGGATGCAACTGTACAAGTAGAGAACAAGGCCGAAGAGAAGCAGACCGCTCAAGCTCTTCCACCCGTGAGTGAGGACAGTCTGCCCCCTCTCTCTGACCCACACATTACTGACACGCCTGTGGATTACAACATTCTCAAGGCGGCAATTTCGCAGTATAAAGCCTGTAAACAGGCAGGAACGTCTGTGGCCGAAGGGGAGGACGGTTTGGCTGGTTTTGGTGTGAACCCCCATCAGAGCTACTTGTTCCCCACCTCGGCACAGTGGAGCCCCTATTCCGGTTCTCCTGGCTATCCCATGAACTCTGCCTATTCTTCACCTGCATGCTCCACTTCACAAGGACAGGAGTACAGCCAAGTGAGTAGTATGAGTGTCACCCTGCCCAACACTGTCCCACCTCCTCCCCAAACTGCTAATCAGGCTGACCTCAACTCTGTTTGCATGAACCAATCTGCGAACACTGCTCCACCAGACTTGTCCCAATCCTCCTCCAAAGGGGACACGGATCTGGATTCACTGTCTCAGCCACAACCCTTGCCTCAGAGTCAAGCCCAGTCTTTTGCTGATGACACTCAGCCATTTTTGCCTGGGTCTCAGGATGGCCAGATTAAAGCCATTGAGCCTCCTGCCCTGTCTTCCTCTTCCTCCACCACCGCTTCTGTACCTTGTACTTTGCCCAGCTATCCAGATGCTCCTGTATTCCCAGGTCCCATACCCACACCACCAGCACCACCAATGTATAACTGGGCAGCCCCACCAGGGGCACAGATGAGCTATGTACCCGGAGCAAGTACGGCACCCTTTGGGAAGAATGAAGGCGCAGCTTCAGCTGAAGGATTGGGCATTGGGACTGGTGAAGGAATGACTCTTAATAATAAACTTGACGGAGGCATGTCCGGTACACCATCTTCCTCTGCACACTTCCAGGAAGAAGGGACTGAAAAAGGTAGCTCAGTCTGCAGTAAAATGCCTAGCAATCAGGGCATTAGGACATCATTAAACTCTTGCACAGAGAGCCACGGACGTGGCGTGGCACATGCCCGTGGCATGATGCCGGGAGGGGGTATGGTTAACAGCCCCAGAGGACTTCTACCCCGACCTGGAGCCCCCATGCGTCCTGCATGTCGGGGAGGGCCACATGGACCGATCTCACACAGCGGGAATCGCATGTTTGGCCCCCGAGGGCCGATGCCGATGCCTATGGACATGAGGCGTGGCGGCTTCAGAGGGAGAGGAATGCCACCTATGCCCATGAGGTCCAGACCGGGCAGAGGGTCAATGTGGGGAGGAACACACTGTAATCGGGGCTATGGTCCTCCGAAGGATTACTACTCAGACTACACTTACTAAAATGGTGGGAACAGTCCGTAAATACAGACTACTGCCATACAGAATGTATATATTCTTCATGAAGAGCACATTCAAATTTAAGGAAAAAAATTGGTTTTGTACCATTAGATCAAAAAAATCAGGCTACGACTAGAATCATTCTAAAATGCTCTTCTTTAATCAGTTGTTTAAACCTTGTTCAGACCACTATATTTATATTGCCAAGAAATGTATTTGCCTTTCAATGTTTTTTTTTTTTTTTATGTTTTTGTTTTTTTTTTTTTTCTTTGTGTATGAATTTCAGACTGGTTTGAGAACAAGGGGCAAAACGCAAACAATATTTTTTTAAAAAGAAAAAAAAAATGAATAACTCTTAATTTTAGCTGCTTTTGGTTTTGTTTTATTTTTATTTTTTATTATTATTACATTCTTGGTTGTAAAAATGTTCTATTAAACAAGGTCATATCAAACATTGTGTTGTGTACATTATCCTGAGGTTCTTTTATTTATTCTTCAGTTTACTGCGTTCCAAAGTATTATCATTTCGACATAGTTACTGTACATACTTTTGCTGTCTGGCCAACAGAGGGCAGCTTTTCCTTTCAGCTGGGATTGTGGCAGGTTTTATTTAGTTATTTTTATTAATTTGGCCATTTCATAAATTAAGCTGATGAAGAGCTTTGGTTGTCATTGTTGTGTTTGAATAAATCCACATATTTACAGTTGAATATCAGTTATAAGAATTTAAAATATTTTATTTGTTGTATGTACTGCAAAGAAATCTCTAAAACAGACGGCCTTACACACCCCATCTCAAATTCAGTGACGCCCTGAGGTACTGTCCTGAGTGGACTTTTCTTGGACAGTGGTCGTGCATTGATTTGTGCTCCTTCATTCAGCATTCTAATGTATCCCAATGCTTAGTTTCTTTTCCTTTCGGCTGTTCCCTTTCAGGGGTCGCCACAGCGAATCGTCTGCCTCCATCTTCATGGAAGTCATATTAATGATTCGCATATTCGATTTGGAATAGGAGATGCCCTTCCTGACACAACCCTTTAGCAAGGGGCAGAAACACGCCGACGGCAATGCAACCTAGTTTTTACAAAAGTCAGCAATGGTTCTTTTACATGCCTCTCACCAGAGACAGTGAGAGACATGGCTGGACCTTGATAAGCCAGTTACCTGCACTTCATGGGGCAGTGATGACCTTATGGAGAGTGGGACTCGACCCCCAACACTAGGATCAGCGATCCAGCACCTTTTACCACCAGGCCACCACTACTTGTTTACTGGGAGATAAGTTTCAGGCCACCTTGGAAGATGATGTCTTGATGTACCTTCATTTTTTCATGGGGCAGTGGTTTTGAATGGGGCGTCACATGTTTGATAGGCAAGGAACAGTCCTGGGTTTAAAAAAAAAAAAAGGGTGGAAACGATCCATGGATGATGATTGAAGGTCCTGAATTTGAGTACCGGACTGGGGTAATTCTGTGGGGGGCTCCCTATGATGGACTGGTGCATGCCTCGGAATACCTAATCTAGAATATTCCAAGTCGGATAGGCAGAGCTGGTTGGTATAACAGTTTATTCGGACAGAGAGCGAGTTGGAAGGAGTGGATGAAGGTCAGCAGTGACTTGGAATGTACAGACCTTCTAATTTATATCATCATTCACATCACAATTTATATATATACCTCACAGCGGTTGGCTATCACAGCCGGTATACATGTCACAGTCTGTCGCCATCATAAGCACTGCTGCACATGTCCGCACATGTCCTCCACGTGACAGCCGTGTGCTTGTGTGGATTAGCTGCACTGGGAGGGACAGTGACAACCTTGTGGAGAGTGGGACTCGAACCCCCAACTTTAGGATCAGCGATCAAGCACCCTATACCGCTAGACCACCACTGCCCCACATGAATCCCTGTATCTTCTTTTCTTTTTGGCTTTTTCCCTTTTATCGAGAGTCGCCAAAGCAAATCATCTGATTCACACATTTGATTTGGCATGGGTTTTTACGTCGGGATGGCCTTCCTGTCACAACCCTTTAGCAAGGGACAGAAACACACTGACGACTTTGCAGCTTACTCTTTATGAAAGTCAGCAATGGTTCTTTTACATGCCTCTCACCATAGACAGTGACAGACATGGCCCGCCTTTGATAACCCAGTTAGCTGCACTGGGGAGACAGCGACAACCTTGTGGGGGCTCGAACCCCCAACCTTTCGATCGGCGATCCTGTGCCCTATCCACTAGACCACGAAAGTTATATATTATATATATTATATACTATAATATATAATATATATTATCCCTCTTGGGCCTGGTTCCTTTCAAGGTTTCTTCATCGCAACTACTGAGAGAATTTTTCCTTCCCTTCCCACCGTCTTGCTCATTAGGGGATATTTAGGTGTAATAGGAAATGTTTAAATTCTTTACACTCTGTAAGTCCCTACCTTCACTGTTTTGCTGTGTAAAGCTGCTTTGCAACAATGTCAAGTGTAAAAAGCGCTATACAAATAAAACTGAATTGAATTGAATTGAATTGAATCAAGTGAAGGGCAGTGGTGACCTAGTGGTAAAGATGCTGGATCACTGATCCTAAGGTTGAGGGTTCAAGCCCTACTCAGCACAGGGTTGTCACTCCAATATTCTCAGAATTCCCTGGATGGAACAACATGAAACCAAACTTTACTCAGTGATCACAATGGTGCTATTCGTCACCTATTGGCCAATTCCATTAAGAGCCCTGGGGGACAAATAGCCGCAAATGTTCTATCTGTATTTTCAGACTTCAAGAAGATGTTTAGTAAACAGAAACATGTGTAGTTCGGCAAAAGACCTCCCTGGCACAGTCCCTCCATGCAGCATACAGTATACACTCACCATCATGAACTCAACAACAGGCTATGGATGAATATGCAGACAAAGCCTTCACTTCACTGGTATCAGCTGAATTTTTCTTGGTGAAGGAGAAATACCTGACCATGTATTGAGTACCAAAGGCTGAACAAAGTCAATAAAGTATCCTTATTCCCTGCCACGTAATAAGCTCCCTGATCCAATAAGGGCCCCCCCCTGTGGTTTTTTATTATTATTGTTATTATTATTATTATTTTTTATCTTACGTCTAGTAACCAGCCATGTGTACTGGGAGCAAAATGGTAGCTCAAACTTACCAATTTCATTTGATCAGTCTCTGCGTTCACTGCCTGAAAAGGTGTTTATACTGTATTTCAAGACCCCTTGCCACTGGGGAATGTATATAATGTTCATCAGTAACAACACATTGGATTGTTCTGCCGCGCTTTAAAAAACAGGAAAATATTTTGCTGTGTTCTCTTGGTAAATGTCCAACAAGATGAACCATTAGAAAATGCTACAGCAAAACTATGTGATGCTCTGAATGAATGGAGCGATGAGCCAGATATGGACTTATCAGAAAGTGATGAAGAGTATTTTTCTCCTGCTCACTGACTTCATGTGCTTTGTGCCATGTGCTAAAGTTGACCTTTGTGTTGATTGCTTCAAAGTGCCATATTCTAAAGTTGACATTCGTGTTGATTGGCTCGATTTTACATCGGGGAAAATATTTAAAGGAACAGCACCAGGAGGGGAAATTAAAGGGTCTTTTTTAAATTTGTTTTCTGTTTATTTTCAGCTTTCATGTAAGTAATTTGGTTGATACCACGCAATGAATAACACAAATACCAGTAAAACTCTTTTATTGTTCTGTTATTATTCATGTTTTTCACCTCTATGGTAATAAGCACTTACTGTTCCACTTTGCTGGTAATCATTTTAATAAGCGCCCACCCACTCCAATTTTTTTGAGCGCCCTGGGCGCTTATCACGTCGAATACGGTATATACTGGAAAGATAATTCAATTATGTAAGAGAGGAGTTAACATGGTGAATAACAAATCAACATTGAGGATGAATTAATGATGCCCTGCGACTGCCTAGCGAGTTCTCCAGGGTGTACCCTGCCCTTGACCAGAATTGTCTGAGATGGGTGCGAGCCAACCATAATTAGGATTAAGCAGTTCAGAAAATGAATGAATGATGATGAATTCATGAATGAATTATATCACTCACTCACCAAATTGTTTAATCATACTAGCATCGAGTGGGAGGCTAGAGCCTATCTCAGCTGGCACTGAGAGAAGCTGGGGTACAGCCAGACCAATACAGAGTAAACACACACACACACACACACACACACACACACACACACACACACACAGACACACACACACACACACACACAAACACACACACACACACACACACACGCAAAAGCATTCACACTCACAGCCAGGTGAAATCTGGAACATCCAATTCGCCTAATATGCATGCTTTTGTACTGTGGAAGGAAACTGGAGTACGCAGAGAAAACCCACATAAGAACGGAGGGTAATCATAAGACACACTTTATTGTACGTTGTGTAGCACTCTGTTAAAGATTCTTGGTAAGATTTTATTTTTAGTGTAACAGTATATACTTTTGAAAGAATGCTGAAATCATATCACCTTAACCTGACATGTGTTATGAAACAACAGGTTTGATGCTCTAATTTTCTATCTGAATTTGCATGATTTACACAAGAGTGAAGACCCAGCTCACTTTTATCTATTCTTTCTTTTGGTGACATTTGAGTGGAAATAAAGGAGATAAAGACAAAGCTTGAAATTCCAAAAACCTGCTTTATCCTGGGAGTAATCTAGTAAATCCTGTTCATGTTCCCTCTCAGATAATCTGCTCATCAGCATAATGCAACCCGTGAATAGTGTGTGTGTGTGTGTGTGTGTGTGTGTGTGTGTGTGTGTGTGTGTGTGTGTGTAAAAACCCTTATGAGGCCCACAAGGATAGTGAACTGAATTTTTGATTTTGTATTATTTGGTTGAGTGCCATAATCAAAGTGTTGTTAAAAAATGGGGAAAAGGAAAAAGCCAACATTTTTATCTTTTAGTACTAATAATAAAATTGTGGTTCGGTTTTAAGTGCCAAGATAGCATTAATTATTTTGTGTGTGTGTGTGTGTGTGTGTGTGTGTGTGTGTGTGTGAGTGAGTGTGTGAGTGAGTGTGTGTGAGGGGATTTTAGTTGGTTCTTACTTCTTCAGAGAGCTTTTTGGGATTAAAGGTTTACAGACGTTATATGTTTTGGGTTTATGTCCTGGTTAGGGCAAAGACTGAGGTTAGGCATTTAGTTGTAATGGATATGGTTCAGTTAAGGGGATGCAGAATACATTATATTAGTGTGAGTGTGAGTATCCCCACAAAGAAAGATGCGTGTGTGTGTGTGTGTGTGTGTGTGTGTGTGTGTGTGTGTGTGTGTGTGTGTGTGTGTGTATGTGTGTGTGGGAAGGAGTCTAAGAACATGACTGTTATATAACCAAATACAGCTTAGTCTCTGCCTGCTTGCCAAATTTGAGCTTCAAAGAGGTTGATTCCATGGTGATTTTTATGTATACACATTGCAATATACACCAGCTGCAAATGATGCTGAACACTTGACTGACCTGGACAAAATGTTTTCATGTTATTTTCCAAACCACTTTACACATCCTAGTTGACTCCAGGCAAAAAAGGAGTGATGTGTGTGTGTGTGTGTGTGTGTGTGTGTGTGTGTGTGTGTGTGAGTGTGTGTGTGTGTGTATGTGTGTGTGTGTGTGTGTGTTGTGTGTTAGACCATCGCCATGCCTAAGCAAAACTAATAAATCTTACAAATAAATAACAAATATTAACAAGAAACGCATAAACAATTTATTATAAAAACGGGCAAATGAGCTCAGACACAAGAGACTGATCAGAATCCACTACTAGAACTACTAAATTTAAAATCTTTTAAGACTCCTTTAAGATCTTAAATGACACTAAAGTACATGTGATCATTTGAAAATTGAGATAAGGAAAGACAAGAAAGATTTTAGTTTAATATTCTTGTGCTTGTCTACAGTTTCATACTGATATATAACTATGAGTATGAACATTTCAGGTTCTCAACTGAATCACCATTAAATGACAAGAATCCAACATGAACAACTTCCTCCCACACCTGTCCCCAATTACCAGTAGTGCTAGAGGGACAGGCCTATGCTTGTATGATTCTATGTTGTAATGCTCTATTAGTGGAAACATTTTCAAAGCACATGTTTAAGAGGATTATCCTTGGTGGGGTTTTTTTTATCTGACATATATTCACTCCTACTCTGCCATGTGCCACACAATGACTATAAAGCAGTACATATCCCATTGCTTCACAACAGGAAGGTCTGGGGTTCAATTCCTGAACTCCGGGAATTTCTCTGAGGAGTTTGCATGTTCTCTCTGTGCTTGTGTGGGTTCGTCTGGGAATTCTGGTTTCTTCCTGCATTCCAAAGACATGCATATTAGGATTATTGGCTGTTCCAATTTGCCCCTGTCAGTGTGAGTGTTAACGGTTGTGTGTGTGTGTGTGTGTGTGTCGACCTGTGATAGTCTGGTGTCCTGTCTAGAGTGTACCCCAACTTCACACAGTGTTGGCTGAGATGGACTTCAGTCTCCTCATGACTCTCAGTAGGAATAAACGGTTTAGCAATTGACTTAGTGGGAATGAGTGAGAACTTCACAAAGTTTGGCACTTTCAAGGCAAGCTGGATCTTTGTGATAAAATTTCATACCACATGGTTCTGGAGCTACGGGAATAACAACAACAACAACAACAACAATAATAATAATAATAATAATAATAATAATGCACATGGCCATTTGCTGTCCAGATTGTACTCTGCCCTCGCCTAGAGTCAGCTGAGATGGGCGCCAGTGTCCCCGTGACCCTAAGTAGGATTAAGCAGTTCAGAAAATGAATGAATGAATGAATGAATAATGCAAAATAAAATCCCCAGTGTGTGAAATAAACAAACACCAGTGTTTATTTACATCCAATACGACTCAAATGAATGCTCATCTCTGTCATGCACTCATTAGTCAAGCTACATAATCCAGTTATGGTCACTGGAAGACTGGCGCCTATCTCTTGGCCAAGCCAGGGTACACCCTGAACAGCTTACTAGACCATCACAGAGACAAAATATACAACCAGTCACATACACACCTAGGGGCAATTTGAAATGGCCAAGGAGCCTACTGTGCATGTTTTTAGCTATGGAAGGAAACCAGAGCACCCAAAAGAAACTCATGCAAGCATGAAGTACATGCAAACTCCACACAGAAACACCAGAGTCTGGGACTCCAACCCAAGGCCTTCTTGTTGTAAAGCAGATGTAGTACTAACCACTATGCTACAGCGCTGCACAGAATGAACACTCTGCTAATTTAACACTGAGAATTTTATAATGTAATAGTAATACTTAGCCCTGCTATGGGCTGTTCATAATAGGTGTCAATCTCCACAAAACCCTAATAGGATTAAGTGGTTTGGTGAATGAATGAATAAAGAAGAGAAGAAATTTGTCCTTTTCCACATTCATAAACAGATTTATTCAATCACTACATCTATTTACTAGCGCTCACACTGAACTGTTTTATGAGAACATTTAATTTTACATTTATACATTTACATATGTAATTTTATGATGGTCGGTGCTTCCGAAGAACAGACACAAAACCCATAAAATATAGATGGTGGTGTTGCGTATGATCCTCGTATTCTTCTAATCAGTCTCAAAGTCTGTTGTAAGGTGCCCGTTTGTTTCTTCTGCAAGTGGCTCAAGGAACACCAACCGTTAATCAGGGTTGGGCTTTTCCATCCGTTTCAGGCCTGCAGATGGCGAAACCCTGAAGATGAATACCTGAGACTGATGGTCATCGGCATAGTTAGAAGATCGTTGGTGAGGTTGGTGGGACTCTGCAGGAGCGACAAGGAGTCAAATAAAGATACACAAATATAGCAAAGAGAGTGACAGCACAACTCAGAAGGGTGGTGTATCCCGTGCTTAATGGTGCCTTTTGCGTACGTGGAGTATCTACAGTTAGGTTCACCTCACGAGTTTCATTAATCATCCTGACTAAGTCCACAGCCAGGCAGCGGTATATTCCAGAATCCCTTGGCTGGACAGATAGGATGTCCAAGCTGCCGTCTTTATTCAACCGGAACGTATTATTTTGTATCAGGTAAGTCAAGTTGTCTTGGTGAGGAATACTCCACGAGTAAGAGAGAACCACATGACTGAGTGTACCAGTGCAATCCAGTGTGACCTGATCCCCCTCATAGACTATCATATCAGCTTTTGGGGAAATTAAAGAAATGACCTTTTCTATAGTACAGTTATCAAAGAAGCGATTGCTATGAAATAAGTTGGTGGTGATGTGCAGTTCCCCAACTGTCTGGCATGAATATTTCTCTTTAAAATCTTGGACAGCTTCATATCCCTCCTTCTTCCAGTGCCAAAACAGGCGATATGTGGAACAGTCGCATGCCAAACTGTTATTATGGATGAACAAGCCTCTCTGCACAGCCTCAGGCAACAAAGCGATATCATCCAGAGGCAGTTGTGATATTTGGTTAGAAGAAAGGTCCAGAGTAACCAGTTTAGGATGGTTATGTTTACGGAAGGAGAAAAACGGGAAGTCTGTAATCTGGTTTAGGCTCAGGTAAACTTTTCTGAGGTTGCTCAGTCTTATCAGAGCATTGCTCTCCACATGGGTGATATGGTTGTTGTAGAGTAGAAGTTCTTCCAACCCCAGAAGGTCTTGAAAAGGGTATCGCCTCACCGTTTCCAATCTGTTGGATGAGAGGTCGAGGTGGCGTAGAGTGCTGGTATTGTGGAAGGCTGCAGGGCTGAGCAGAGAGATCTGGTTATGAGACATGCACACAACACTGAGTCTGGCCAGTCCATGGAAGGTTCCCGGTGCCAGCCATTTGAGACGATTATGGCTGAGGTCCAGGGTGGACGTGGTCAGGGGTAATATAGAGGGAAACTTTTCCATATTTACTGAACCACAGTTTACAATGTCCGATGCACACAGGCAGCCTGGAGGGCAGTTTGTTTCTGACAAGTGGAAGCAGAAAGCTGTCAGAACTATCCAAGTCGTCAAGATCATTCTGGAACTATAACAGAGAGTCTAGAAACTTGGATGGACAAATATCTTTTTTTTTTTTTTAGTTCATGCTCCAGATTGTAGTATTTTCAAAGTTCAATCTCAGTATGTACATTACAATAATATTATATTGCTTTCAAATAATAAGTAATAATAATTAGCTGTACTTACAAAAATATAATCAAAGTGAGGGTCAAAAAGTCACCTTTTGGCAGCTCCACGGCTCATTTCTTATTAATATTAAAAAAAAAAAAAAAAATCAAGATTTTTCCAATCCATATGAGTCACTGTTCACAGAGTAGTCCTCTTTCATATGAGTCCATATGCGACACATTTTCCATCTTCTACACGAACACAGAGCAGAAAAATATGTTCTAATCCCTGAACCCAGCTTTGTATCCCTCCTGCTAAATCCAAATAACTCTCTCTCTCTCTCTCTCTCTCTCTCTCTCTCTCTTGCTCTGTCTTGTTCTTTCATGGCATTCTTTGCCTTCACATCCATTTCACTTACAGTCGACACACATTCACTCTAACCTTCTCAAACCCTCCACCCTCTTCATGCAGACCTGTTTCATGAAGTTTTGTACACCCGGTATCTTTTTTGTCTTAAACCATTCTGACAATTTTTGGCACATGATGCGGAAAAAAAATTGTCTTTATAACATACACTGAATTTTCAGGATTGTCTCCCACCCATTTCCTCTTTGCTTCTGAATGTGTATCTGTTGTATGAGTGTGGTAAGAGTTGAAATCTTGCAAGCTGAAGCTTATTTTTTTTGTTCATAGCACCTCAGTTTTAAATTGAATGCACTTCATCATGTGTCATTGGAACTGTGGGACACTCAGACACACAACAGCCGGCCTTTGATAACCCAGTTAGCTGCACTGGGGGGGGGGGGGGGGGGGGACGGGACAGTGACAACCCTGTGGAGAGTGGGACTCGAACCCCCAACCTTTGGATCAGCGATCCGGCACCTTATACCACTAGACCACCACACACATAAAATAACTGAACTTTAAGCTGTCACAAAAAATAAAGTTTCTAATTTTCATTGTCCCACCCCCTAAATGTGTTCATAATATGAAAAGAAAAACAGTGCCAAAGTTTGGATATATTATAATAATTTTTAGTGGTAGCTCAAACCATCCCAAATTTACAAAATTTTGTTTAATATTCCGCAAAGGTCTGAAATGGTCATCTAATGTTAAATTTAACATAAAAATATAAAATGCAGAAATCATCAAAATCAATCACTTCCGGTTCAAACAACAAATGATTTTTAACACAAACAGTTTAAAACACTGTTCAGATTGACACAATATATTTATATTATTTGTCCACAATTGTTGGGGCAGTGGTGGTCTAGTGGTATAGGGCACTGGATCGCTGATCCAAAGGTTGGGGGTTCGAGTCCCACTCTCCACAAGGTTGTCACTGTCCTCCCCAGTGCAGCTAACTGGGTTATCAAAGGCCGGCCATGTCTCCCACCGTCTATGGTGTGAGGCATGTAAAAGAACCATTGCTGACTTTCGACAAGAGTAGGCTGCAAAGCCGTCGGCGTGTTTCCACCCTGTGATTCCGCCTGGCGAGCTGTCCAGGGTGTACTCTGCCCTCGCCTGAAGTTGGCTGGGATGGGTGCCAGCCTCCCCGCGACTCTAATTAGGATTAAGCGATAACAGAAAATGAACTGATGATGAACATTAATTGTCAGTAGCGATACAGCCCCAATCCCCTAGTGACCACTACCCAGTCCTTCCAGTGTTTTTCCAATACCCAGTAGAGGGAAAAAGTGAGCACGGCAAAACGCCATCTATCCATATCCATGATTAGCACATCCGCCTCACAGCAAGAAGGCCTGGGTTCGATTCCCAGCCTGGGCGTTTCTGTGTGGAGTTTGCATGTTCTCCCCGTGCTTGCGTGGGCTTCCCACAATCCAAAGACATGCACAGTAGGTTAATTGGCCTTTCTAAATTGCCCATAGGTTCGCATCGTGCAGAAGGCAATGGAAAACCACTGCACTAATCCTGCCAAGAAAACCTCCATGAAGACGATAACCAGGGCGTTATTCTTCATGGCGGGTCGCCAATGGTCATCATCTGACTCAGGCACTCGATAGATCCCTATCCCTAACTGCAACCCAACCCCCCACCCCCCAGCGACTCGCCTGTAGCTGTCTCCCGTGCTCACTTTCGCCTTCTACTGGGTATTGCTGAAATTGTTTGTGATTCTGCCTTGTGCAGATGAAAGAAACGCTGCAGCACTTATTGATTTGAAGGAAGTTTGTTTCCAGAGATTGTTTCCACAGTTCCTCATATCACTATGCTCCTTCTTAGGCAAACTGCAACTGGAACAAGCCATCATTTCTGAAAACATCAACGGTGTACTAGTCCAATGATCTGCAAATGACCAGATTAAGATGTGTGTGTGTGTGTGTGTGTATATATATATATATATATATATATATATATATATATATATATATGATGCTAGCCTTATTAATTGGCCAGAGAACAACTGTTATTCTGTTATCTACATAGGACAATGTAAGTCTGTCTTCCTTTTGGCTTTTTCCCTTTTTACTTGGGAGTTGCCACAGCGAATCATCTGATTCGCACATTTGATGTGGCAGAGGTTTTTACATCGGATGCCCTTCCTGTTTACAACCCTTTTAGCAAAGGACAGAAACACGCTGACGACTTTGCAGCTACTCTTTACGAATGTCAGCAATGGTTCTTTTGCATGCCTCTCACCATAGACAGTGAGAGACATGGCCCGCCTTTTGATAACCCAGTTAGCTGCACTGGGGGGGTTAGTGACAACCTTGTGGAGAGTGGGACTCGAACTCCCAACCTTTGGATCAGTGATCCAGTGCCCTATACCACTAGACCACCACTGCCCCCACATAGAACAATGTAAGTATATAAGTTAAATAACATCACTTAGTAACTCACCCTATTATCACTCAATCAGTGGTACACTATGTATACATGTAGTTACTCTATGAAAATATTCCAGCCAATTGCGCGACCAGTAAATATGCATATCTTCTTCTTCTTCTTTTCCTTTTGGCTGTTCCCTTCAGGGGTCGCCGCAGCGAATCAACTGCCTCCATCTCACCCTATCCTCTGCATCTTCTACTCTTACTCCAACTACCTTCATGTCCACCTTCACCACATCCATAAATCTTCTCTTTGGTCTTCCTCTAGGCCTTCTGCCTGGTAGTTCCAACCTCAGCATCCTACTACCAATATACTCACTATCCCTCCTCTGTACATGTCCAAACCATCTCAATCTAGCCTCTCTGACTTGATCTCCAAAACATCTTACATGTGCTTCATAAAAGTAACAAAACTAGGGGGTGGGACCTGAAAAGGTTACTTTTTTTTTTTTTTTTTTTTGCCATTAGAGTCTGTGGCACCCAACAGAACATCTTTTTCTATCCATACTGCAATTACATAATCATTTTCCCACGTGGTCATTTACTACTGGCTTGATCTTAAGATTTTATTTAGTGACGTCTGCCCTCTAGTGTTCATCACTGTTTATTGAGAATAGACGATTTTGGCCTGTGTATGTGTCGATCATTTACTATAACCATATTCTGGAGAAAGAAATCAATGTCACTCCATGAACATAAAAGTGAATATGCTTAGATGTTACTGAGGACAAAAATACAGAGATAGAGGATTTGCGGTAAAGTGAAATGTTGATTATATTAATGATATATAATACAGTATATAATAACGAATCTTGACACTATCAAAACAAAACAAATAATCTAAACAAATTCTAATTATGGAAAATTAAAAGTGAGAAAAGTCTTGGTCAAGGATTGGTATATTTTATTTTAAAAATAAATAAATAATGAAAAATATTTGTTAGTGTTGTGGAAAACTGAGCCAGTCTTTCATGGCTCAGGGAGCAGTTGAGAATTTAATGAGAGGTTCATTGGTTAATCAATTTTTCAGCTGCCAGAAAGCATCTAAATGAATAGTGCATACAAAATAATTGCTAAAAATAAAAGTTACTAAATACCTTGTAATTATACAGAATATTAGTTGTATTATACTTAATTAACCTATTAATTGTTAGATTAAATGGCTTTTCTCTCCAAAACTGTAGCATATTGCTCATTGCTTATACTGTATATATATATATATATATATATATATATATATATATATATATATATATATATATATATATATATATATATATATATACAAAAAAAAAAGGACAGGACAAAGACTTTCTATTGAAACTCCATTTATCACTACAGATTTGTTTCGAGGGGTGGTGAAACCATCCTCTCTCTTCAGGTGATTATAGAAGAAGATTATAGAAGTTCTTCTATAATCACCTGAAGAGAGAGGATGGTTTCACCACCCCTCGAAACAGATCTGTAGTGATAAATGGAGTTTCAATAGAAAGTCTTTGTCCTGTCCTTTTATTTTTGTTATTTGCTCTACCAAAAAGTATTGAGCACTCTCCTACAGAAGGATCTACTCAGAAAATCCTCTCTCTCTCTCTCTCTCTGTCTCTATATATGTGTATATATATATATATATATATATATATATATATATATATATATATATATATATATATATATATATCTTCTTCTTTTCCTTTCGGCTGTTCCCTTCAGGGGTTGCCACAGCAAATGATCTGCCTCCATCTCTCCCTATCCTCTGCATCTTCTACTCTTACTCCAACGACCTTCATGTCCGCCTTCACCACATCCATAAATATATATATATATATATATATATATATATATATATATATATATATATATATATAAAACAGAGAATAAGCACAGAATTATTTACAATAGTGATTCCCTTGTTGTATTTTTCACAGTAGTTAGGAAATACACTATATAGATAAAGGGTGACACAGAGACACAGTGGTTAGCACATCTGCCTCACAGCAGGAATCCTGGGTTTGTGTCCCAGACTCAGTTGTTTCTATGTAGAGTTTGCATGTCCTCCCATGGGGTTCCTCCATGTTGTCCAGATTCCTCCCAGAGTCCAAAAACGTGCACTTTAAGCTAATTGGCTGTCATAAATTGCCCCTACATGTGGATGTGAGTGTAAATTGTTGTGTGTGTTAGCCTGCGATGGTATGGCAAGCTGTTCAGGGTGTACTCCGTCTTTTCTCAGTGTTGGATGAGATAGGCTCCAGCATTCCCACGACCCTAATAGGATTGCACGGTTCAGCAATTGAGTGATGAAAGATGAGTGAATGAGTGTGTATATGAACAAGGACCAAAAGGTTTATGGACACTTGACCATACCATTCATGAGCATTTCTTGATGGTTGGCTTCCAGGTTTCATTCCTCTTTGCTGTTATATTAAATTTCCCTCTGCTGGGAAGGCTCTGCTGGGTGTCCCTACCTGGGGTAGCTGGTGATCCATTTCATCCTTATTGTGTGTTCAGTCTGGTTGAGGTCAGCGCTCTGTGAAAGCGACTCATGGTATCCTATTTCAACCCTGGCAAGGCATGTTTTCAACAACAACAACAACAACAACAACAACAACAACAACAATAATAATAATAATAATAATAATAATAATAATAATAATAAGACACTATTTGCCTGGTGGTAGGGTGCTGGATTAATGAGCCCAAGGTCGGGGGTTCAAGCCCCACTGTCAACGGTCTGTCACTGCTGTCCCCCCAGTGCAGCTAACTGGGTTATCAAAGACCAGCCATGTCTCTCACTGTCTACGGCAGGGGTCTCCAACCTTTTCGAAACTGAGAACTACTTCTTGGATCCCAATTAATGCGAAGGGCTACCAGGTCAATACACACCTCAGAAATTACAAATTTGCTCAATTTACATTTAATTATATGTTATTATTAATAATTAATGATATTCATCTATTTGAAGATATTGATTTGATTTAAAAATACTGTACATTCAAAAAAATTAGATGCAACTCAATGGAGAGTGGCGCTATGGAGCCTTGGGCCTGTTCTAAAAATAGAAGTGAACAGGTCCGCGGGCAAATTATATTGTCCTTGCGAGCTACCTGGTGCTCACGGGCACCACGTTGGTGATCCCTGGTCTATGGTGTGACTCATATAAAAGAACCATTTCTGGCATTCGTCAAGAATAGGCTGCAAAGCCGTCAGCCTGTTTCTGCCCTGTGATGGCCTGGGGAGCAGTCCAGGGCGTACTCTGCCCTCACCTAGAGTCGGCTGAGACGGGCACCAGCATCCCAACAACCCTAATTAGGATTAATCGCTTCAGGAAATGAATGAATGAATGTGTTTCACTGTGTGTTCTAACATAATAGTACTTTCTTTCTTAGCATGATTTTTTTAAACAGTACACTCCTCTTCTTTAAAGTTTCATTCAGTTCCTTTCTTCCAAAGACTGTGTGCTTTTCTTGATGATGGTCTGCTGCAGCAATTCAAGCTTTCTCATTAAAGAGTAAATGAGGTACCATGGCATAATTAGCTAGCAGTTGGAGGTCTGGCAATCTTGCTTACAGCATAGAGAAATGTGTTGTGCTTCTGTTTCTACTTAATGACTTGAGGACAAATAAGGTTTCATGTTCATGCTCAATTTCCAGGAATAATGTAGCCATTCTTCTTACCATCATTAGCATGTCTGCAAATCTGATCATTTCACTTAGTTGTTCTCGTTTCTTGATATGTTAGAACTTTGTCGATACAGTATACTGTATGTATCAAAGCACAACTGCGCTTAGGGGAAGTGAAGCTTTATCTTTGTGGGAGTAACTTTTGATGGCACTAAAGAAAAAAACCCTACACTCTATACGCCACACTTTTTTTTTAGGTACGAACAAATTACTTAAATCGGTTTGACTGCATGCAGTGTTGTAGAAACACTGAGCAAATCTTGACGTGTTTTAGTCCAAATAGTGCTTCAGCATTCAAATGCTGCATTGACAATGAAGTGCAAAGCGGCTGACCAGAGTCATGGAATTTGGTTCGGACTGTTATGTCCATCTGGGTCCGTCCTGTGTCTGTGTGTGCCCAACACAGAACAGCCAATAAGGATGCTACGTCATTGAGCTGATGCTGCTTGGCTTTTTATGTATTACATGACTTGCATGACAGCAAACATAAAAAAAAGGTTTTTGTATATTCATAATAAAACTTTAACCCAAATCCAGCGGCTCATACTCCACTACTCACGCAGAATAATAATAAAAAAGAAACACACATTCTAATTGGTCGGCAGACAAACTTGCAGGAAAATAGAAGCCGAAATCAGAGGCTTGACCAAACATGGTCTGGTTCAACAAATAATGAAAAAAAAACCCCCAAAAACAAATAAAACCCCATCCCGAATAATTTAACCATAATGACGGTTAAAAGGATAATTAAAGTAATAATAGCAAGTGACACAAGTGAAAGAAGAAATCATCTCAGGAAAGTAAAAAAGGGTGGAAATGCAAACCCCTGGCTTGAACGCCTAGCAACAGAGTCTCATTTAACAGGAGCTCCGCTTTTAGGCAATGCCCATGTACTGTATATATTATGGATATTTTTCTTTCCCTCTTGGTATCCAAAACAGAATAGCCTAAAGGTATGATGAAACCAGCCTACAGCTGTGACCTAGCCACTCCCACTGGATTCCGGCAATAATTCAATGAACATTTTTGTAAGGCACCATGACCCTGAAGATAACAGAGCTGCTGACGAGGAATAATTGAATAAATTAAGGTATCAGAACATTGCCCAGAGTATCAGACTTCCTCAATCGGCCTCCCTTCTTCCATAGTGTCCTGGTGCTCTTTCTTCCCAAACATCCATGACAATCATTAATCAGATCATGGCACCGTCTTCCACTGCTCCTTGGTTCAGTTTGGAGCCCCACATTTTCACTCTATATGGGTTTATTATTCAGATGTGGACTGTGGTCAGCATGGGCTCTACAGCGACACACCTTTCAATCATAACCCAAAATAAAATTTACAGCAATTTGTTCAACAGTGGCTCTTCTGGACTAGACAGATTAGCTTTTGCTATCGTGAGCATCAGTTAGCTCACCACATCTGCAAGACTTAACAATATCTCACCACACAAAGTTATTTTTTCCAATGCATATCCTTCCTGTGCTTCCGTGGGGATCGTCATTTGATTGGATGTTTGCCTATACACACAAATCTGCCAAAATATCAAAACCCGCTGGCAGGTTAAGTGATTATCCCACTCCATGACAAGTGACACTGTAATGAGATACTCAAGGTTTATCACTTAACCTGTCAGCGGGTTTTGATATTTTGGCTAATTTCTGTGTACTGTATACGCAAACATCCAGTCAAATGACGAACCCCATGGAAGCACAGGAAGGATATGCATACTGCACCCTGAAACTCCTGACTCATGAATTTTATACTTGAATTTTCTTGCATTTTCTTGCTGTGAGCTTGACATGCTAACCATTACGCCACCTGGTTGCCCTAGTATTGCCTAAATTGTGTCATTATACGTAATGTTGTGAACAAATTGTCAGCAAAATAGAAATGTTGCCCAGAAAAATGATAGGAAAAAAAAAACAAAATTAGACATTAGGCCAATTGGCTCTTCCAAATTGCTTCTAGGTTTGAGTGTGAATGTTTATGTATGGGCCCAGCAAAAGTCTCGTGAGTTGTTCAGGGTGTACCTTGCCTTTGCCCATTGTCAGCTTGTAGGTTTCAGCTTTCCTGTGACCACAGAATGATTAAGCAATTTGGCAAATGATTGAGGAGAAAATGTAATGTGGAATCAATGATAGTTGATCTAAAATATTGGGGTTTATTCCATCCTTGTGTCCAACCATATCCTTTTCTCTGAAAGAAATTTGCTACAGCTAACATCTGATTTTCTTTTTTATCCCCATGTGGTCATTAAAAAGGAACATTGGAATTATTTATTTTCTCACCTAATGTACTGCATTATTTAGAAGTGTGAAGTTACTAAAACTTAATAAGAAGCAGCTAGATAAACATTTTCTATTGGTGGGACTGTTTTTGTTTTGGAATCGCTCCATAGGCTACTTCTTTAATTTAGAGTCAGATTAAAAACTTTATTATTGTTTTTTTTTTTTTAACAGCTCTTAATCACTTGGCATTTTGGTACAGCTTTCAATTCCACTTTTCCCAATTAAGCTTCTTAATGAACATTACACATAGCCATTACAGTAATTGTTTTAGAATATACAAAATGGAAACAAAAGAAAAGAAAGAAAGAAAGAAAAAAAAAATATATATATATATATATATATATTGAAAAGCACATGGCCAGGAACATCTTTAAATATATGAAGTTCGTGAGCAGGAGGATGGGTGAAAAATTCTCGCCATCACTTTCTGATAGGTCCTTATCTGGCTCATTGCTCCATTTATTCAGAGCATCCCATAGTTTTGCTGTAGCAGTTTCTAAGGGTTCATCGGTTGTTGGACATTTACTAAGAGAACACAGCAAAATATTTTCTTGTTTTTTAATGATCAAATGCTGTTACTGATGAACATTACAGACATTCCCCAGTGGCAGGGGGGTCTTGAAAAAACATGTAAACGCACTTTTACAGGCAGTGAACGCCTCATTTTACCGTTACAGAGACTGATCGAATAAAATTGGTAAGTTTGATCTACCATTATGCTCTCAGTACACATGGGTGGTTATAAAAAAAGAAAAGAAAAGAAAAGAAAAGAAAAGAAAAAACCTATTGGAGCAGGGCGCTTATTACGTCGAAGATGGTATACTGTCTTCTTCTTTTCCTTTCGACTTTTCCCTTCAGGGGTCGCCACAGCGAATCATCTGCCTCCATCTCACCCTATCCTTTGCATCTTCTTCTCTTACACCAACGACCCTCATGTCCTCCTCTTCTCTCTCTGGCAATGGACACGCCTCCCGCCTCTCCTTCTTTGACGTCTTCGACCAACAGTAGTCCAATTTCCATCAGCACCCTGTTGGTTGACAGCACTGATGGCGGTCGTTGTTAACCCGGGCCTTGACCGATCCGGTATGTCATTCTTTCTTGTGATTCGCATATTTTATTTGCCATTTGTTTTACGCCGGATGCCCTTCCTGACGCAACCCTCTGCATTTATCCGGGCTTGGGACCGGCGTGAGGGAGAGACACTGGTTTGTGCCCCCCCCTCACAGCTGCATTGAATATGGTATACTGTATACTAGTATTATTATTAATTCCTCAGGGAATTATTGCCTATGCATTTAACCCATCCAAAGTGAGCACACACACACACACACACACAAAGCAGAGGGTGCCACACACACTGGGGCACCCAGAGAGCAGTTGGGGGTTAGGTGCTTTGCTCAAGGGCACTTCAGCCATGAATGTGGAGGAAGGGAAGGTGCAGTGTACACTCCCACTGCCACCATTTTTCTTGCAGGTTTTGGGTATTAGACCAGAGACCTTTCTATCCCAAAGTCGGTTCTCTAACCATTAGGCTGTGGCTGCCCCAATCATCTATCGTTTTTCTCATTTTAGAGTCGTTTGTTTTGCGCTTCAATTTTCCATTTGATGATGAAAAAGCTGTAGGTGACAACTGGGACTGCAAGGGTGTTTACTGCATCTGTTCTTTTGGTGGCATGCAGTTCTGAATTTTAGACATCTGTTAGACTGTGAACCCAAGACCTTCTTGCTATAAGGCTGTACTAACAACTACGCCTCCTGTCCACCCTCTTTTTATAATGATGATGGTTATTTCTATTCATTTATTAATTCATTTTCTGAATCACTTAATCTTAATCAGGGTCACGGTGAGGTATTATTATTATTATTATTATTATTATTATTATTATTATTATTAGGGCTGCTGGTACACACCGCTAGAGGGCAGTAAAGGAACTGATTGTATTCTGGGAATGGTCTTTTTGAGGAAGTAATGTGACTCTTTCCTTATAAGCCAATTTGTTCTAACTGATTAGAGGTGAATGTTCAAGCAGGGCAATTATCATTCCGTTTATTGTTCGTGGAACAGAAATACAGGAGTGCATTATGCCTTCCATTATACTTCAAACACAAAATCTGGCAATCAGAGAAGGAAAATATCGACTTATCTTGTGATCTGTAGATAGGAGTCTGGTGCACCTTTTATTACTGAATGTACCACCAGTTCATTTGTTTACATGTGAATTATTTATTGTTGATTCTTTGCTGTTGACTTAAAAATAACCCAGGAGGACTGGATAGTAATTATATATCTGGGTTCATGAATCTGACAGAACTGGCAGGGTGGGTTGAAGTTGATGGAAAAACAAAAGCATTATGAGGGAAAATTATAGTACAGGCCAGCAAGGCCAGCATGCAAGTTTCCCATGCTTTGGGATGAACGGATATAACGTGTGCAGGGCAGGGAGGGAGGGGGAGGAGCGGGGAAATGAGGGGGGAGGGTAGGAAAAGACAGGGAGGGGAAGAGAGGGGGAAGAAGGGGGAAGAAAGGGGTGGGAGGAGGGAGGGATGCAGAGAGAGGTGAGGGGAGTGTAGGGAGGAAGGGTGGGAGAGAGATGGGGAGGGAGGAGGGGAGGGGACAGCAGGGGAGGGAAGAGAGGAAGAGAAAGGGGGAGAGAGGGGAAAGGAGGAGGGAAGGGGAGGAACAGGCAGAGGAAGTAGGGAAAGAGGGAGGGGAGGGGAGGGAAGGGGATAGGCGAGGGAGGGTAAGAAGCACAGGGAGGGAGGGAAGGGGAAGAGGTGAGAGGGGAAGGAGAGTGGAAGGAAGGAGGGGAGGAACAGTTGGGCGGGGTAGGAGAGGAGGAGAGAGTGGAAAGGAGGAGGGAAGGGAGGGGAGATAAGGGGAGGAGGAAGGGGCGGAGAAAGGAGGGAAAGGGGAAGGAGAGGGAGGAGGAGAGGCAAGGGGAAGAGAGGAGAGAGGAAGGGAGGGGAGGGAGGGAGGGAGCGAAAGGGGGAATTGAGAGCGGAAGGGAGGAGAGGAGGAGGAGTAGGGGAGGGAGAGGGAAGAAGAGAAAAGGGGATGGGGAAAGGAGGAGGTGAGGGGAGGAAGGGGTGGAGGAAGGATAAAAGAGGGAGGGGCAGGGAAAGGGGGTAGGAGAGGCGAGGGGAAGAAGGACAGGAAGGGAGGGAGAGCGAGAAGAGGGGAGGGAGCGATGGGGAGGAAGAGAGGGAGAGAGATGGGGAGGTGGATGGAAAGGGAAAGAGGGAGGGGAGGGGGATGGAAAGGGAGGGAGGGGAAGAGAGGGGTGTAAGGGAGGGAGCGAGGGGAGGAAGGGGCGGGGAAAGGGGAGGAGGAAATTGGAAGGAGGGAGAAGAGCGCGAATTCACACGCGCAGCTTTTATACAGAAGCGTAAAAATCATACAAATAAAAAGCCAGAGCGCGCGCACGGCTGGAGACGCAAACAACCCGAGAGAGAGAGAGAGAGAGAGAGAGAGAGAGAGACGCGTGGAACAGGGAGCCGTACCGCTGACAGAACTTTCTGGAGATTTCCACATGAGGACTCTTACGCACCGCCGCGTGCACACTTACCCTTCAGGAAGAAAATAAACAGGTACTGCATGATGATGATTTTTTTTTTTTTAGTTTGATTTAAATTTGCGCGCTACTCAAGCTTGTAAGTGTTGTTCATGTTGAAAGACAGACAGTGACTAGAAGATGGTGTTATTACCGCAGTATGAAGTTTTCCATCGGGTTTATTCGAAGCATAAAAACCTAGCGCATCGGTCTACACAGACTTGGTTCGGTGCCGGTTCTCGGTGCGCGTGGACTGGAGAGAGTGCGCGAGCGGGTTGTGCACGGAGTCGGGGCTGCTGTTTGAGATCGCCAGCTGCTGTCACGCGCAGTTCCGCAGGAGCAGCTCGAGGTGGCGCTTTTATTAACCACAGCGACATTTTCATTCTCAGCCGTTATCACCATGAGGAGGCTTCTCCTCGTTCTTCATTCTGCTCTGGGTTTATCTGGACCGGCATCTCCAAACCCAAGTACTGACATATCTGCGCCAAAAACTAACTGCAAGTTCTCAGTGCAGGTGTCTTTCCAAATCTGGTGGGTTCGGTCCAATTCCGAGATAGGAATCTTAAAGAATTTAGAACTTGTTGATATGTTTACGTCTGCCCCAAATTCCACTCTTTCAATCAAAGATCCATCCATCGATTCACTTATTCTTAAGGCTGGAGCCTATCTCAGACATCATTGGGTGAAGGCTTCGTACACCCTGAACATCGGTCGATTGCAGGGTGGCACACAAAACCATTCACACTCACAACTAGGGGCAACCTGAAGTGTCCACTTACCCTAATTCATGTTTTGGACTGTAGGAGGAAACCAGAATGCTGTACCCACACAAGAACAGGGGCAGAGGGGGGTGTGCTATCTCCAAGCAAAAGCCCCCTCACCAAGCCTGGGGCTCGAACCCAGGACCTTCTCCCTGTGAGGTGGATGTGCTAACCCAAACCTATAAAATACATTTCCTTAAATATTTTCTGAACTCTGCACCACACCATTCATATTTTGTTTAGTGCAGCCAACTTCGTAACTGGAGCTCTTGCTACATTGCCAGTGATGGAGGTTAAAGCCAGTTTGTTTTTAATGGGTCTCTTTAAAAAAACAAACAAAAGCTTTGTATAAGCTGCAGCTGTAATATAAAGAAAATAAAAACAGTTACCTGCATCGATCAAAAAACGTCGAGACGCCCTTCTTCGCATACTGTATGCAATTCATAATTGCTGTAAGATCAGCACTTACCGAGTCCTTATGGGTTACAATGAGTGCCACTTTTTGTTTTTCCTCTTTATTGAGGCTTTGAACAATAAAATAAAAATGCCCTGTGAAAAAATTAAAAGAAAGACGTTACTTTGTCCTCATAACAAAATATTCACAGTGGTGCTAATTTGTACAGAAAAGATATAGAGGAAAAATAACAGAAGCTGACGAGCTCTTTACAATGTGGTTCTCCACTGAGGTCGACACTTTCTTCTTCTTCTTGGATGAAACTATTTTGATGGGTTGAGGGTTTTTAGCAGCAGTATAGAGCTGTCTCGTTCCACTTGAGATAAGTTTGGGATGTAATTAAAAAGGACACACAGGTAGCATTTAAAAAAAGAACATGTCAGCAAAACTGGTAAAATATATTAATTACCAAGAAAAAAAAAGAGGTCCTTTGGGCTTTTTACACCCGAGCCTAGTGGCTCATCAGACCCGTGCTTATCTCCGGTTTCCGGTTTTAGCGTGAAGCAACTAAGAGTTCAACTCCCCCTGGATGGACCACTAGTCGATCGCAGGTTACCTTCCCAGTATATTTTACTGGTACCCATTTATACTGCTGGGTGAACAGAGGCACACCTGTGGTTGAGACCTTGCCCAGGGGTCTTAGCACAGTGTGGGGTCTAACTGGGATTTGAACACACAACCTCCCGATCATGAGCACGGCACTCTAACCACTACGTCACCGGTCCCACATAATTACCAAGAACGTAATAAACTTTTTAGTCATAAATAAAACAGCAGATTATGGCGGCGTAGTGATTAGTATGTTCATCTCACAGCAAGAAAGTCCTGGGTTTGAGTCCCGAGCTTGGGCAGTTCTGTCTGGAGTTTGTATATTACACTGTTTTTTTTTTTTCTCTGGGTACTGTATTTCAGTTTCTTCCCACAGCCCAAAGACAAGCACATTAGGTTAATTGGCTGTCTCAAATTGCCCCTTGTTGTTGTTGTGTATGTTGGCCCTGTAATGATCTGGCGAGCTGTTCAGAGTATACACCTAAAGTCGGCTGAGATAGGTTTCATCCTCCAATATGAGTGACCGATAAACAGCTTATTATTCCCCCATCTTTGTGGCTGCTCAGCACTAATTTTGGGATTTAATACAGCGCCATTGTGCGGCAGAGTTGTGCATGTTGTACCATCCAATACCATCCAATTAAACAATTGAATACTGCGTATACCTTTCTTTTTATGGACATTGTTTGAGACTTACAGACTGTCAACCACAGATTCTGAGCCACATGCATATTTTAAATTATTTGTCCCTTGAACCATTGTTTTCAACTGGTTTTTGGCATTGTGTAGAGTATATACTAGTAATCTTCTGCTGCTCTAAATCTGCTGCTTTAAATTTGAACCATCACCAAATAATAGAGCCACATGTCTCACTTCTGGTCCGTCTCCATGTTGTTGCTGCATGCAGAATTGTGAGTGATGGGGTGGAAAGGGGTGGGTTGTGTTCAAAGAGGAAGGTAGGTAAAGCTTGAAAGCTATACAAGAGACAGACAGGTATGAAGAGAAATAGGGAACGGGTATCTTATACTGGGGCCATTATGTCCATGATTTCTATGATTTAAGAGAATTGTAGTGAGTGTGTGTGTGTGTGTGTGTGTGTGTGTGGGGGGGGGGGGGGGTGGTCATGGGATGGAACTTGACTGACAAAAAATTTACCACAATGATAATGATTTGAGCCCAATCGTGATAGAACTTGGGAATCATAGTAGAGCTTAAAAGACCATAGTAGACATTGATGTGGACTTTGAAACAAGATTCCTTCAAGTTGCTTCTTTTGGAGGCACCATAACTGCTTTTTATAGGACAAGCATACTCCAAACATAAATCGTGGAGCTCCATGCTTTTTTAAATAATGGAGATTTCAAACATCGTGGCCCCAATGTAATACCAGGTTAACTAATATAATTTAATGCAACATAAAGTATACCAATATAAATAATATTGCCTCATACTATATATATATATATATATATATAAACAAAAACAAAAGGACAGGACAAAGACTTTCTATTGAAACTCCATTTATCACTACAGATCTGTTTCGAGGGGTGGTGAAACCATCCTCTCTCTTCAGGTGATTATAGAAGAAGAAGATTATAGAAGTTCTTCTATAATCACCTGAAGAGAGAGGATGGTTTCTCCACCCTCAAACAGATCTGTAGTGATAAATGGAGTTTCAATAGAAAGTCTTTGTCCTGTCCTTTATTTTGTTATTTGCTCTACCAAAAAGTATTAAGCACTCCTACGGAAGGATCTACTCAGAAAATCCTATATATATATATATATATATATATATATATATATATATATATATATATATATATATATATACACACAGGGATCCCTCACTACTTCGTGCTTCAATTCATACCGCTTCAGTGCATCGTGTTTTTTTTTTAAATATTTATTGAATTAAAAAATAAGGAAATTAAGGAAGAATAGGGGAAAATGCCACAAAAATAAGGCAAATTATTAAAAAAAGTCCCAAAACAAACAAAAAACAACCCAAAACCTCTACATGTGTCTGTATGTGTGAGTATTTATATTTTATTTATATCTTGTGCATTATTTTTGAATCTTTCATTTTATTATAAGCATTTATAACATTGAATATGTATTTATTGATATTATATACACATATACATGTACGTATATGTCAGTCGGGGAGTGGGGGGGGGTCGATCCTACTTTGTGGAATTCGGTGGTCGCGGGGGAGGGGGGGGGTCTCTCAGTAGTGAGGGATCCCTGTGTATGAAAATGTATAAGTATATCTTAAAAAGTTGTATTGGCGGCACGGTGGCTAAGTGGTTATTACATCCACCTCCCAGCAAAAAATGCCTGGGCTCGAGCGTTTCTGTGTGAAGTTTGCATGTTCTTGGCGTGCCTGTGTGGGTTTCCTCAGAGTACTCCAGTTTCTTCCCACAATCCACAAACATGCACAGTAGGCAAATTGCCTGTTAATTGCCCCTAAGTGTGAGTGTGAATGGTTGTGTGAGCTGCTTCACCAAATACTTCACACCGAGTTATTAAACCTACGTGCAAATCAATTTGAAGAAATTCCATTTTCATTGTTGTGGTTTGTAGAAATTAGTTCCAGCCTCTGATAATTTAACAGCATGAATGAATGTATTTTGTAAAGCTACAGCAGACTGGAACTGAAGATGTCTTTGATATTTTGTCAGACATTATTCAATAGCTGGGCACTTGCCAACTAATTACTTTATCCAGCCACTGCATTTAATTAATTTTTACTGACTGGCTGGAAGGTTCCTTAAGGGAGGCAGGAGCCAAGGGGCACTCTGACCATTTATTACTTTTTTGTTTTGTTTTTTATTTCAGTTGATCAGAGAGGGTTTAAAATTGTTGGTGATAAAAAACAAACAAACATAGAATGCCACATAAAGTGTACAAGAAGTTTTGTTTTTAATGATATAAACTTCCTAATGTTTACGGAGGCAGTTTTATATGTGAAGCAATAATTCCATTATCCATTATGCTTGTTCAGCTATTATATGCTTTATGAAAACTAAATTGTGGGACTAATGTTTTCTGTGATCACCATAAATGAATATGTGAGCAGGGAGAGATGTGAGTGCAGTCTGAACAGGCTCTTCTGAGTCACTGCGTATTTGATTGCATTGTGTAAGTGAGGTCTTTCTGTTAAGTACATTCTCTTCCTGCCACCCATAAGTTCAATTTAAATGCAGTATTGTTGGGGATGATAGACTTCATATCAGTTACCCTGTCAATCATGTAGCACGCATTCTTCAACATCTGTATAGCTGTCTTTACTATGTTACTTGTGTAATATTTCCTAAAACATTGTCTGAGCAATCGTTATATACTATATGTACCCTATATGTGGTCTGGTAGTAAGGTGCTGGATTACCGATTCCAGGGTTTTGGTTTCACGCCCAACTGTCAATGGTTGTCACTGTTGTCCCCCCAGTGCAGGTAAGTACCATGTCTCTCACTGTCTTTGATGAGAGGTTCATGTAAAATAACTATTGCTGACTTTTGTCAAGCACAGCTGCATAGCTGTCAATTTCTGTCCTTGCAATGGCTTGGTGAGCTGTCCAGGGTGTACTCTGCTCTCACCCTGAGTCGGCTGAGATGGGTACCAGCCTCCCCATGACCATAATTAGAAATAAGCGGTACAGAAAATGAATGAACGAATGAATGTACTTTATATACAAGTGAACAAAAAGCACTAGAATGACTCCTAACCTGTAACTTTGGTTTCATAATAGTCATAAGTCCCATAGAGCAAGCCGAATGTGTTGCATTTTGTTGCATACATGTCTTTCCTGCACCAGGAATAAGTCTACTTACTTTTATTTGTGTGTTTTGTGTCTTATCAAATTACATTTACACTTACAACATTTAGCAGACACTCAATCAAGGGGACTTACAGAAGTGCTATAAAGTCACTATCATTGAATCTATTCTTATAGCGATTTGTTAGGACACAGACTAAGCATACTGTCAGTCAAACTCAGTGGGTAGGTGTTTTTTGTGTGTGTGTGTGTGTGTGTGTATGTGTGTGTGTGTGTAAATCATAGTGCTAATCTAAGGACTGCCAAAAAAGGTAAGTTTTCAGCCATCGCTTGAAGACCGTCAGTGACTCAACTGTTCGGACATTCAGAGGAAGTTCATTCCAACACCTTGGAGCCAGAACAGAGAAGAGTCTAGATGCATTTTCCCCTTGTCCTTGTTAGAAGGAGGGACCATCTAGCAGTGCTAGGATTTGAGAGAACACAGTGCACTGTGGCGTGTGATCAGTGCTTCATCATACATTGCAATGCAAATAAATGTGTTTAAAAATACATATTAGGCTCTTCAAAGAAAATAAAAGCCTTCCAACCTTTTCTGTTACATCGAAAAATATGTATATTTTCATAACCATGTGGTTTTTACTTATATTTTCTAAATTGCAGCCTGCTAAAATGTGTTTGCTAGTTAGCATTAGCCTGTTTAAAAATATCCACCGACAATGAGCAATAATAAAATTGATCTGTGTACAGTTATTAAACTAACAAATCAGATATAAACTAGTGAATTCTTTCCTTCCTTCATTCATTTTCTGAACTACTTAATCCTAATTAGGGTCATGTGAAGGCTGGTGCCAATTTCAGCTGACTCTGGGCGAGGGCAGAGTACACCCTGGACAGCTTGCCAGGTCATTGCAGGGCAGAAACATGCTGACAGCTATGCAGCTACTCTTTACAAAAGTCAGCCATGGTTCTTTTACATGCCTCTCACCATAGACAGCGAGAGACATGGCTGGCCTTTGATAACCCAGTTAGCTGCACTGGGGGGACAGCAGTGACAGTTGCTGACAGTGGGTCACCATTTTCAAGAGAGAGCTACTGTGGAATCTTGTATGTTGTCGATGGGACATTACACTGGCTAAGGAGTGACGAAAACATTTCTTTACTTGGAGTTTCCATTTGCTCTTCTAGCACAGGGGTCGGCAACCCAAAATGTTCAAAGAGCCATATTGGACCAGAAAAAGTAAAAACAAATCTGTCTGGAGCCGTAAAAAAATAAAACCCTCATATAAGCGTTATAAGAAGGCAACACAGGCTATAAGTGTATATTACCCTACTATCAAAATGACTAAGCTACAAATACATAAAGAACATTCATAATTAAATGTTTATTTTCCCTGCAGTGCATCCTGGAGAGAACGGCACCACGTGACTACTCTGTTGTATGATATTTGGTGCTTTAAGTTTAACTTCCATTACTATATTAGTGTATTATGTTTTGTTGAATTGATGAAATTATAGAAATTCAATAAAAAAAATCAGTAGCACATCAGAGTTTACATACCTGCACAACAACGTTGTCTATTCAATGTCAATCACATCACATGACTCATCACAGACAATTGAGTACAAAAATTGTTTCTTCCTCCTGCTGATTGGTTGCAGATGATGTGGACGCCTCTTTTTTTCTCCTTCGCACACAAGTTATCAACGTGATTGCTTGAATTGTGAAGTAAATTTTTTTAGTGTTTTTAATGATTATTTAAGCCCTATGATGTCACTCGAACGCCCTGCATCTTCTCTTCTTCTTCTTTTCCTTTCGGCTGTTCCCTTCAGGGGTCGCCACAGCAAATGATCTGCCTCCATCTCTCCCTATCCTCTGCATCTTCTACTCTTACTCCAACGACCTTCATGTCCGCCTTCACCGCATCCATAAATCTTCTCTTTGGTCTTCCTCTGGGCCTTTTGCCTGGTAGTTCCAACCTCAGCATCCTACGACCAATATACTCACTATCCCTCCTCTGTACATGTCCAAACCATCTCAATCTAGCCTCTCTGACTTTGTCTCCAAAACGTCTTACATGTGCTGTCCCTCTGATGTACTCATTTCTGATCCTATCCATCCTCGTTACTCCCAAAGAGAACCTCAACATTTTCATCTCTGCTACCTCCAACTCTTGACTCCTGTCTTTTCCCCAGGGCCACTGTCTCTAAACCATACAACATTGCTGGCCTCATCACCGTCTTGTACACTTTTCCCTTCATTATTGCCAATACTCTTCTATTGCACATCACACTTTTCTCCATCCATTCCAACCAGCCTGCACATGCTTCTTCACCTCTTTTCCACACTCTCCATTGCTCTGGATTGTTGAGCCTAAGTACTTAAAATCCTCCACCTTCTTTATCCTGCCCCTGTAACCTCAAAGTTCCTCTTGGGTCCTTGTCGTTCACACACATGTATTCTGTCTTACTAAGACTAACCTTCAATCCCCTCCTTTCCAGGGCATACCTCCACCTCTCTAGATTTTCCTCCACTTGGTCTCTGCTCTCACTACAGATCACGATGTCATCTGCAAACATCATAGTCCATGGAGATTCTTGTCTAACCTCGTCTGTTAGCCTGTCCATCACCATAGCAAACAAGAAGGGGCTGAGAGCTGACCTTTGATGCAGTCCCACCTCCACCTTGAACTCTTCTGTCACACCGACAGCACACCTCACCACTGTCTTACATCTCTCATACATGTCCTGCACCACTCTAACATACTTCTCTGTCACTCCAGACTTCCTCATGCAATACCACAGTTCTTCTCTCGGCACCCTGTCATATGCTTTCTCCAGATCCACAAAGGCACAATGCAGCTCCTTCTGACCTTCTCTGTACTTCTATATTAACATCCTCAAAGCAAACACTGCATCTGTGGTGCTCTATCTTGGCATGAAACAAAACTGTTGTTCACAAATGCTGACCTCTGCCCTTAGTCTTGCTTCCACTATTCTTTCCCATAGCTTCATTGTATGGCTCATCAACTTTATCCCTCTGTAGTTGCCACAACTCTGTACATCTCCCTTGTTCTTAAAAATGGGCACAAGCACACTTCTCCTCCATTCCTCCGGCATCTGCTCACTTTCTAAGACCTTGTTGAATATTCTTGTCAGAAAATCTACTGCTACCTCCCCTAGACACTTCCATACCTCAACTGGTATGTCATCAGGGCCAACTGCCTTTCCACTCTTCATCCTCTTCAATGCCCTCCTCACTTCTCCCTTACTAATCTTTGCTACTTCCTGCTCCTCAAAGGTCACCCCTTCTACTCTTTTTTCTCTCTCATTTTCCTCATTCATCAGCTCTTCAAAGTACTCTTTCCATCTTCCCAGCACACTTCTGTCATCAGTCAATACATTTCCCTCTGTCCTTTATCACTCTAACTTTCTGCACGTCTTTCGCATCTCTATTTCTCTGCTGTGCTAACCTGTATAGATCATTTTCTCCCTCCTTACTGTTCAACCTATCATACAAGTCATCATACGCCCTCTGTTTGGCCTTTGACACTGCCACCTTCGCCTTACGCTGTGTCTCCCTGTACTCCTGTTTACTCTCTTCGGTCCTCTCAATGTCCCACTTCTTCTTGGCTAACCTCTTCTTTTGTACACACTCCTGCACTTCCTCATTCAACCACCAAGTTTCCTTATCTACTTTCCTTCCAGAGGACACACCAAGTACTCTCCTACCGGTCTCCCTGATCACATTGGCTGTGGTTGTCCAGTCCTCTGGAAGTACTTCCTGACTACCCAAAGCCTGTTTCAACTCCTCCTTGAAGACAACACGACACTCTTCCTTTTTCAGCTTCCACCACTTTGTCTTCTGCTCTGCCTTTGCCTTTTTCACCTTTCTCACCATCAGTGTCATCCTGCACACCACCATCCTATGCTGTTTGGCAACACTCTCACCCACTACTACTTTGCAGTCACTGACTTCCTTCAAATTACATCGCCTACACAAGATGTAGTCTACCTGTGTGCTCTTACCTCCGCTTTCATAAGTCACCCTATGCTTCTGTTTCTTCTTGAAGAAAGTATTCACCACAGCCATTTCCATCCTTTTTGCAAAATCGATCAACATCTGTCCTTCTGTGTTCCTGTCCTGGATACCAAACCTGCCCATCACTTCCTCGTCCCCTCTGTTGCCTGCACCAACATGTCCATTGAAGTCTGCTCCAATGACCACTCTTTCACCTCTGGGGGTACTCTGCATCACTTCATCTCCCTCACTCCAGAATCTCTCCTTCTCTTCTAGCTTACATCCTGCCTGTGGGGCATAAGCACTAACAACATTGACCATCACGCCTTCAATTTCTAACTTGAGACTCATCACTCTGTCTGACACTCTTTTCACTTCTAGAACATTCCTGACAAACCCCTCCTTCAAGATGACTCCTACTCCATTTCTCTTCCCATCCACACCATTATAAAACAGTTTAAACCCTACTCCTAAGCTTCTAGCCTTGCTACCTTTCCACCTTGTCTCCTGAACACACAGTATGTCCACCTTCCTCCTCTGCATCATGTCAGCCAGCTCCCTATCTTTTCCTTGCATAGTTCCAACATTCAAAGTCCCTACTCTCAGTCCTAGGCTCACGCATTTCCTCTTCACTCTCTGCCTACGGACACACCTCCCGCCTCTCCTTCGACGTCTTTGACCAACAGTAGTCCAATTTCCATCAGCACTCTGTTGGTTGACAGCACTGATGGCGGTCGTTGTTAACCCGGGCTTCGACCGATCCGGTATGAATTCTGTATTGATCATTTGCATTTTTAAATGTGGCAGAAGTTTTACGCCGGATGCCCTTCCTGTCGCAACCCTCTGCATTTATCCGGGCTTGGGACCGGCATAAGGGGGAGAGACACTGGTTAGTGCCCCCCCCCCCCCCCCCCCCCCGCATCATGGCTGCATTGCCCTGCATCTTCTCTAGCTTCTGGTAAAGAAGCCTAAGCGCTTTAGTTATTCATAAATATTATCACAGTACAAAATTAAAAAGTTTTTACTTAAGCGTTACTACATATTTCTGCATTATTTTTATACGTCCAGATTAGCAGCATACCCAGAAGTTACTGGCACGTGGTTCAAATTTAGCCAATGGCTGACAGCTGCTTGTTTCTCCCTCCTGCTGATTGGTTGCAGATGATGTGTACGCCTTTTTTTTCTCCTTCGCGCACACTTCATCAATGTGACTGCTTGAATTGTGAATTCACGGTTTTTATTGTGTTGTTAATGATTATTTATACCCTATGATGCCACTCAAACGCCCTGCATCTTCTCTAGCTTCTGGTAAGGAGCCAAAGCGCTTTATTCATTAATAAATATTATCACAGTACAGTTTGGAGATGCAATCCACTTCTTAAATCTATCTTTGCGCTCCTCTAATTTCTCCAGTAATACTGCAATCACACTTTTTCTCTCAATCCTAACAGGGTGGTTGGCTGCAAATTTAACATGCCTTCCCTGGAAAGTCTTTCCAAATGACTCTTTTTGTTATTTGACAGCTTCTCATTACAAAGCACACATACAGGCAATCCTTCCACAATTGGCAATGAAAACAAATGATTCGGTCCATTCTTCCTTGAGTCCTCTGTTCTTATCAGCTTTCTCTTTTTACCTTTGGGATCCATGGCCCATGATACCCCCCCCCTTTTTTTTAAAACAGCAACCTGCCTGTCGCAGGCTATGATGCAAATGTTCATTGACAGAAATGTTGAAATGTTGGACTAATATTTTTTATACAAATTTTGAAAACCTTGGAAAATGTTAAGAACATTTGTCAGGCTTGTCCTCCTACAAAAACCATATTAAAAAAACAAACAAAAAAAACACCTTTTCCCATTTTCATACATTTTTGAAAAAGCTCCAGGGAGGCACTAGGGTGGCGCTAAAGAGCCACATGCGACTCGTGAGCCGCTGGTTGCCGACTTCTGATCTAGCAGCACCCTAAGCATAGTATATTGAACTGCAGGCTAATCTGAGGTGCTACATCACTCAAATGCTGGACTGCTTAAGCCTGGTATAGTTGAAGGGAGGCTGGACCCTATCAGCTAATTCTGGGTGAAGGTGGCGTACACCCTAAACATCTTGTCAGTCCATTGCATGGCCAAAAACACACCTGGGATTCATTGTGCTATTTTACTCATTTGGGCTACTTTGAAGATAGAATCCTGGGGAATTAGGCCCGGTGATTTACTATTTGGCCAAACTAGGCAATCTGTTGCTGAGATAGATTGGCAACTTGTTTATTGAGTGCCTCGCTTGCTGTCTGAAGACAACACACACACACACACACACACACACACACAGGAAGCACATTGTTACCTCACAGCACGAAAGTCCTGGGTTCAATTCCCATGGTTTTGGGTGTTTGTGCAGTTTGTATGTTTCTCCTGTGCTTGTGTGGGTTTCCTCTGGATATTCCCATTTCCTCCCACAGTCCTAATATCCAAATTGCCCCAAAGACTGGATTTGAGTATGACTGGTTGTGCATATGTTTATCTGCAATGGTCTACTGAGCTGTTCAGGTTGTACTCTGCCTCCGCCCAGTATTGTCTGAGATAGACACAGCGTCCCTGTGACCCTACAGGAGGATTAAGCTGTTTGGAAAATATGTGAGAGTGAGTGAAAGTACAGTAATAACTTTGTTTTAAGACTACAACTGGATATTTAGATCCCACTGCCCGGTCAAAATAAACCTCTGCTTTCAGCATATAACGCTTATCGTGAAGTTTCTTCAAACTGAACACAACACAGATATATTTGTTAGTTCAGTGAGCCTGTAGTTGTCTGGAGAGGATTGTCACCATGTCTGGCTCCAGTCAAAGAGCTGGCAGGATTATAAAGTTAAAGGACCAGAGCAGGTCGTCAGTATGCACAATGTGATGCGCAACACTTGCAAAGAAAAATGTGCTCTGGCTTTCTACAAGTGGCTCAGCAGCTTAGGAATGAAGTTTTGCAGAGACGACTACGCTGACCTGACAGATTTCATTTCCACCCCCTGTCTTCCTCTCTGACTGTCTGAGCCTTCTCTCAGATTCTTTCACCCGAATCCGACAGTGAGGAAAAACACAGAGGCAGCTCATGATACAATGTGCACACCCATTAAACTCATTAATCCACATGTGATAGTTACACCTCTGAGAAGACTCATACACAGCCAAACGTCTGTAACTATCACATGTGGATTAATGAGTTTAATGGGTGTGCACATTGTTCTACTTGGTTCTTATATCTTTCTTCTATTTATTAGTGTCTAAATTAAATTATTAATGTAATCACGTATTACAATTCAGGGAAACATGGTGGCGTAGTGGTTAGTATATCCTTGTTACGAGCGTGTACATATTGGTGTGAATGTAAATATAAAAATAATGGAAGAGGGTCACATGGTGTGACTCAGCCGTTTGTATCTGGAATTTTCCATAGGGGGACCTAGTTGCGCATGCGCCCTGGTGGTTGGTCAGGTGATTGTGGAATTTTCCATTCTGTGAATGGAAACTTCCGGAACAGCATGGAATCTATATTAAGGACCTGTAGCCGACTGGCTACAGTCTCACCGTGGCTCTTCGGGCGGGATACGGGATCAACTCATCCAAGGTGAACCATGGAACGCGCTTCACCTAAGTTTCGTTGTTCGGGACTTCATCGTCGAAGGCCATCATCCACGACCACACACAGCTCACGCGAGGATTGTCATCATTTGTTTCGTCCGACACGCGGGATGGCGAGCCTTTCCCCGTCAGCACATGCGCAATCTCTAAATTTACCCTACTGCGGGTGCTTGGTGACTATGGGACCCTTTGTTAATTTGTATATGGTTTAGGTCTAATTTGTAAGTTGTGAATTTTGTCTTGTTTTGTTCATATTATTAAATCGTACATAGTTTATGTCGTGGTCTGTCCTGCTTTGCTGGTTTCGCTGGGCAATTTCAATCCTCTAAATTTTCCTATCCGGAACAATCCTCCTTACAGCTAGAAAGTCCCAGGTTTGACGACAAGTTTACAGTGTGGAGTTTGCATGTTCTTCTTATATTTGCTTGGGTTTAAAACATTATGACCACTTACACTTGGCACTGACCACTGAAGGTAACACCTGCCAAGGAAGGGGATATATTGGGCAGAAAGTAACAGTCAGTTCTCAAAGTTTGATGTGTTGGAAGCAGGAAAAATGAGCAAACAAGGATCTGAGTGACTTTGACAAGGGCCATATTCACTCCTACTCAATTGCTGAACCACTTAATCCTACTGTGGTTGTGGAGGAAGGCTGGGGCCCATCTCAGCAGACACTGGGCGAAGGTGGGGTACACACTGAACAGCTTGCCAGAATACTGCAATGCAACACACACACACACAACTATTTACTTACATTTACACTGAGGGGCAATTTGGACCAATGAGCCAAATGACTGTTGGAGGAAACCAGAGTACCCAGAGGAAACCGACACAAGCACGGGGATAACATGCAAACCCCACACAGAAACAAAATGGCCATATTGTTTTAGCTAACTGACTAGGTCTCTCTCCATCTCTCCACAGTGACTGGTCTTGTGGGGTGCTCCTAGTGCATCATGAATTAAGGACATTTTTTTTCAAGGCATTAACAAAACAACAGTGTTTTGGTCAAAATAATTAACTGTAGTAAATTCATTAATTTTTTTATTGTAGGAAATGTTTTATTTAAAATTCAGAATGTAATGATACTTGCACAGCATGATTACTAGTTTATGGGCTCATGAAGTAACCAGTATTCCACTGTGCCACCCACTCGACACTTACTCCTTGATCATTAAAAATATACATTGTATGATGAAAAAACAGTGGATGTGATTTTTATTGTTATAGTTTGCAGTATATAATGTTCACATGAAGAGGTCTAACAAAAAGCAGGAAGTGATGGAAAATTATTCTGTACAATTAGAAATGTGAATCAGTAGACAATATATTGAACCCTTCTTACAGCAAAAAGCAGAATTATAGAGAAAAGAAATTTCATGCCTTATAAAAGCAACTAGAGCAGAAAAAATCCTAATATGATGAAGGCAAGGGGAGAAAAATATATAATTTCAACTGAAAGTACTAGCAGAACTGAGTGTGTGTTTGTTCATGTGTTAAGCAGCAGTAATGATATCTTGCCTCATCATTCAAATGCATTGCTAAATCAGATGCGCCATTATACCTGATCCCATCTACTATGGCAACACACACACACCTCCTACTTTGCTATAAACCTATGATAAATATGACAATGTCTGCAGTATGAAGCAGCACTCACTGCAGTCTTTAAAAGCCCTCTTTAGTAATGTCATATTTAAACCTAGCACTGCAGCCTAATGGATTGTAGATATTGTGCTTTTGACTTTTTGTTTAATCAGCATCTTCTCATACATTTATCTAAGTACACTTTGAATAAGATTTCAATAAGGTACTTTACGTTCCTGAGTAAATTGCCCTTCCTTTCACAACCCTTTTTAGCAAGGGACAGAAACACGCTGACGACTTTGCAGCTACTCTACAAAAGTCAGCAATGGTTCTTTTACATGCCTCTCACCATAGACAGTGAGAGACATGGCCGGCCTTTGATAATCCAGTTGGCTGCACTGGAGGGGACAGTGACAACCTTGTGGAGAGTGGGACTCGAACCCCCAACCTTTGGATCAGCGATCCAGTGTCCTATGCCACTAGACCACCACTGCCCCCCGTAGTTCTCAAACATATATTATACAAAATTGATATGGGATTTCCTTTTGGCTTTTTCCCTTTATCAGGACTTGCCACAGCAAATGATTCGCACGTTTGATTTGGCATAGGTTTTTACGTCGGATGCCCTTCCTGACACAACCCTTTCGCAAGGGACAGAAACATGCTGACGGCTTTGCAGCTACTCTTTCGAAAGTCAGCAATGGTTCTTTTACATGAACGTCTCACCATAGACAGTGAGAGACATGGCCGGACTTTGATAACCCAGTGAGCTGCACTAAATGGGTATATATACAGTATTTTATATATATATATATATATATATATATATATATATATGTGTGTGTATGTGTGTATATATATATATATGTATGTGTGTGTGTGTGTATATATATATATATATATATATATAAAAATTTCAGACGTAATATCAAATCATGTATGTAGGTATACATTTATTGATGCTAGTGTGATAGTCAGTTTCTGCAGGCACTGTAACTGACTGGCAGAGGCAGAAAGTGACAAAATACATCCACCCATATTCTAGACCTTGAGTGCACAGTTTACAGTATCAGTGCAACTATTAAAGAGATGAAAAAATAGCAATGCATTTATAACCAGAATGCTACCACAGAAATTATGATAAAAAGTTATGTAATATAATTTAATTGTGTGTCCCAATCGTATTATCACGTTGCTGCCGGAAGCATGATGACAGTTTGAGTACTAAATGTTTTGTCAGCACTAGAAATGCCTGAGACGGAGGAAACAGATGAACATTCATTCACTTACCAAATGGCTTCATCCTAATAAAGTCATGGGAAGGCTGAAGCCTTTCTCATCTGACACTGGGCAAAGGCAGAGTACACCGTGAACATTTCACCAGATCATCAAAGGTGCCACACATAGCCATTCACATTTACACACACCCTTAGAGGCAGTTTGGAATAGTCAGTCAACATTTATAAGATGTGCATGTTTCAGACTCTGGGAGGACACCGAAGTACCCAGAGGAAACCGATTCAAGCATGGGGAATGCATGCAAACTCCACACAGAAACACCCCAAGCCTGGGCATTGAACCCAGGACCTTCTTGCTGTGAGGTGGATGTGCCAACCACAATGCCGCTGTGCTACCATCAGATTAACATTCCTGGCTTAAGTTATCAATTGACTTCAGTTTAAAATGCTTCAAGGGAGCCAGAAGAAAAATTATTTTAGCCAAACCCCTTGGAGATTTCCGCATTTAACAGCTCAGCATCCATCCTGCAGAAACATGGTCCACATAAGTCACTGACTGACTAGTTCAGTGAGCTAGAGAAGCGAGCTGGATGCTTTGAGTTGGAGCTCTGTATTAAAACATATTGCGACATTTGGTCGTGAATGCCTGTTGTGTTCAGTCTGTTTAGAGCTGAGTCCATTATTAATTCTACAGTGTGGTAATTTTTGTAATTTCACAATTTTATACTCTGTATAATTTTTTTGTTGTTAAACCCCTTGAATCAAAAATAAAATTCAAAACTTCAACTACATCGTAATCGCTTCATTTCAACTTTGGAAGCTGTACAAAAATTGATTTATTAAAAATTTCAACACTGTGGAAATACCTATGGATCTAACGGTACATGATCATATAGCAACATTGGTCTTGTAGGACACCATGCTGTATGCATTTTGTGCATTTCTTATTCCAAGCACAGGAGATTAAACTGAATAGCTAATTAACAGATCTTCATGACTTGAAGTGGGTGTGATAGTGCAGGCAAAACACTAAGATTTGTGTTTTTATTTCTTTGAAAATGTTGCAGCAATCTCCATCTTTTTCATTGATATTCTCAAAAACCTTTTAAAGCCACAATCTGAAAACCTTAAGCTTGAATAACTTGATATTTGCTTTCAGGAAGATGGAGCTGCAGTGCACATAATGCTAGAAGATCATTGGAAGTGCTGAGAGATCAGGTGATCTCGTTAGCTGGCCAGTCAGTTCCCCTGACCCGCCCCTTGTGATTTTTTTTTTTTTTTTTCCTGTGTTGCTATTTTAAATCTGGAGTGTATGTCCAAAACAAACTAGACGCTCTTTAGGTTTCTATTCAGCAGATGTTCAGATTTCAGAGGCATATATATATATATATATATATATATATATATATATATAGCCAGCATTTGGAGGAGGATAATCTTTAAAATGTCTGTCTTCCTTTCGGCTTCTTCCCTTTTACTCGGGAGTCTCCACAGCGAATCATCTGATTCGCATGTTTGATTTGGCAGAGGTTTTTACATCGGATGCCCTTCCTGTTTACAACCCTTTTAGCAAAGGACAGAAACACGCTGATGACTTTGCAGCTACTCTTTACGAATGTCAGCAATGGTTCTTTTGCATGCCTCTCACCATAGACCGTGAGAGACATGGCCCGCCTTTTGATAACCCAGTTAGCTGCACTGGGGGGGACAGTGACAACCTTGTGGAGAGTGGGACTCGAACCCCCAACCTTTGGATCAGTGATCCAGTGCCCTATACCACTAGACCACCACTGCCCACGAGGATAATCTTTAAAATATGATGATTAAAAAGTGTAACTGAATGAGGTTTCATGTGTATAAATATTTTGATTATCTTTAACCATTTTGTTTTGCTTACCTTCGAAATGGGAATGATCTTTGGTTCACCCTGTACATTCAGTGTGTATGAAGAGAACTTTACCAAGTCTTCCACTTAAAAAAAAAATGAACTCACCTTCAAGTTTTGCTTTTGCTTATTCAACGACTTCTTCATTTAATATATAGTTCTTGATAAAGAATAGTTGAATTGTTCTCTTCTATGTACTATGAGGCACAAAATGAAAGGGATGAGTAAACATTAACGATACAGTGGAAACAGAGCCTATTTCTCAGGAGCCTCAAGAGATACAAACTTCTATTTCCAACTCTGAAGTTCAACCTTAACAATTCTGTCCAAATGCAGAACAGCAGTACCCAGTGCAACTTCCCTTTGTCCTTTCCTCTGACCCTCCTGGGATTTAACCTCAAGACTAACACAGAAACGGTTCTAGCCATGGGAACAAAACTAGAGTGGAAAATAGCTCCTCTAGGGGAATGTTGCCTGGATGAACCTAAGAGGAACGTACACTCTGCTAGAGATAAAGTCCGTTGAGGGAGTGAAGGGTGTTGTAATTTGAGTGGAGACATGAGCGCAGACTAAACTCAAATCTTTACAACATGAACGTAGAGGACAAGTGTAGGTGATCTGTCCACATTCAGTATCAGCTATTGATTATTCCATCCATTATAAGTAATTGGACATGGCACGCTTTTCTTCTTTTCCTTTCGGCTGTTCCTTTTTTCTCATGGGTCGCCACAGCGAATCATCGCATGTTTGATTTGGCATAGGTTTTTTTGTCGGCTGCCCTTGCTGACACATTCCTTTAGCAAGGGGCAGAAACACGCTGACAACTATGCAGCTACTATTTACGAAAGTCAGCAATGGTTCTTTTACATGAACGTCTCACCATAGACAGTGAGAGACATGGCCGGCCTTTGATAACCCAGTTAGCTGCATTGGGAGGGGACAGTGACAACCTTGTGGAGAGTGGGACTCGAACCGCCAATCCTAGGATCAGCGATCCAGCACCCTTTACCACCAGGCCACCACTGCCCCCTTTACTATTGTACGCTTTTACTATTGTAAATATATAAAACATATAAAACACCAAGTGTTTTAAAATGAACAACTCCTAGGTTTCCTTATTAGAATATTCAATAATTATTTTTTAAACTGCAAATTATTGTGGAAAATTAAAACTAATAAACTGTATGGCTGAAATGATTCACTGAGTAACTCAGTGAACTCATTTTATTTCCTTTTCTGAGCTGCTTTATCTTTTATTAGGGTCGGAGAGACACTGGATCCCTTCCTAGCTGTCACCGGTCTAATGTGGGGTACACATCACCAGACCAATGCAACACACACAACACACTTTAATTCTTAGACCTGCACACTCGCACTCACGTTCACAACTAATAAGCGTGTCTTTGGATTGTTGGAGGAAATTAGAGCACCCATAGGAGACCTACGCAAGCAAATACAGAACACACAAAAAGATTTCTTGTACTTGAGATGATTAAGGGGCAGTATGGTGGCGTTGGCGGCCTGGTGATGTCGTGGTTAGCACGTCCGCCTCACAGCAAGAAGGCCTGGATTTGATTCCTGGCCTGGGCGTTTCTGTGTGGCATTTGCATGTTTCCTCCAGGTACTCCCGTTTCCTCCCACAGTCCAAAAACATGCACAGTAGGTTAATTTTTCTTCTTCTCTTTTCAGCTTTTCCCTTCAGGGGTCACCACAGCGAATCATCTGCCTTCATCTCATCCTATCCTTTGCATCTTCCTCTCTTACACCAACTACCTTCATGTCCTCCTTCACCACATCCATGAATCGTCTCTTTTGTCTTCCTCTAGGCCTTCTGCCTGGTAGTTCCAACCTCAGCATCCTACTACCAATATACTCACTATCCCTCCTCTGTACATGTCCAAACCATCTCAATCTAGTCTCTCTGACTTTGTCTTCAAAATGTCTTACATGTGCTGTCCCTTTGATGTGCTCATTCCTGATCCTATCCACCCTCGTTACTCCCAAAGAGAACCTCAACATTTTCATCTCTGCTACCTCCAGCTCTGCCTCCTGTCTTTTCCTCAGTGCCATTGTTTCTAAACCATACAATATCGCTGGCCTCAACACCGTCTTGTATACGTTTCCTTTCATTCTCGCCGATACCTTCCTATCACACATCACACCGAACACTTTTCTCCAACCATTCCAACCAGCCTGCACATGCTTCTTCACCTCTTTTCCACACTCTCCATTGCTCTGGATTGTTGAGCCCATGTACTTAAAATCCTTCACCTTCCTTATCTCTGTTCCCTGTAACCTCACCGTTCCTCTTGGGTCCTTGTCATTCATACACATGTATTCTGTCTTACTGAGGCTAACCTTCATTCCCCTCCTTTCCAGGGCATACCTCCACCTCTCTAGATTTTCCTGCACTTGTTATCTGCTCTCAATACAGATCACAATGTCATCTGCAAACATCATAGTCCATGGGGAATCTTGTCTAACCTCGTCTGTCAGCCTGTCCATCACCATAGCAAACAAGAAGGGGCTCAGAGCTGACCCTTGATGCAGTCCTACCTCCACCTTGAACTCTTCTGTCACACTGACAGCACACCTCACCACTGTCTTACATCTCTCATACATGTCCTGCACCACTCCAACATACTTCTCTGCCACTCCGGACTTCCTCATGCAATACCACAGTTCCTCTCTCGGCACCCTGTCATATGCTTTCTTCATATCCACAAAGGCCCAATGCAGCTCCTTCTGACCTTCTCTGTACTTCTCTATTAACATCCTCAAGGCAAAACACTGCATCTGTGGTGCTCTTTCTTGGCATGAAACCAAACTGTTGTTCACAAATGCTGATCTCTGCCCTTACTCTAGTTTCCACTATTCTTTCCCATAACTTCATGGTATGGCTCATCAACTTTATCCCGCTGTAGTTGCCACAACTCTGCATGTCTCCCTTGTTCTTAAAAATGGGCACCATCACACTTCTCCTCCATTCCTCAGGCATCCTCTCTCTCTAAGACCTTGTTGAATGTTCTTGTGAGGAAATCTACTGCTACCTCTCCTAGACACTTCCATACCTCCACCGGTATGTCATCAGGACTGACTGCCTTTCCATTCTTCATCCTCTTCAATGCCCTCCTCACTTCACCCTTACTAATCTTTGCTACTTCCTGGTCCTCGTTGGTCACCTCTTCTATTCTTTTCTCTCTCTCATTTTTGTCATCAGCTCTTCAAAGTACTCTTTCCATCTTCCCAGCACACTTCTGTCATCAGTCAATACATCTCCCTCTCTGTCCTTAATCACTCTAACTTGCTGCACGTCCTTCCCATCTCTATTTCTCTGCTTTGCCAACCTGTATAAATCATTTTCTCCCTCTTTACTTTCCAACCGAGCATACAAGTCATCCTCTGTTTGGCCTTTGACACCGATACCTTCTCCTTACGCTGTGTCTCCCTGTACTCCTGTTTACTCTCTTCGTTCCTCTCAATGTCCCACTTCTTAGCTAGCCTCTTTTGTACACACTCCTGCACTTCCTCATTCCACCACCAAGTCTCCTTATCTACTCTCCTTCCAGATGACACACCAAGTATTCTCCTACCTGTCTCCCTGATCACATTAACTGTAGTTGTCCAGTCATCTGGACACACTTCCTGACCACCCAAAGCCTGTTTCAACTCCTCCTTGAAGACAACACAATACTTCCTTTTTCAGCTTCCACCACATTGTCTTCTGCTCTGCCTTTGCCTTTTTTACCTTCCTCACCATCAGCGTCATCCTGCACACCACCATCCTATGCTGTTTGGCAACACTCTCACCCACTACTACTTTGCAGTCACTGACTTCCTTCAAATTACATCGCCTACACAAGATGTCGTCTGCTTGCGTGCTCCTACCTCCGCTTTTATAAGTCACCCTATGCTCCTGTCTCTTCTGGAAGAAAGTAACCCAGGCCTTGACCGATCCAGTATGAAATTTTTTGTCGTGATTTGCATATTTTATTTGACATTTGTTTTACGCTGGATGCCCTTCCTGACGTAACCCTCTGCATTTATCCGGGCTTGGGACCGGCGTGAGGGAGAGACACTGGTTTGTGCCCCCCCTCACGGCTGCATTAGGTTAATTGGCTGTTCTAAATTGCCCGTAGGTTTGTATCGTGCAGAAGGCAATGGAAACAAAACCACTCCTTGCCAAGAAAACCTCCGTGAAGATGATAATCAAGGCGTTATCCTTCATGGTAGGTCGCCAAGAGTCGTCCTACGACTCTGAAGGTACCAGACTAGACCATGGTGGCGTTATGGTCAGCACTTTCACCTCACAGTAAGAAGGTCCTGGGCTTTCCAGGGCTTCGTTTCCCCCCCTCTGTTTGCATGAGTTTACTATGGGTATTTGGTTTCTTCCAAGGATGTATACAATAGGCTAATTTGATATTTTTAAGTGCCACTGGGTGTGATTGTATGAATGGTTTTTGTGTGCTTGTTGGCCCTGCGTTTTTTTTGTGTGCTTGTTGGCCCTGCGTTTTTTGGCGAGCTGTCCAGGAGTGGGCAGTGATGGTTTCCAGTCCTTACGCGTCCTTGGTAGGATTAAGTATGTGCAGAGGAAATAGGGCATGGTTGCATTCTTTAATGTATGCAGAACCCTTTTTGAAAAATCATTAACTACATACAGTTTAATTTTTTTTCTTAAGACCCAGTAAAGAATCTGAATCTAATAATTATTTATATATATATATATATATATATATATATATATATATATAAATTTAAAGGCCAGGGAGCCATCTGTCATCTTACATCATGTGGCCTGCCCTACAGCAACAGCCCGACATTGTATGTTCCTATTATAGTTTACTGTTGCAAAATATTTAAGGCAGACACTCGGCTTTAAATAATATTTTATTTCATGATTCGTGCATCTTAAAATATTTTTATTGGGAACTGTGGTCCAGAAACAGATACATTGATTGTCTGACTGTCTCATTTCATGTTTTATTATGCTGTATTGTACCACCTAACTCTGACTTTCTCTATACCAAATATTCGTTGATTGCAGATCTGGCCAATAATTTTCTTAATAAAAATAAAGTGTGCCATTATGCCAGACCTGCATGAGGAATGCAACTCCATGCACTGATTGCTAGTTTTATTCATGCCGTTCACCAATGTGCTAATTCACCCACAAACCATCCTTCCTTTATCACGTGACTGTTACTATAACCCAGGGATCACCAACGTGGTGCCCATGGGCACCAGGTAGCCCGCAAGGACAATATAAGTTGCCCGCGGACCTGTTCACTGCTATTTTTAGGACAGGCCCATGGCTCCACAGCACCATTCTCCATTGGGCTGTATCTAATTTTTTTTAATATATAATTTTAAATCAAATCAAGATCTTCACATAGATGAATATCATTAATTATTAAAAATAACATAATTCAGGATAAATTAAGCAAATTTGTAATTTTAGAGGTGTGTATCGACCTGGTAGTCCTTCACATTAATTGGTACCCAAGAAGTAGCTCTCAGTTTCAAAAAGGTTGTGACCCCTGCTATAACTTGTAACTGAGGGGACGAACACATTTTTTGACGCCCAAATCCATTTCATTTCGAAACTGTTAATCATGCTACAATCCTAAGGTAGCATAACATACTTCGAGGAAGGCACTATCTCCCCTCAATTATGTGAATATACCGACAACCACAGACAACCAGACTTGTCTAGTCTCATTGGAAAACGACAGGAGGGAAACAGAGATTATGTCACCACCACTTCCCCTCCTAGGGTTAGCAGGAATTGTAATAATTTATTATTTGATGGCATGATGGCATAGTGGTTGGTACATCAGCCTCACAGCAAGAAGGTCCAGGGTTCGATTCCCAGCTCAGGTGTTTGTGTGGCGTTTGCATGTTCTTCCCATGTTTACGTGGGTTTCCTCCCACAGTCCAAAAACATGCACAGTAGGTTAATTTGGCTCTTCCAAATCACCCTAGGTGTGAGTATGAACGGTTGTGTGAGTGATGGCCCTGCGATGGTCTGGCGAGCTACCAGGGTGTACCCCACCCTTGCTGGAATCAGCTGAGATGGGTGCCAGCCTCCCTGTGACCCTAATTAGGATTATGCAGTTCAGAAAATGAATGAATTTATTATTTAAAACTTTTGAGAAATGTTATTAATAATGTATAGATGTAGCCGCTGTGTAAAGACAGAGTTCCTGATAGGTATCTCTATAGATTGCTGTCCAGAGATGGTGGTATAAGAGTAGCATAGCTCTTTTAAGAGGCCTAAAGGAATTCAATGATGTAATTACTTTTAGTAATTTACATTACAGTAATTTATTTTTTTTGTTTAAGCATCTTATATTCTGTATTCCGTTCATGTTTGGTGTTGTTTGGCTTGGCGAAAGTTCAGCTGCCGATCTGAGTCAGATTGCACCTTTTTTTTTTAATATTCTGTGTGGTTCTAAACCGTGGTGGCATCAGCTTAGCCAAGGACATGGGACAAGCATTAGCTCATACTCCATGCCTAGGAGTCTCTCAGTGGGTTCGCTATTATGCAATTATAGTAATTTTATTATAAATATAATAATATTACAATAATCAGATTTAGTTCAGTGTTCAAAAAAAAAAATTATATATATATACACACACACACACACACACACACTCCCTGACTTTGTGTTCATTCATTTAACATTTTTTCGATTTTACATTTTTTTACCTATGTAATATGCTGACTTAATGACGTTGCGTCCATTGTTTACAAAGGACAGACTGAACGTGCCCCTGCTTCTTCCCAGTTCACTGTGTGTTACCCTTGTGTTAAGACGTCGTCTCTGTGATCTTTGTGTTTACCCTGTTTTGCGGCCTTTTCTAACCCTAAGCAAATATGGTTGCTCAGAAGCGTAAGCCTACTAGCATGGGTGCAAGTTTCCCGGCATATGCCGGAATTTCCAGTTTTCTCAAGACCGAATTAACTATCTGCTTGGATCGGTGCAATCTACCATGCATTCCCAGTTAAGCAAAGAGAGTTGTAAAATGAATGAAAACCAGAAAAGAAAGAGAACTGCTCTGCTGGTGATTCACATCCGTGCAGGCTGAGTACTAAACAAGTATTCAGCGGCACCCTTGCTCACTTGAAACACCGGAAGTCTGGATAACCCACGCTTTGTCTCAAGCACATGCAAGTGAACTACAACCGAGATAATCCGCGAGTTCTGTACCCAGAAAACCCCATGTATGACGTCACATGCGCGAATGAGGCAGCTGTAAGTAAAATACAATGTATCTATTACATGCGTGAAAATATGCTTCTTAAACACATTCTATAGACAGTCTTACTCATTAATACAGTATTAATGTAGTAATGATTAAGAAAAACTTTTCAATTTTTACTGTTATTGATGCTAAAATATAAACATTATACAGCATACGCATAAAACACCTTTCAGTGCATTCTCTTTATAAACATACAGCACTGTAGTTTTCAAAAATGCCCACTAGAGGAGCGTACTGCATTGCATTAGGCATGACACGACTGAATTCAGGTATTAACTGCATTAAGTCCGAGCAGCTCAGCCACACACCCCCAGCCGGAACCGGAGTACAAAACAGAATTTTAGAGTGATAGAGGAAGAGGTGTTACAAACCAAAGAAGCGATGATGTTGATGTGAGTTAATCTTCTGGCGCAGAGGTGGTGCTTTTGTTTATTGGGAGTAAATGAGAATAGTGAATTCAGGTGTGTGCTCCCCGAGCAGCTCAGCCACGCCCCTCAGGAAGTAAACAGTTAGTGAGAGGCACAGCGCCAAAATCAAAGTCCCCCAAAACACAGACCATAACAAAAAGGACATAAAAGAACAAGAAATGTAATAAATTGGATAAACAAAACAATGAGAAACATGCTACACCACAGTAAATAAAATATAACACACAAACATTTTAAACACTACCTTAGGTCATGTACTGGAATAATAATTTAAAAAGACCTTCATAGTGGAGTGTTTTCCAACAGTTCAAACGATTACTGTATTCCTCTTCAGCAATGACGTGACTTCAGAGTCTTATTTCTTCAGAAGAGACATCCAACCTCATTACCTTTTTCTGGTGCTTAAGCAGGCGTTTGAGTGATATCATAGAACTTAAATGGTAATTAAAACACACTAAAAAAGGATCATTGTCAACTTGTGCGCGAATGAGGAAAAAGGGGCGTTACAACACCTCAACAAATCAGCAGGAAGGAGGACAGCCATTGGCTGAATTTGAATCACGTGCGAGCTGCTCAGCAGTCCGTGAATACGCAAACCGCGAGTGCCAAACCGTGAATAGTCAAGGGCCTACTGTACTTTCAATGGAGCGCCTCACATATTGTAATCATTGATTGGCTGTTTTAAGGTTCATGTAAAGTGACTCGGCACAGCTTCATGTAAAGTGACTCGGCTCAGCTTCATGTAAAGTGACCATCTGTCGACCATCGGAACCATTTACAAGCAGAAAGATCGCACCATGGAGAATGTTAAAGGTTATATTTGATACTGTATTTGATATTTGATGAGTGAATTTGATTAAAATTTATCTATTTGGAATTATTTTGCTTGGATTTAATTTATTTGAAATTAATGTTGATATTATTTGATATATTTGATATTATTTTACAATGTTATGTTTATAATAATTGATTTAGGAGTGTTTTATGATATACGGTAATGGTATTTATGGATGTATAGTACAGTATGAACGTGATACGTCACTGGAACATACAGTAACAACTTACGTTCATTTTCAACTTACGTTCAGCTGTCCGGAACAGAACAAAATGTAAATTGGGGAGCGTCTGTATGTATATATCTTCTTCTTTTCCTTTGGGCTGCCATTTAGTTTCTCATAATAAAAGCTTCTCATAATGAAAGTTCACCATGTCTTCTTCGTTTCCTTTCGGCTGTTCTCTTCAGGGGTTGCCACAGTGAATCGTCTGCCTCCATTTTACCCTATCCTCTGCATCTTCTTCTCCTACACCAACTACCTTCATGTCCTCCTTCACCACATCCATAAATCTTCTCTTTGTTCGTCCTCTAGGCCTTTTGCCTGGCAGTTCCAACCTCAGCATCCTACTACCAATATATTCACTATCCCTCCTCTGTACATGTCCAAACCATCTCAATCTCGCCTCTCTGACTTTGTCTCCAAAACCTCTTACATGTGCTGTCCTTCTGATGTGCTCATTTCTGATCCTATTTATCCTCGTGGATGGAACTTCATCATTTTCATCTCTGCTACCTCCAGCTCTGCCTCCTGTCTTTTTCTCAGCGCCACTGTTTCTAAACCATACAACATCGCTGGCCTCAACACCGTCTTGTACACCTTTCCTTTCATTCTTGCCGATACCCTCCACATCACACTGACACTTTTTCTCCAACCATTCCAACCTGCCTGCACACGCTTCTTCACCTCTTTTCAACACTCTCCATTGCTCTGGATTATTGAGGCTAAGTACTTAAAAACCTCCACCTTCTTTATCTCTGCTCCTCCTTAACCTCATCATTCCTCTTGGGTCCTTCTCATTCACACACATTTATTCTGCCTTACCGAGGCTAACCTTCATTCCTCTCCTTTCCATGGCATACCTCTACCTCTCTAGAGTTTCCTCCACTTGTTTTCTGCTTTCACTACAAATCACAACGTCATCTGGAAACATCATAGTCCATGGAGATTCTTGTCTAACCTCATCTGTCAGCCTGTCCCTCACCATAGCAAACAAGAAGGGGCTCAGAGCTGACCCTTGATACAGTGTGTGTGTGTGTGTGTGTGTGTGTGTGTGTGTGTATATATATATATATATATATATATATATATATATATATATATATAAAATTCCTGCGTCTTCAGTGCATCGCGTTTTAAAAAAAATAAATAAATAAACATTGATCGAATTAAAAAAATAAGGAAATTAAGGAAAATGCCACAAAAACAAGGCCAAAAAAATCCCTAGACCAACACAAAACAAAAAACAACCCAAAATCTCCCATCAAAACGAGTTACATTGTTTTGAGGTGTGCATCTGATTGTGCCCGCCCATCTGCTTGCGTGTGCGTATGAATGTATTGTCGTCTTCTCATGCAATACCATCTGTATATGTGTGTATTTATATTTTATTTACATCTTGTTATTTTTTTAATGTTTAATTTTTATTATAAGCATTTATAGCATTGAATATGTATTTATTGATATATATATATATATATATATATATATATATATATATATACACACATATACATGTAGGCTACGTATAGGTCAGCTGGGGGTGTGGGGGGGTGTGGGAGTGTGATCCTACTTCGCAGATTTTGATGGTCTATATATAGTGTATGGAGTGTGTGTATATATATATATATATATATATATATATATATATATATATTAGGGTGCCACAGACGACAACTTCTTTTCCTTTCGGCTGTTCCCTTTTTTTTCCCCACCCTCTAGTTTTATTACTTTTATGAGGCATAGTAACTACACAAAGTTTCATAGAAATACAGTTATCCCTCGCTACTTCCTGCTTCAGTTTCTGTGGCTTCAGTGCATCGCTGTTTTTTCAAAAATATTCATTGAAAAATAAAAAATAAGGAAATTCAGGAAAAATAGGGAAGAAGTTAAGGTAAATGCATCAAAACAAAGCCAATTATGCAAAAAAAAAACCCCAAACAAACAAAAACAACGACAAAAAAAAACCCCCAACCCAACACTCCCCAGCAAAACTACTTACATTTTTATGTGAGGTGCGCATCTGCGTGTATTTATGTGTGTGTGTGTGTGTGTGTGTGTGTGTGTGTGTGTGTGTGTGTGTGTGTGTGTGTGTGTGTGTTTATATTTTATTTATATCTTATGCATCATTTTTAAATGTTTAATTGTTATTAAAAGTATTTATATCATAGAATATGTATTTATTAATATTATATGCACATATACATGTACGTATACGACAGTCAGGGGGATTCAATTCTACATCGCGGAAATCGGCAGTCACGGAGGGGGGGTTTCAGTCCCCTGTATAAATACTTATAATAAAAATTAAACATTAAAAAATAATGATGTGAGATGTAAATAAATACACACACATACAGACGCGCTCGCACACACAGATGTGCACCTTACATAACAAAGTAAGTAGTTTTGATGGGGGATTTTGGGTTGTTGTTTTTTTTTTGTTGTTGTTTTTAATTTGTTTTTTTTGTTTTTTTGTCCTTCTTTTGCGGCATTTTCCTTAACTTTCCCCCCTTTTCTTATTTAAAATTTTTAGAATTGTGTGTGTGTGTGTGTGTGTGTGTGTGTGTGTGTGTGTGTGTGTGTGTGTGTATATATATATATATATATATATATATATATATATATATATATATAGAGAGAGAGAGAGAGAGAGAGGATTTTCTGAGTAGATCCTTCCGTAGGAGAGTGCTCAATACTTTTTGGTAGAGCAAATAAACAAAAATAAAAGGACAGGAAAAAGACTTTCTATTGAAACTCCATTTATCACTACAGATCTGTTTCGAGGGGTGGTGAAACCATCCTCTCTCTTCAGGTTCTTCTATAATCACCTGAAGAGAGAGGATGGTTTCACCACCCCTCGAAACAGATCTGTAGTGATAAATGGAGTTTCAATAGAAAGTCTTTGTCCTGTCTTTTTATTTTTGTGTATATATATATATATATATATATATATATATATATGTATGTGTGTGTGTATGTGTAAAATTATATGATCTGTTAGTAATACATAAAATTGTGATGAGGGACATTCAAAACCCCGCTACAATGATTTTGAGACAGCAGAAAAGTAAAATTTTAGTTGGAGAGATGAATTATAGATGACAGCAAGGTCCATTTCAAACTAAAATTTCCAACAGTGAATGATGTATACATACACCTCAAAGCCGCGCTGAGATAAATCATGAAGGGCCAGAGGGTTTACCCGACTGTCTGGTGTGGAACCTGTAGAGAAATATCAAACAACCAGATAAGGATAGCTTGAAGACAGAGGTCTACACATTATTGTGGCTGGCTTGGCGTACTCACACTACAGGGAGAAAGTGGGTGGCAGAATGAAAGTCTTTGCTGAGCTGATATGGAGCAGATATGAGGATGAAATATTTCATCACTTTCTTTTTTAAAACATAACACATGAATACTAATAACACTTACATCTGCTTTATACCTTCTGGTTTTTCTGCAGTCAGTCAGTACCACTTATTGGTGATCATCAGTGATTTGTTTTTTTATCTGGACAGGTTTGAATTTAGCACGGTGTGCAGTGGTTAGCACATCAGGTCAGGTCAGGTCAGGTATGAGGGCATGCGCCGGGACGGCACTTTGCTGCGTCCACCAGCCGCCTCCACTCATCCGGCCGTCTCTTGGCAATCGACCAGGCCTGCGCAGGGCCCATACCCCCCCGGCAGGGCAGCTCTCAGCTGCGACAACCATGTCGCACACGGTCGTCCCCGCGATCGGCTCCAGCCCATAGGATCTCGAACGGACAGGATCCAGTGTGCTGGGTCCGAAAGCGGGAAACGCGCCAAATGCCCATAGTAGCGCAGCTGACGGTCGCGGATCAAGCAGGTTACTCTTACCATCCCCGCATCCCCGAGCACCTTCTGGTTGGTAACAAAGTCCCACCAGCAGTATCCGAAGATGCGGCGAAGGGAAGTCGTAACAAAGGAGTCCAGTCGTCGTCCAAGCTCAACCGTGAGCGTCCATATCTCGCTTGAGTAGAACAAGACAGGGAGCACAAGGGAGCGAAAGACTCGGGCTTTCGTCCACCTGCTCAGATACCTCGACCGCCACACGGTCCTGTCCAGCGAGTTCATCGCCCCATAGGCTAGACCAAGTTGACAATTGATCTCGGCCCTGCAATCAGTGGAACGATGGACCACGCTGCCAAGGTAAGTGAAAGACTCCACGATCTCTACTCTTTCACGACCCATAGCGATCGAGTCAACAGCAGCATCCAAGAGGTCGCCGAAAGCCTGGATCTTGGTTTTGATCCAGGAGACTCGCAAACCAAGCGGTTCCGCCTCCTCACCCAATGAACACAAGAGTCTCCGTCAGGACATCCACCGTTTCCGCGAGGATCACGGTGTCATCGGCAAAGTCCAGATCAGTAATCCGAACCTCACCGAACGACACACCGCAGGCCGATCCACCCGATACCGCCGCCATAATCCAGTCCATTGCAGTACTGAAGAGAGTGGGGGCCAGAATACACCCCTGCCTAACTGGTCTCGACCGAAAAGAAGTCAGAGGTGGAGCCCCCACACCTCACAGCACTCTCTGTTCCAGAATACAGCGACGATATCAGCCGGACCAGAGCCGACGGGATCCCACGTAGACGAAGTATGCCCCAGAGGGCCTCCCTATCCACTGAGGCGAACGCCTTGCAAAAATCTGTATAGGTGGCAAGGAACCCCCTATCAAACTCCCGCAAGCGCTCAGATAGGATGCGGAATGCCAGGATACGGTCAACGGTAGACCTCTTCGGTGTAAACCCGGACTGTTCAGGGCGCTGGTGCGCTAGAAGCTGCTGTCGGATCCTGTCCAGTGGAATCCGTGCGAAGACCTTTCCCGGAACTGAGAGAAGAGTAACTCCCCGGTAATTGTTGCATTCTCGGGTATCATCCTTCCCCTTCCAGATCGGGACAACGATGCCCCGTTTCCAGTCAGTTGGGATGACACCAGTGCTCCACACGGAGCACACAAGAATGAACAGCCACCTGAGGACGGCCTCACCTCCCGCCTTAAGCATTTCCACGTGGATACCACAAACTCCCACAGATTTGCCATCTGCCAAGCGCCACACCGCCCTCCGAGTTTCCTCGAGAGTTGGCGGGTCGCAGCCTGGGGGAGGGTCGGCAAAAAGAGTTTAAGCATCCCCAACGGCCAGGCTCCGGGTGGGAGGGTCAGAACGATACAACTCCTCAAAGTACTCTGCCCAACGAGTCCTCACTTCCGATTCTTCAGTAAGGACACTACCGTCTGCAGATTTCACCGTCTGACATCGCGATGTGGACCGAGAGGAACGGAGGCTCCGCAACGCCCTGTAAGCCGGGCGAGAGTCACTCGAATTCAAGTGGCCCTCGACCGTCTCACAGAGATCGCGGACCGCAGCCTCCCGATCTCTTCACACTACCTTGACGGCTTTGCGCTTCAGGTCCCTGGCCAGACCAACTCTGCCATCGAGTCGACCCTGTCTTGCTCTCTCGATGACGTCAATGGTTTCAGAGGAGATGGCTATTTCCGGTCGTTTGGGCGACCCCGATATGCAGCCACGGAACACCTCCAGGATGCAGTCTCTGAAACCAGTCCGGAGAACCTCCGTGCCTGCACCCGTGTCCAGATCCTCCAGGGATTCCCCAAGCCTACTGGCGAACTCCGAAGCCACATCAGGGTCCCTGAGTTGGTTTGCATCAAATTGCATTTGATGAGCCAGAGCTTTCTCAGGGCGCCTGAAGCGAATCTTCAGAGTCGCCACCAGAAGCCTGTGGTCTCCCGAGAATAGCTGGGCACTTCTGAAGACACAGCAGTTCTGGACCAGCCGCCAGCGACTACCTACAAGAACATGGTCGATCTCCTTCCTAGTGACGCCGTCGTTGGAGTACCAAGTCCAGCTTCGCAGATCCGATCTCTGGAACCACGAGCCAGCAATCCTTAAGCCCCAACTTTTTGCGAAGTCAAGAAGCATTAAGGCGCTTTCGTTGCGGCGTCCAGAGCCGTGGGGACCGACACATGCTTCGTAGCCATCCCGGTTAGTGCCAGTGGTCACATTGAAGTCCCCCAGTACGATCAGGGTGTCCCTTTCCGGAACCCCCGACACCACCGAGTTGAGCTGGTCGTAGAAGGTTTCCTTCATAGATCGATCACTTACCCCGGTCGGAGCGTACACTGCGATGATAGAGAGCGTCCCCACTGTGTGAGTCACCCTCAGTCGCATAATACGCTCGTTGACCGGGACCTCCTCCGATACCAAAGGAGCCAATCGATCAGTGACGGCGAC
>CM045738.1:33172296-33249796 GCA_024760905.1 Plotosus lineatus | reverse complement strand
CTCTCTCTCTCTCTCTCTCTCTTGCTCTCTCACACACACTTTTTTCACTGTCTCTCATTCTTTTTTTTTTTTTTCAGCCTCTAGCTTGGTAGGCCAGAAACTCGGAGCCTGCCGACTTCCCCAGGCTGTGGAGGAGAGGAAATAGACACTGACTGAGAAATCACTGTTGTGGAGGGATTACTATGGATCATGCCAGTCCATGACCCCTTGATCAATTATGGAAACTATTAGGAGGACATTCACCTAAAATTTGACCAAATTACAGAAAGTTGAAAAGGAACCTTTTATATTGTTGGAGCGTCACTTCAGACATGTGTGTCTATTTTCGAGGTATTGTCCCATAATTTAGCAAAATGAAGAGGTGAAATAAATATTAACAAATATCTGGTGGAAGGCACCACAAAAATTAATGCAAACCCATTTTTACAACATTTACTGAAGCTGAATGCTCTCTTCTGTGAAGGACAAAAGTAGAACACCTCTGCAGCACCGGCAAGTTGGCGACTGCTGCAGCTTCAGAGACTGCATTTTCCAAGTTAGCTTATCACTTCTTATTTTTTTGCTTTATTTCCCTGCTGTCTGGTTCCTGTAATGTTCAATCACCTCTGTACCCATGTAAAGCCATGCCAGTGCCTGAGATGGCTTTAAGTACTGTGCAGTCTTTGCAATGGGAGGTATTTCCCCCAATGGCTACACGCCGGGTCTACTGCACTCCTGTGCTGTGGGGCAACCGACTTTATGTAATGGGAGGTTGCAGCGAAAGTGGATTGCCTCTGGATTCTGTGGAGGTTTTGGACTTGGAGAACCAAAGTTGGTGTCAACTCCCACCATTGCCCACTGCAAGGGCAGGGGCTTCGGCTGTAGCAATGGGGGGACAGCTGGTGGTGATGGGAGGCATGGATGCTCAGCAGAGCCCACTGGCATCAGTGGAAATCTACCACCCTGATGAGGGAAAGTGGGAGAGGAAGACTGGACTAGGCCAGGCATCAATGGGCATAACTGCTTTGGAGATAGGTAAGAGCTGTCTTTCTTTTTTCCTGTTCCTTAAAAATTTACTCAGTGTTTCAGTAAGTAGTAGTTATTCAATGTGAGTGTTATTATAAATTCAATATCATTTCTTAGACAGATGAAGAAACATCAGGATAGGATTGAATCTATTTTGTTTATCGAAATATGAACATTTTCAGGAAAATGCTTTGTTGTAATGTTCTATTGTGGAGCATTTCTTTGGGTCTTTCCTGCTTTTGTTTATTCTCGCTGGAGCAGGCAATGAAAGATTAAATGATTGAGTGAATGACTGCGCTATTCAATATAGTTATGATGTTGAATATAACTCAAAAATATAAGCATGGGACTAAAAACAGTATAGATTTACTGTTCACCAAGTCAGTATGGGTCATGTTGCCATTCCATATCCTGCGGTTCAGGCACCACAGTTTTGTATCTATTGTATCAGGCAAATATGAAGCACCTCCTCAATCTCTTTCATCCTCTTTTACTCGATCACTCATGAAATTTCAGATAAAAGGGAAGGACAAGTAAAGAAATAATAATTTCCAGTCACCGTCATCATCTGACTGGATTTTCTCTCTGTCAAGGCTGTTTTTTTTCTTAAAAATGACTTCATGCTTCGGGGTGCACTGACATTTACAGAAAGCTTTGGGGGGATTTTATTTTCTTTTTTTAATTTTTTTTTTTTTTTACATTCAAAAAGGAGAAAGCATATTAAAACAGAAGTTTTATAGTAAATTATTAAAATATATATATTTCAACCATGACAGATTCAGTTAGGTGAGCTCTGTGCCCCCCCGAGCTAAATCTGCTAATGCTAGCTGCCCAGCTGTTCTATTCCTTTCAGTTAAAAAAGCATGGACGAAAAGCAACAACATTTGGAATAAAACTATTTCATGGTAATAATGTATTTTAAATTTTCAAGAATTCGCTGGAATATTTTTTACCACATATGACATTATCTGATTGATTCAAAAATTAGGTTTGCAGTCGTCACAATGTCTTGTTGTTCGTGGCAAGGTAAACGCGAGAGGTACGCAAGCTAATTGTTGAGGCTTCCTTTTTGTCTTATCTGCTTAAGGTTAGCATCAGGTTAGCACTTTAACAGAAGAGCCAGCCAGCTGAGGTCAATTCTTGACTTATTTCACAGAAAACAGGAGCATTCGAAATTTTGCAATAAGAATGTATTTTTTCATTATTAAGAATAAGGTGTTCTCCCCATGCAACATGACTTTATCCGTCTGTTCAGGAATAGACTTCTGGAAAGCCATTCATAAACACACACACAAAAAATATTTTTGTGGTGTATTTTTTCCATTTTAAAGTGTGACAATAATGCTACCCGCTCCAGCTGACTGACCACGTGTTAGTGTTGGTCATTGTCATTCAATTAATATCCACTTAGAATAATGACTTTTCATCCTGAGATTGCAGACCAGTCATATTGTGATAATCTTATGGAGTATATATTATTGAACAATTATTGAATGAGGTGAAGGTGATTTTATAAGGAGAATTCTTCAGACAAAGGGGTGTTATCTGCCGAGGCTGAAGACCAATATCTCCCTTTGAGCTCAAAATAATATAGAAATTAAAAAAAAGCAAAAGTCAATAACTGTATTGTTATTCTTTCAATACATTTTTGGGGGGTTCCCCCTTTTTCTCTTTAATTTAGTTGTTTCCAATTCTTACCAATCAAGTATTGTCTTCCCTATCACACAGCTATCACCAACAAGGAAAGGGTGAAAGTATGCATAAGCCCCCTACATGACATGCAATTTTAGCCACTCATCTCTTTTTAAACTGCTGCGCATTTGTATTTGCAGGCGGTCTAACACATTTGGCGGGAAAGTGGTCTCCACCCCCTCGTATGAATGAGCACACAGACTGGTTGACCATGATTTGCTGCTTATTACTGTGACGGAAGTGGATGTATGCTATCCCTCCCTCCCATGCCAATTAGTTCTTGTCAAAAACAGTATTATTATTATTATTATTATCATTATTATTATTATTTATTTATTTATTTTTTATCGTCTTCCACAAATTATGCAGCTCATAACCAACCTGAAAAAAGCTCCTCAGAAGTGACATACATTTACAGGTACAGTGCACAATACAATCCTGCATATCCCGAGGTAAAGAGTGCTTTACTTCCTGAAGTAAACAGTTCTGTAAGTCATGAGGTAAAACAGTTTGTAATTCCAGAGACAAACAGTCCAGTAATTCATGATTCGAACAGTTGCATAATCAATTCAAGTCCTGTGGTAAACAGACCTGTATGTGTCAAAGTATATAGTCCTGAAAGTCATGAGGTATATAGTCCTATAAATCTCAATGTATATAGTCTTGCAAGTCCTGAGATAAACTGTCTTGCAAGTCACAAGGCATAAAGTCCTGCATGTCCCGTGGTAAACGGCCCTGTAAGTCTTGATTTATAAAGTCCGGCAATTCCTGAGGTATATACATACAGTCTTGCAAGTCCTGTGGTATACAGTCTTGCAGGTCCTGAGGTATATACAGCCCTGCGGGTCCTGTGGTATATTCAGCCCTGCGAGTCCTGAGGTATTTACAGTCCTGCGAGTCATGAGGTATTTACAGTCCTGCGAGTCATGAGGTATTTACAGTCCTGCGAGTCCTGAGGTATATACAGTCCTGTGCGTCCTGAGGTATATAAAGTCCTGTATGTCTTGAGGTATATAAAGTCCTGTATGTCACGAGATAAGCAGTCCTGCAAGTCCCGAGGTAAACAGTCCTGCAAGTCCCGAGGTAAACAGTCCTGCAAGTCCCGAGGTAAACAGTCCTGCAAGTCACAAGGTAAACAGTCCTGCAAGTCACAAGGTAAATAGCCCTGTAGATCTCAATTTATATAGTCTTGCATGTCCTGAGGTATGCAGTCCTGAGGTAAACAGTCCTGAATCTCTTAAAGTATACAGTCCTTCAAGTCTTGAGGTATACAGTCCTACAAGTCCTGAGGTATACAGTCCTACAAGTCCAAGTCCTGAGGTATACAGTCCTACAAGTCCAAGTCCTGAGGTGTATACAGTCCTACAAGTCCAAGTCCTGAGGTGTATACAGTCCTGCAAGTCCTGAGGTGTGTACAGTCCTGCAAGTCCTGAGGTGTGTACAGTCCTGCAAGTCCTGAGGTATGTACAGTCCTGCAAGTCCTGAGGTATGTACAGTCCTGCAAGTCCTGAGGTATATACAGTCCTGCAACTCTTGAGGTAGACAGACCTGTGAGTCTTGATGTACATAGTCCTGCAAGTCACAAAGTAAACAGTCCTACAACTCATGAGGTATATCGTCCTGCAAGTCCTGAGGGAAACAGTCCTGTAATCTTGATGTAAAAAGTCTTGAAAGTGCTGACGTATACAGCCCTGTATGTGTTTGGGCAAATCTACCACAGAAATGTACGTTTTGCATTTTGGGGTTTGGTACATTATTTTTGCATAAAATAGCTATTTGTGTCCGGCTTTTCGGATATTGTTGAATATATAATGTATTAGGACTATTTGGTGATATTCACCTCACTTTTGAATAATTGTTACTATACATGTATGCAATTATTTAGTTAAAAAATTAAGCAGAAAGTATATTTTTGTCTGTCCCAATTTGTTATTCTGTTACACTAAACAATATGGACAGCACTGTTAACATGTCCATTTCACAAAAATGTCCTGTAATTTTTCTTTCTTTATTTTATTTTACCCCAGTGCAGCTAACTGAGTTATCAAAGGTCAACCATGTCTGTCATTGTCTATGGTGAGAGGCATGTAAAAGAACCATTGCTGACTTTCATCAAGAGTAGGCTGCATAGTTTCTGCCCTGTGATGGCCTGGTGAGCTGTCCAGGGTGTACTCTGCCCTCGCCCAGAGTCTGCTGAGATGGGTGCCAGCCTCTCCACGACCCTAATTAGGATTAAGCGGTTCAGAAAATGAATATTTCATTTATTTATTTATTTTGTCCCTGGCTGGATGAGGATATTTTGTGTGAAGTTTGCATGTTCTTCCTATGCTTGTGTGGGTTTCTTCTGTGTACTTTGTTTTCCTTCCATAGTCCAAAGACATGCACATTAGACTGATGATTGCAAATTGGACCTTGATATGAATGTGTATGGTTGTCTGTGTATGTGTTTTTGTTGGCTCTGTATGGATTGACGTGCTGTTCGGGGTGTATCCTGCATTCGCTCAGAGTTGGTTGAGAGAGGCTCCAGCCTACCTGCGACATAATTAAATGTTATAGGCAATTTGTGTGAAAAAACCTTTATAGAATTTGTTCTTTAAGTCTCTCTCGCACCATGAAAAAAAGAGCTAAAGACTTTCAGCGGTGTATGTTCCCAGGAACAGGCTGGTGTAGAAAGCAAGTAGGAGGAGTTACACTTGTCTTGTGGCTCTGTGTGATTATCTCATTCCAATCAATCCTACTGTAAACAGTGGCTCTTGAACACTGCTTCGCCTGTATGCTATGGATACATGGGCTCACAAACAAGGCTCATTTGTCATTGCCTTACACACTTCAGAATCTCTCTTCCTCCCATGAGTGTGTGTGTGCTTAGGTGCTTTTGAGTGAGAGAGATAGATGGCTATTTAGTTTATGGTCTATCCTTTTCCTGTCTCTATCACATTCCTCAGTCTGGAGTACTGCATCACACCTTTCACACAGGAAACCAGCAAAACGCTTCAGCCACTTTGTGATTCCTACAAAGGCCTTCTTCCTACCGTGGTCTCTTTTGTTTGTCAGTATTCTGGCATGGCTTACATCAAGGGTGAAACGAGGAGAGAGTGGAGTGAACAGCAGGTTTTTATCACTGAGCATGCAGATAGTTACCTGACAAGCTCACACTAGCTCAGATATTGTATTTATAGAAGTATGAATAATTTTCTGCTACCATCAGCAAGGAGGCGTCCATGTTATTAGCACCAGGTATTCATTGCATGATTTTTTATAAAGAACATCCTGTTGATGGTGTATGACAGGCTTGACATTTAGACTGATGTCAAGGCAAGTTATGAAACCTTAGGGTAATTTGAATAGAATTAGCACCATTAACTTACATTTGAACTTATGTGTACGAGGTTTATTTATTTATTTATTTGGCGTTTCCAAATCCAGTCCTGATGTGTGGCTCCTGGTCTTTTAATCAGCGACAATCTGCACTGCCATACTTGCAACAATAAGCATTGATCACCTGAATGTGACCAGACCTGTACATCAGCAACATTACCTGCATCGAGATGGCATCCATATTTTAGATGAAGAGACAGTTTGGGGCGGCACAGTGGTGTAATGGTTAACATGACCACCTCACAGTGAGCATGTCCTGGGTTTGATTCCCTTGCTCAGCCATTTGTGGGAGAAGTTTGCATATTCTCCACATGCTTGCACCCAACTCCTCTGGGTTGGTTTCCTACTGCAGTCCAAAAGGCATGTACATTAGGGCTGACTGGGTGTTAAAAATTAACCTAAGTATGTGTATGAGGGTAAATGATTGTGTGTGTTCCCCTGATATGCTCCAACAAGCTTGTGATGGTGTACCCCACCTCACAGCAACAGCCTGTCCATGACCCTAATAGGATTAAGTGAGTTCTGCAAATGAGTGACAATGAATGAGTGGGATAAAACTTTCTTATTTGGTGCTCATTTCCAAACACACAGATGCTGCGTAGACATCAAAGATTTGCCGGAACATGCAATATTTCTTCAAGTTATTTAAAAGTTGGAACTCTGTTTTGTCACTTTTTGACCCACCCTACTTGACCCTGTGATATTATCTAGCAAGCGTACACATCCTGACACCATTACTGCCTACACTGTCACAGGCCTTTTACTGTAAAAAAACCTTAGCGTGCAAAAAAAAAACCACTGGTCAACTCTCACTTGTACCCCTAGGAGTGCTTTTTTCATCCATCAATTTTTTTCTGCATAATACAAGGAAATCCCAGAATTCCCAGTTTTCATCAAAGCCAACCAATCACAGTACAATCTCTACGAAACTATGCATGATGTAGGTTACTTGATAGACGGCAAGCATAAATAATGAGCCCGGCAACGAATGCCAAAGTTTCTCACTCCAGCATGCAGTGAGCACGGCTTGATATCATAGCTAGCATGTACTATTCACTGCAAAACAGGGTGCAGCTGGCCGGCAGCCAAGCGTAAAGTGCACTGACAAAACAGCTTCATCAATCAAAGGCATGAGGATGGGCATGCATGCAAATGCATGGTGTGTCTGTTTCCAACGACGCTGTAGTCACTGTGCTGAATTTCAGAAATTGAAAACTTACCTCGCTTACCATCTCCTCGTCTCGATTCTTTTGACTTTGAGTTCGTTGACTGGCATCCCTTCATCATGTCTTCACTTGAGAAAATTCGAATGCAAAATGCTTCTTCTAGTGTTCTGGTCAATCTTTGGTGATGTCTGGAGTTGATTTGCGATGACGCATCTCGGTCAGATCGTAGGTGTGCTGTGACGTGCGCGCTTTAGGGTGCCTTAAACAGCAAAACCTGCTGACAAGCTGAATCATGATGATATATTTATAAGAATTTTTCTGCCATTCAATAACCACAACATAAACTTGATGGAACCAAAGACGTGGTGTGACATGGACAAGCTACTGTCAGACCATGTTTAATGAGATGATATTTCCTTTTGGCTTTTTCCCTTTATCAGGGGTCGCCACAGTGAATGATTCGCACGTTTGCTTTGGCATAGGTTTTTACGTCGGATGCCCTTCCTGACACAACCCTTTAGCAAGGGACAGAAACACACTGATGGCTATGCAGCTACTCTTTCATGAAAGTCATCAATGGTTCTTTTACATGCCTCACACCATAGACAGTGAAAGACATGGCCGGCCTTTGATAACCCAGTTAGCTGCACTGGGGGATAATGACAACCTTGTGGAGAGTGGGACTCGAACTCCCAACCTTAGGATCAACAATCCAGCGCCCTATATTACTAGACCACCACTGCCCTGTGAGACCATATTTAATATAACAATTAAATAATGATTCTGTCTTCGATATGATTGTATATGTTTGACAAAATTTTGGGTTTAAATTCAAAGGCTTTAGGCTACATATTTTTTTCATGGCTGTATAGTATCTTTCTAAAGTATTGGAGGGAGGTTTTGAAGCTTTAGAATAACTGTTTATATTCATTCATTAATTTATTCATTCATATTCTAAGCCGCTTAATCCTAATAATTGTCACGGGGAGGTTGGTGCCCATCTCAGCTGAATCTGGGTAAAAGGTACACCCTGAACAACTCACCAGGTTGTTACATACATACATACAACCATTCACACTCACACATTGGGGCATTGTAGAGCAGCTAATTTGCCAGCTGTGCAGGGTTTTGGACTGACAGAGATAACCAAAGTGCCTGAGGAAACCCATGCAAACTTTATACAAAAGTGCCCGTGCTCAGGACTCGAACCCAGGACCTTTTTACTGTGAGGCAGACGTACTGACCATTGCATCATCATGCTGCCTATAGAGGATAATTTGTTTCAGTGAAAAAAAAAACAAGTTAATAAATAAACCAGATAAAATAAAATAAATAAACTGACTCTTATCTTCCGGAATTGTGAGTTGAATGTTTTTTATAAGGCTCTTAAAATATTTCTTAGCATATAAGATGCTGTTCAGCAGAATGTAATCATATCTCAAACATATATAAAGGATTTTTCCCCCCAGTGTGAAAAACAGAAATATTTCATGCTTTCTGTTTTTAAAAATATGCCAGTGTCTTCTGTGTATACCAAAGTGTTTTATTCTGATGATGCTGAAAATGAGATATAATTGAGTTTTATAGTGAAAGACAGGTTGGTTTCAAAAACAGAAAGGAAGCACATTCATCGTTTTGAATTTAATCTAGAAGTCTGCAGTGTTTAATTTCTGTTTCTGTTCCTGAATCTCATCTCCAAAATCAAATAATAATATTTCATGTTTTAAATTATATTACATGTCTTCTCCTTCCTGCATATTGTAAATTGTATATCATCGGTTTATCTGTGTCTGCTGTATTGTTTTTATATCATTCTACAACATGCGTGCAGAAACGGGTTATGGGGAGGGGTGCTGGGGGCATGACACAGAGAATCAGCAGCTGTGCTTGTTCAGTGGTCCTGATATAATACTTTTCTGGACAGACCGTGAGTGTGAGAGAGAGTGAGTGTGAGAGAGAGTGAGTGTGAGAGAGAGTGAGTGTGAGAGAGAGTGAGTGTGTGAGAGTGTGAGTGAGTAGGAGTGTGTGTGAGAGTGAGTGAGTGTGAGTATGTGTTTAAGTGTGAGAGAATGTGTGTGTGTGTGTGTGTGTGTGTGTGTGAGTGTGTTCTATCCAAGGTGTGTTCTGGCATTACCCATAAAAACTGCAGATCCACCATGACCCATGCTGATCCTCCCCCCTCACTCTTGCATCATCACAAAGACTAAAAGAGCTTTGAAGATATAATCCTATCTGCATTTCTATTAAATTCACTTGGTGTGTTTGAGAGTTAACTATACAGATCAGTGATCAGAACTTCATTTTTATTCCTTTTTCAAAAAAAAAATTGTTAGTTTGTTTATTTGTTTGTTAATTAATTGATCAAATAATTTATTGATTGATTGATCGATTGATTATTGATTTATTACAAAAATCGGATTTAGAAAAAGGCTAAGGATCAATCAGATTAAAAAAATTACTAGTTGTCACTTTTTTTTTTTTGGATGGTTTCTGATAGTCAGACCCGCACACTTCTGATATCTGAAGAAGTCTGTAGCTTGTTACTCAGGGCTCAACACCCAATTTACTCTTTCTTTATTACTCTTCCCATCTCATTGTATCATCTCATCTTTTTCTTCAACTCTTTTCCTCATCTCCACCCTTCTCACTTCCTGATCAAGAGAGCATTGCTGTTGCTTAGCAACAGGTATGTGTGTGTCTTTGTGTATGTATGTTTGTGTGCAAGTGTCAGTTTGACCCAAGACATTTTTAGAACGAAGCGGGCTGAGTCTCTCTGCCAACCCGTGACTCCCCCCACTTTTGTCGTTGCTGTTGTCGGTCCTTGGTGTGTAGTGAGGGAGAGATGGAATGTTTATTACTGGGTCTTGATCAGCTGCACTACCATTAGCCTCTCAAGATCCCCAGCTGTGATCACACTTTCTTTTCTCATGATTAGACTGGCTCGCTTTTTTTATACCCTAGCAGCCCCGTCATTCATTTAATTCTAACAGTCTCCCTCCTAAAGATTCACTTTAGTATTCGCATAATTAATATAATAATAACAGGAATAAAGAAATGCTAAATTATGCGATTATTATTATTATTATTATTATATTTTTTAATTTATTATTATTATTATTATTATTATTATTATTATTCATTCCTTCATTTTCTATGCCACTTGATCCATAGAGTCGCAAGGAGGCTGGAGCTATCTCAGCCGAGGGTGGGGTATATTCAGGGCCACACTCACACAACTATACTCACTCACACCTCGGGGCAACTTGGAACAGCCAATTAACCAACTGTGTGTTTTTGAACTGTGGGAGGAAACTGGAGTTCCTACATAAGCAGGTTGGAGAGCATGCAAGCTCAACACAGAAACGCCAGAGCTGGGAATCCAACCCAGGCCTTCTTGCTGTGAGGTGAACATGCTAACCACTTCTTCTTCATGCCACATAGGCTTTGATTTTTGAAATACCTATCTGATGTAGGATTATTGCCATTTAGGCCAACTGCAAAGTACAGACGCTCCCCGAATTACGTTCATCTATTTTACGTTTTTTCAATTTTACGTTTTAAAAAAAAAAAAAAAAGTAAAAATTTGAGTTTAGGTGTACCTACGTAGTATGCTGACATAATAACGCAATGACATAATGATGCTGCATCCATTGTTTACAAACAACAGACTGTACGTGCCCCTCCTTCCCAGTTCAGTTACACACACACACACACACACACACACACACACACACACACACACACACACACACATATATATATATATATATATATATATATATATATATATATACACATAGTAAAACCTCCGCTGACGAACGCTTAAGCTCACGAACTTTTCGCCTAAAGAACATTAAATTTGCGAGCATATACTCTCTGCTGACGAACTAGTTTTCGGCGGACGAACCAAACCACGTGGTCGAATAGCGCCACGGTGGCGGCCACGAGAAGTTGACGCACGCTCACGGTGTCACAGTTCGTCACCCCCTTTCTTTGAGTGCGGAAGTGGTTTGTGTTTGATAGACATTTTGGACCATATCAGTTTATTTGTTTTATTTTATCTGGTTTATTTATTAACTTGTTTTTTTTTTACTGAAACAAATTATCCTCTATAGGCAGCATGATGATGCAATGGTCAGTACGTCTGCCTCACAGTAAAAAGTATATCTATAATCTATATATATTCTATAATCATCTGAAGAGAGAGGATGGTTTCACCCCCCCCCCCGAAACAGATCCGTAGTGATAAATGGAGTTTCAATAGAAAGTCTTTGTCCTGTCCTTTTATTTTTGTTGTATATCTATAATCTATATATATTCTATAATCACCTGAAGACAGAGGATGGTTTCACCACCCCTCGAAACAGATCTGTAGTGATAAATGGAGTTTCAATAGAAAGTCTTTGTCCTGTCCTTTTATTTTTATTGTTATTTGCTCTACCAAAAAGTATTGAGCACTCTCCTGTGGAAGGATCTACTCAGAAAATTCTCTCTCTCTCTCTCTCTCTCTCTCTCTCTCTCTCTCTCTCTATACATATATATATATATATATATATATATATATATATATATATATATATATACACACACAAGTTATATAGCGTGTTACCCTTGTGTTAAGACGTCGTCTCTGATCTTTGTGTTTACACTGTTTTGCAGACTTTTGTAACCCTAAGCAAATATGATTGGTCAGAAGCGTAAGCCTACTAGCATGGGTGCAAGTCTCATACACAGAGATGAATTAACTATCTGCTCAATCGGTGCAATCTACCATGCATACTCAGTTAAGCAAAGAGAGTTGTAATGAATGAAAACGCGAATCCAGGAAAGAACTCTCCGCTCTGCTGGTGATTCACATCAGTGCAAGCTGTGTTCTAAACGAGTTCAACAGCACCCTTGTGCACTTGAAAGACCGGAAGTCCGTATAATCCACAGCAAGTACACTACTTTTGCAAGCACACTACTTTTGGTTTTGAGCGCCTCACATATTGTAAGCATTGATTGACTGTTTTAAGCTCCATGGCAAGTGACTCGGTATAAATAAGTGACTTATTTGAAATTAATGTTGATATTATTTGATATATTTGATATTATTTTACAATGTTATGTTTATAATAATTGATTTAGGGGTGTTTTATGAGATACGGTAATGGTATTTATGGGTGTATAGTACAGTATGAGCGTCATACGTCATACGTCACTGTAACAACTTACGTTCACTTTCAACTTACGTTCGGCTGTCCGGAACCAATTAAAAACGTAAGTTGGGGAGCGTTTGTACAACCAAGCTATGTTCTGTATGTCTCCTGAAGTGCTTGGATTGGAGGAAACATCATCACATGTTAAGTAAAGATCTCAAAAATGCATTTGTGTATGAAATGTGTGAATGAAGCAGAGCTTGTATTCAGTAAACTGTACTTACTAGCATTTGCTTCCACATAGATAAATTGTTATGTAAAATATTGGCCGTGTGTGTATTTTAGCTGGACTATGTCTGAAAAGCACTGAGGCTCTTCTGGTGGAATAATAATCATTGTCTGCAGTGACTGCATTGCATCCAGACGGCAATGCAGTCACGCATTGTGGAACAGCATGTCGAGGATGAAGAGCACAGGTGGATAAATGCTCAGTGCACCCCGTCACACAGTATAAATTCTTCACTTGCTCTTGAACACACACCTTGAGATTGATGATTCTTGTCAGTATGTTTTTCACAGGTTTTTTTTAAACATTTCACTGCAAAAACAAAAATAAAAAATATGATAATGAACAAATATTCACTGAAGGTGAGGTGGATGTTTTAACAAAAAAACCAGAGCCTTTGTTTTTACAAACCTTATTCATTAAATGTAATAAAAGTCAGATATTTATTGATTCATTCACTGAATCCTGATTAGGGTTGCGGGGAGGCTGATGCCTATCTCAGCCGACTCTGGCTGAGGATTTGGTACACCCTGGATAGCTCGTCAGGCCATCGCAGGGCCAACACACGTACAACCATTCATACTCACTCTCACACCAAGGACAATTTGTAACAGCTAATTAACCTACTGTGCATGGTTTTGGACTGAGGGAGGAAACCGGGGAACCCTGCAGAAACCCACACAAGCACAAGAAGAACCTAAAAACTCCACACAGTGACACCTCAAGCCTGGGAATCAGACAGTTATTTTATAATTTTATGATCTCTGTCATTTTACTTTGAAGCACACAATCTGAACCATCTCATTGTTCAGCTCGGGTGTTTGCTTTTTTGCATTTCAGTAATTTTCAAAACTATTTTTATTTATTTATTTCTCTTTTTTACTTCTGCATCATTTATTATTTGCCGTTGGTAATGTTTGCTATTTTCTCAATTGAACTTATACTGCTCTAATGGTTGATTTAGCTGACTGTCAACACAAGGTGATGAAAATTCAGCGCTATAAGAATGGGACAGATTTGATGATGAGGCAGATTGTCTTCAGTTCCAGCGGATTAATGTGTCCCGGTCACATCACTCTCTGATAGGGCACTTCTCCCAAGATGAATCTTTCTGATAACAAAGCCTTACGTCTGTAACAAGCTACAGCCTGTGCCCATCCTGCTGCGACAAGGACACATTTCCATTTTTGATAAGATCATTTCCATTTCTAAAAATCCAGCAAACCCTTCCTTCAATTTTGTTTAAAGAAATGAGCAACCCTGTTCACAGCTTATGCAGAGTTGATTTGCAGCATCCTATTTTTCTTATACTACTGCAATTTTAATAGCAGTCACCACATGCAATGTACCTGGTGCATACCATCAAATGCCACACCCATTTACAGTTATTGCTGATGCTGAAGTAGAGCATGATGGTGTTTTATCTGCCTTATTATAGTGAAATTAATTTCCATGATTTGGCTGAATTGAACAGCATTTCCCCATTCTTACAATGTGGGACATAAGGAAAGAATCGTAAGGAAGTTTCTGCTGAAAGACATCAGCTACTACTGAATCATTTATTGAAGATAATTTAAATTAGGTGTTTTTGCAACCAGCAGTTAGCATAGATTGTTACCCATCTCCAGCATTCAGGGGTTTCAGAGGTTGACAAATTCTGCATGACCACGGTTGTTCTGGACCAACTGAAGAAATCTGTTGTTTGCAGGAATGCAGGCTCTTCCACAAAGTCGAGGCTCCTGACTGGGTGAACAACAGGGTGCAGGACTGTGAACCTGAAGATCATAAGTTCATATTCAGGTTACATGCAACCGAGCATGGTGTCACAGCATAAGCAAAGATCCAGCTTATGCCCTTCCTTGATTGGTAATCATTATTTGAAAGAGAGAGTGAGTGAGGGAGAGTGGCCATACTTTATTGGTGGGAATTGTAAGTGGCTAAACTTTAACAGAAAATAAATTGGGGACCTCGATTAAAAAGAAAAGGAAAAAAGAAACAAAAAATGGAAATTGCAGTAAGAAAGAGAGAGTTATCTTGCAGAGACTGAGCGATTTGGTCCGTGGAGAGCCACGTCCGCCTCACAGCAAGAAGATGCCGGGTTCAATTCTTGTGCTCGGAGCATTTCTGTGTGTAGCTTGAATGTTTTTGTACTTGCCCGGGTTTCCTCCGGGTACTTTGGTGCTAACTGTCTGTTCCAAATTGTACCTAAGAGAGTGAGAATGGTTGTGTGTTTTTTGACCTGCAATGGCCTGCAGAGCTGTTCATGATGTACCCCACCTTACCTAGAGTCAGCTAAGATAAGTGCCAGCCTCTGCGACTCTAATTAGGCTTAAGCAGCATAGAAATTGAATGAATGAATGAGTATCACACTTTTCATTGAGTGCTGGCGGCTGGCGGAAGCACTGACTACTATTAGCCTAGTGCCGGTAATATTTTATAATAATAAATACAGTAGTAATAATATTTACTAATATAATAATAATCTTTAATAAAAACATTTTCACGGCTTTGTTAAGCTATGTACTTGACAACGTGATCACTTGTTTTGATAATTTCTCAATCGGTTCATTTCCGATATCCCATGATGCACTATGCTACCTCATTCATTGCGTGCTTTTTGTGTACGTGCCGCCATTTGCCTGTGCTCCCGTGTAGATTTAGATCGTGACGGGTTGTACAAACCCGGGTAAAATATAGTCCAAACTGATGTGAGTCGTACCGACAAGCATAGCGCCAAAGTGAGGTAGATCTATACAACCAACATTAACTACGTTGTGGAAGCAACTCAAGACCGATGATTCCACTGTTTCGGAAACATCCGTATCTCATGAAATAGGTTAAAAAGTTTTATGTCATGTCCGAACACAAATTATTTCTTGATTGCTCTGAGCGATAAAAGTGAAACTAGTCTCCAACTAAACTAGCCTAATCTTATTCTTAATGGTTTCACGCCACACTATACAGAGACGAAATTCATGTACTTGACTTGGGCTACGTTAACAAATAAATCTACATAACGCTCGTTAGGTCCTACACTGAACACGAGTGTTATGTAGATCTATTTATTAACGTAGCCCAAGTCATTCACATGCCTTTTTCGTGGCAAAACGGTCTTAATACAGTATTAATAAATTAAGTTATTAAAATTGTGAGAAACTGATATTACACAAAAGTTTTGATGGATTAGGGTAGCAGTTTGGAAGGTAGCTGTTAGATTTTTCAAATAAGAAGTTTTATGTACTTTCCTTTAAGAAGTGAGTCTACTATTCTTGTAACAAATACTATTTTTTATAATATAAACTTTTAGTTTTATTTGCTTCTAGCTTGTCTGATTTTCTCATAAATATGGGCCCAGAATGCACCACAGAGCACATGAATTTTAAACATTTTTCTGGGGGTGGCCCCACAGACTCCCCTGCGGGAGAGGACAAGCCTCCTGCACCCTCCCCATGCTTGCCTCAAACAATTTCCACCCCCTACTTATCAATATCCTCCTTCTACTCTAAAACTTAATGACTACCCTGAGTATAATGGTTTTGATCAAGATTTTCTGTAGAAATAAAGAATTCTTAATAAAAAAAAAATCTACATGGTGGCTCTAAACTCACATACAACAGAAATGTACCAGAGCGTAACCAAGTGATTCTCAATACTCCTGGGATGGGAAAAATGGGATTCAGGTTTGTTTTTCATACATTGAAATGGTCTTCATCATATGAGACTGAATGATTTGATTTTATCAGCACATTATATAAATTCAAGGTCAGAATATTAAGGTCCTCATATGTGCATATTTGCAGACTGAATGCAGACTGAATTTCATATGAAATGCTGCGCTGTGGTAGTTTACAATGCACCACCCTTGAGAAAATGTCTGTCCATAATCTATTTGTGAAGGGAAGTGAAGAAAACTGCAAAGGGATGCCATAAATGGATTTTTCTGAACCTTGTGAAGTGTGCCTTCTGACAACCGACTCTGAGTATTGATCTTATGAGGTGTTCTATTGATTAGTAATTTTGTCTCTCTCACGGAGATAAATGCACAGTATATTTACACGGACTGAGTGTAGAAAAAAATGTTTTTGTACTGTAATATTTATTGGATTCAATAAATGAAAAAAAAATATTGTTTGTGGTGGGTGGTGGTAGTGTATGGTGGCGTAGTGGTTAGCTAGAACATCTGCCTCACAGCAAGAAGGTTCTGGATATGAGTCTCGGGCACAGTTTGCATGCTTTCCATGTGCTTGTTTGAATTTCCTTTGGGTACTCTGGCTTCGTCCCACAGTCCAAATTAGACTAATTACACATTAGCCTAACTGAGGGGCAGTGGTGGTCTAGTGGTATAGGGCGCTGGATCGCTGATCCAAAGGTTGGGGGTTCGAGTCCCACTCTCCATAAGATTGTCACTGTCCCCCCAGTGCAGCTAACTGGGTTATCAAAGGCGGGCCATGTCTCTCACTGTCTATAGTGAGAGGCATGTAAAATAACCATTGCTGACTTTCGTAAAGAGTAGCTGCAAAGTCGTCAGCGTGTTTCTGTCCCTTGCTAAAAAGGGTTGTGACAGGAAGGGCATCCGACGTAAAAATCTCTGCCAAATCAAAACGTGCGAATCAGATGGTTCGCTGTGGCGACTCCTGAGTAAAAGTGAAAAAGCCGAAAGGAAGACAGACACATTAGCCTAACTGGCTATTTCAATTTGCCCATATTTGCAAATGTGAGTGTGAATGGATATGTGTAGCTATCCAATGAAGTGTCGAACTGTTCAGGGTGCACCCCGCCTTCGCCCAAAATCAGCTGAGGTAGATAGAATGTTTTTGTGGGCTGTGTAAAGTGGAGCCACTGTACTTCCATGCATTTTAAAGTATGATTGCTATTCTGTATTTCTTTGTTAATGCATACGTACAGAAACCCTAATCAGATGTGCATTCATACATTTTCCCCCTTGGCTTTCTCAAGATAAATTTTGTGTTTTCTCAGAATTAAAAAGGTTGTTTTCAGATATTGATGTCGTTTTTTCATTATAACAGGATAACTTTCTCAAAATCTCTTCATAACAGAACTTTGTTTTTGTAATAATGGTGTAATTAATGAGCTCTAGAGATAACAAAACATAGATTAGAGAAGTGGGAAACATCATAACAGAGGAGCAGGTGTATAGTTTGCCGCATCACATTTGTCTTCATCAATACTGTTCTGACGTCATCATCTTCATCAACATCGTCATCTGGATTCCTTCTCGGTTTTGAGGTTGGAGGTGAAGGCTCACCATCTTACTTTCTCCATCACAGCTTCATAGCACTGGTTCATCCTCATTCTCGTTATCTCTTCTATATTACCCATCCAGCTGTTCCTCTGACGCAGGTCCTGACACAGGCTGAAATATTTTTTGCCTTACTATAAATAACTTTTTATCACATGAAAACAATAAAAATTAGCTTTTTATCTCAAGAAAATGATATAATTAATGCATTATCTTGAGAAAACTGTGAAGAAAAGGGTATGAATGCACATCCACTTAGGGCTCCACACATAATCTTGTTCATTATCATCCTCACAGCATAGAAGGTTGAAAACAGACAGGCTTACAGTGACCCGCTCACTTCAGACTAAAACCATTACCCTCTTTTCTCTTTATTCTTTTATTTCCTGCTCCTTCAGGGTTTAAGAAGGCTCTGAAGTTTCAGAGGCATGTATCTTACATTGTGGTAATTTTTATCATCTCATCTTTTCCATAAGCCTTCAATGAGAAAGTGTCAGAGTGTTTACGTAAGTGCAAATTCATTCGGATATATAAAACGTATGCCCTATGATGGCCTGGTGAGCTGTCCAGGGTGAACCCCACCCTCACACGAAGTCAGCTAAGATGGGTGCCAGCCTCCCGGCAACCCTAATTGGGATTAATTGAATGAACGGATATCACACTTATAAACTCTCTAAGCCTTTATGCACACATTTTAAAACAGTGGTACCTTGGTTCTCGAACTTTATCCGTTCCAGAAGGCTGTTTGAATTCCGATTCGTTCGAACTCCAAATCCGCTTTTCCCATTACAAATAATGTAAATGGTTTTAATCCGTTCCAAGACGCTAGACAACTACCTTTTTTTTTAAACATAATGTTATTTAATAATGTCGTTTATATGTCATCTACTATATTAAATTGGAAACAAAAGTACAAACACACAAAATTCTTAATGGCTTAATTATTTTGTGTCTTTTTTGTTTGTTTGTTTTTTTTTTGTTTATTTTCGAACCAGCCTTGACTTCCTTTAAAGTGGAACCCTTCAGGATTCAAGCTAGGGTCTTTTTTCACCAAATCATCGTAGATTTCACGAGCTTTGCAGCAGATCACATCCTCACTAAACACAATCGCCTGCTAACTGCTGCTCGTTTATGTATAGGAGCAGTAATTTTTCCACCTCCTCCAGCACTTGCGGCCTTTATTTGCTGATAACCATCGATTGCCACATCATTGGCTTTAACACTCTCTTGTTCTTCAGGATCGCGCATATCGTTGATTTAGCCATGCCATATTCTTTAGCAAGATCAGTAACACGCACGCCTGATTCATGCTTAGCTATCAGCTACTTGTTAAACGCAACAGTTTTCCGCACAACTGACTTTTCGCATTAGCTTTCTTTGGACACATGTTAACAAAAGTAACATGTTAACAAAAGAGTAAACAAAAAAAAACAGTATACTGTACTTTGTAGCACAGGAGCAAGTATATCCACACGCACACAGTGTTCGAGTAGTCAAAAGAGACCGATTTCCGGAAGTTGTGCACTTTTCCTCGCTCTTGATCTCATTTTTTCTCGTACATTTTTCAAGTTCAACTTCCGAATTTTGTTTGACTTCCAAGACAAATCCCGGATTTTTTGTTCGAATTCAGATTTGTTCGACCTCCAAAGCGTTCGAGAACTGAGATACCACTCTATTTACACTTATATTAAACGAATACACTTTTTTCTTTTTTCTTTTAATGATGTTATGTTGTGAGGACCGAGATGCCACTATATGACCAGGTATGCATCAGCACATTTGGTCATGATGTTAAAGCGTCAAAGGAATTCACAATAACTGGGAAAGAATAGGAGTCTTTCTTTTTCATTCGTTTATGTGCAAACACTGGAATGCTCTGCTTTTTGAATGTCATTGGTCTTCTTCCCTTTTTTAATTTTTTTTTTAAACCACAATGCTATTTGTTTCCAAACCCCAGAGTGTGTGCAAATCTGTAGTTTAGCTGTACATTATGGTCATAGTTCTAAATGTTTTCTTTGGGGTCTAGCCATTGATTTTCATGCTTTGTTGTTCTTGAACATGTTTTTATTTTTTCCTCCAAACTGCTTCACCTCTTCATTCTCTCTTGAGCTCTGTCATTCTGTCATTTTCTCTACAGCAGGACTCTCCAAATAATATGACCAAAGAGAACCCATGTTTTATAAAGCTGATGCCGCACCTTTTTCTTCCACTCCACTGTTTCAAATCAATGAGTTTATATTTTTTCAGAGAGATGCTTTTTCTGACAGTGTGTGCTTTTTGAGATGACAACACCACATACTTCAAAACATGTTCATACATGGATAATGAAACAAAAGTTGATTTGCAGCTACTGGTATATGGGCTGGCTGGCATGGTGGCACAGTATTTAGCATGTCTGCCTAATAGCAAGAAGGCCTTAGATTTGAGTTTTGGGCTGAGACAGGGTGTTTCTATGTGGAGTTCTCCTCATGCCTGTGTGGGTGCTAGACACTCCAAGTTTCTTCCACAGGCGAAAAAATGGCTGTTCCAAATTGTTCCTAGATGTGAATGTCAATCGTTGCATTTATTCACCCTGCAATGGACTAACAAGCTGTTCAAGGTATACCCTGCTGTTGCCTGGACTTGGCTGAGATGGACTCCAATCTCTCTAACAACATTAGTTGGAGAAAGCAGTTCTTCGAGTGAAAGAATTAATGAGTATTTGGGCTGCATTGCCATTGTATCCAATCCAAACATTATCGTGTGCCTATTTTTATGAGTTGAATTTGTTTACTTGTTATTTGTATGTTATTTGTTTTCATTTGGTTATGCAGTTTTCCCTTTTAGTGCTTTGCCAAGTGCCTAAATACTCAGTCCACAGTGAAAAGAAAATCTGGTTATTATTTACTGCCATCCAATATGAGGCACCTACTGGCATAGTAGTTCATTTTGCAAAGGCAGCCTTCCTATTGCACGCCCTGCTGAGAGGTAGTCTTGAACATGTTGCAGGGATATGCAGGTTTTAATACACAAGCCATGTATTCATGTACTGTAACTAAGATGTGGTCCATACATGAGATAATGTATAGGACGAGGTAAAGGAGAAACCTTTAGAGGTGTGTTAGCAATCATAGAGACCTGACCACAACCTTTGGAGATCAGTGAACACCTGCCACCATTCATCACTGCAACCGTTTTCAACTGAGAATGTGGTGGGTGCAGTGGCTGGAATGTGTGTGTGGTAATGGGGTGTAAGGAATCACAATGTCCTTCATGGGCACGAACAATATGAGAACAGTAAAATTTATGAAGCATTGTAAAATTCTGAGAATGTGTTCATAATATAAACCTATGGATTTTTATATATTAATGTTTTCTTTTTGTAGTATGTGTCTGTATAAAGTACTGAATTACACTCACTACTAGTTCTTCTCAAAAAATTAGCATATTGTGATCAAGTTCATTATTTTATGTAATGTACTGATAAAAATTAAACTTTCATATATATATATATATATTTTAGATTAATTGCACACCAACTGAAATATTTCAGGTCTTTTATTGTTTTAATGCTGATGATTTTGGCATACAGCTCATGAAAACCCAAAATTCCTATCTCAAAAAATTAGCATATCATGTTCAGGTAGTCTAAACGAGCTATTAACCTAATCATCTGAATCAATCAATTAACACTAAACACCTGCAAAAGATTCCTGAGGCTTTTAAAAACTCCCAGCCTGGTTCATTACTCAAAACCGCACTCATGGGTAAGACTGCCGACCTGACTGCTGTCCAGAAGGCCATCATTGACACCCTCAAGCAAGAGGGTAAGACACAGAAATAAATCTCTGAGCGAATAGGCTGTTCCCAGAGTGCTCTATCAAGGCACCTCAGTGGGACGTCTGTGGGAAGGAAAAAGTGTGGCAGAAAACTCTGCACAACCAGAAGAGGTGACCGGACCCTGAGGAAGATTGTGGAGAAGGGCCGATTCCAGACCTTGAGGGACCTGTGGAAGCAGTGGACTGGGCTACAGGTGCCGCATTCCCCAGGTCAAGCCACTTTTGAACCAGAAACAGCGGCAGAAGCGCCTGACCTGGGCTACAGAGAAGCAGCACTGGACTGTTGCTCAGTGGTCCAAAGTACTTTTTTCGGATGAAAGCAAATTTTGCATGTCATTCGGAAATCAAGGTGCCAGAGTCTGGAGGAAGACTGGGGAGAAGGAAATGCCAAAATGCCTGAAGTCCAGTGTAAAGTACCCACAGTCAGTGATGGTCTGGGGTGCCATGTCAGCTGCTGGTGTTGGTCCACTGTGCTTTATCAAGGGCAGGGTCAATGCAGCTAGCTATCAGGAGATTTTGGAGCACTTCATGCTTCCATCTGCTGAAAAGCTTTATGGAGATGAAGATTTCATTTTTCAGCATGACCTGGCACCTGCTCACAGTGCCAAAACCACTGCTAAATGGTTTACTGACCATGGTATTACTGTGCTCAATTGGCCTGCCAACTCTCCTGACCTGAATCCCATAGAGAATCTGTGGGACATTGTGAAGAGAAGGTTGAGAGACACCAGACCCAACACTGTGGATGAGCTTAAGGCCGCTATCGAAGCATCCTGGGCCTCCATAACACCTCAGCAGTGCCACAGGCTGATTGCTTCCATGCCACGCCGCATTGAAACCATTGCAAAAGGATTCCCGACCAAGTATTGAGTGCATAACTGAACATAATTATTTGAAGGTTGACTTGTTTTGTATTAAAAACACTTTTTTTTTTATTGGTCGGATGAAATATGCTAAATTTTTGAGATAGGGATTTTTGGTTTTTCTTTACTTTTTTTGCCAAAAATATCAATATTTAAACAATTGGCTTGAACTACTTCATTTGTGTGTAATGAATCTCAAATATATGAAAGTCTAATGTTTATCAGTACATGACAGAAAATAATGAACGTTATCACAATATGCTAATTTTTTGAGAAGAACTAATATATAGTGACTCTGCATGGAATGTGTGTTAAGGGAATGCAGTGTGCTGGTGTATAAATTCAGCATGTCAATGATTTAGGACACATAGAGTAAAAAAAGAACAAAATAAAAATTAAGGTGGGAAAGCAAATTCTCGAAATAAAAACCCTCCAGCATGTGCTGGCATTGAAGCAAATTTTAGCTGACGGTTCAACCAGCCCTTGTTCACACTGGCTTTAAAGATTTAATTATACATTCTACAGATTTGCAATGTGTGTTTACAGGGCTGTTGTCAGGGTGATTAAGGATGTGGGTCACTGATGTTCATAGGCTAGGCTTCCTCATCAGAACCACTGAAGGACTGACGTTAGTGCTTATAAGAATGACAGAAAGCATTTAAAATGACTAAATTCCAAAATGTTGGAGGACATTACAGTATTCCCCCTTTTCCCCCAGACTTGAACCTCACTTGGGTTGCCAGATGTAGCACAAAAAATCTATCCATCTTTCCCTAATTTTAGTCATATTTAAGTGCTATCAAGTATTGCCTTTCTTCTCACATGGCCATTACCGACCAGGTAGGGGAAAAAAGAATGCACACGTCTCCGCCATGGCATACAATGCTAGCCACCTGCCTCTTTTCGAACTGCGGTGCATGTGTATTTTGGGGGCGGTCGAACACACGCTATACGCTCTCACGTGAATGAACTCACAGATACCCATGATTGGCTGGTGATTTCTGTGACTGACAGGGAAGTAAGTGAGTGTATACCATCCATCCCTCCTGTGAGAGCTCAGCCAATTAGCTCCCATGGACTCCCGGTCATGGATGGTAGTGGTATTAACTCACAGATGGCTGTGGCATTAACCGAGATTCAATTTCATGATCTCCGGAAGATGCGGCATTTGTAAAGTTTTATAATTTTACCCTGAATTACGGTGTGAGTCTGCAAATAGATTTGTTTGAAAAGTAAATAATTTTCAGTCACCATCCCAGGAGGATAGGATTAAGTATTATTTTTTAATTTTAAACCCATTACAGAGGCAGTGTAGGTGAGTCCCATGTGTACCAAACAAAGGTACTCACTATGTAGTCTTAACTGTTTTTTCAACCTCTTCAGCATTTTAGTATATACTACACCAAACAAAAAAGAGATTTTTGTATTTTATTTTTTATATATTTTACTCATGCCAGAGACAGGTCAATTGAGTTCTGAGCAGAGCATAGACTCAAGTACAGGGATCCCGCACTAGTTCGCGCTTCAATGATGTGGCTTCAGTACATCACGTTTTTTTTTTTTATATATATATAGAAATATTCGAGGCAGGGGCAGTGGTGGTCTAGTGGTATAAGGCGCCAGATCGCTGATCCAAAGGTTGGGGGTTCGAGTCCCACTCTCCACAAGGTTGTCACTGTCCCCCCAGTGCAGGTAACTGGGTTATCAAAGGCCGGCCATGTCTCTCACTGTCTATGGTGTGAGGCATGTAAAAGAACCATTGCTGAAATTCGACAAGAGTAGCTGCAAAGCCGTCAGCGTGTTTCCGCCCTGCGATGGCCTGGTGAGCTGTCCAGGGTGTACTCTGCCCTCGCCCTGAGTTGGCTGTGATGGGCACCAGCATCCCCACGACCCTACTTAGGATGAAGCGGTTACAGAAAATGATGATGATGATGATGATGATGATATTCGAGGCAACCCCTGATAAAGGGAAAAAGCCGAAAGGAAATCTCTCTCTGTCTCTCTCTCTCTCTCTCTTTCATTGAATTAAAAATGAGAAGAAATTAAGGAATAATAGAGGAAAAAGTTAAGGAAAATGTCACAAAAACAAGGCCAATTATGGGGAAAAAAAATCCTAAACCAACACAAAACAAAAACAACTCAAAATATCCCATCAAAACAAGTTACTTTGCTGTGATGTGCACATCCGTGTTTGTGCACGCACAATTGTGCACGTGTGTGCACGCAAGTGCGCGGTGTCGTCTTCTTCTTATGCAATAGCACCTGTATGTGTGTGTATTTATATTTTATTTACATCTTATGCATTATTTTTTTAATGTTAAATTGTTATTATAAGCATTTATAGAATTGTATATGTATTTAGGGGCAGGGGTGGTCTAGTGGTATAGGGCGCTGGATCGCTGATCCGAAGGTTGGGGGTTCGAGTCCCACTCTCCACAAGGTTGTCACTGTCCTCCCCAGTGCAGCTAACTGGGTTATCAAAGGTGGGCCATGTCTCTCACTGTCTATGGTGAGAGGCATGTAAAAGAACCATTGCTGACTTTCGTAAAGAGTAGCTGCAAAGTTGTCAGCGTGTTTCTGTCCCTTGTGAAAAGGGTTGTGACAGGAAGGGCATCCGACGTGAAAACCTCTGCCAAATCAAACGTGCGAATCAGATGATTCGCTGTGGCGACTCCCGAGTAAAAGGGAAAAAGCCGAAAGGAAGACAGACAGAATTGAATATGTATTTATTGATATTATATACACATATGCATGTACATATGTCAGTCAGGGGAGGTTTGAGGGGGGTGATCCTACTTTGCGGATTTCGATGGTCGTGTGAGGATCTCGGTCCCTATTAACCGCGGAAAGTGAGGGATCCCTCTATTGTGTATTTAACTGCAGTGTCACAGTCTCCTCTTGACTCCCTGTTTATTTTACATGGCTTTCCAGCAGTACACGAGCATCATTTCCAGCGCTCCTGGGTTTATAAGGTGGAAGAACACATCCCAGGAGGTTTGGTGAGCCGCGGGCATACACATGTGATCGGTGCACATGCAGGCAATTAGGCGTCTGATTACTGGACTATAGAAACATGCCCAAATTACAACACATTTTTGGGAACATTCACCTTGGACTTTCATCCTCGTTTTCATGTACGTGTGTATGTATGTGTGTGTGTGTGTGTGTGTGTGTGTGTGTGTGTGTGTGTATGTGTGTTTCTGTAATTTCTCTGGTTCTTACATCTCTAATGTGTTCAGTTTTCTTATGTTTTGAATACTGCATCCTGTGCTTTATTATTTGCTACGTTCTGAAACTATTTTGGATTCGCCTGCTCAGTTTTCGAATAAACCTCTTTTCACTTCCTGCCTTCACCTTTTCCTTCAGCTATACAGTGGCATCACAGGCATCTTTTTAAAACTAACTCATTCAGTTTAGTTCAAACTACATGGAAAGGTAAGTAAACAACACTCAGTCAACGTGTTTTAGGATACAGTGTTACATTGAAACACCAGAAAACCAAATTAATGTGAGAGTTTTGTGATTTATCTTTCCATTTAAAAGGACGATAATGGTGATGTAATCCGTTCCAAGTGATCATGAGATTTTTTTAATCCCTAAATGATGGACCAATCAGATTGTGCTATTAATGTGTATATTTATCTGCAATATCAGTGAATGTAGATTTTATATATACAATGGACTGTGGGTCTTTCCCTCATGTTAAGAAGACATAACTTTCTGTGTTCTGATGCGTTCAGCAGAAAAAGTACCATAAAACTGTTGTGCTGAGGTGCAGACACAGATCCATAAAAACACAAGCGTAGAAGCTCGTTGAACATCTACATGTAAATACAAACAAAAAAGAGGGTTTAAATTTAACTAAATTGAATTAGTGCGCATACTTCAACCATCATGAGGCCTGAGCAGTTGCTCTTGTCTTTCCTATACCTTTAACTCTCTTTTCAACTTACCTTGACTTTTTTCTTGTTCTTATATTTTGTGTTTATAAGTAGCTGCCCTCTCAATCTGTGGCTTGAGAGAGGTGTTTTTTTTCTTCTTCTTTTTTTTAATTAATTTTTTTTTTTTTTTACTTTTTATCACTTTTTTTTAACAATATCCTCCAGGATCAATAAAGTATTCTGATTCTGAAAGTAATCAGTGATCAGTGTACAGTGTAAAATCAGGAGCACACAGTTACATAAATGGATAAAGTGAGTGAAGGATTACATGCATCCACGTAGGTAGGGAGTGATCACACCAGAGGTGCCATAGAAAATGTAATAGATATTTTGCAGGGGGTTTGAAAATTTTGAAATTTGCATCAAGATGTTTTGCGACTCATATGCAAATGAATATTTTGCGGTTTAAATACGTGTATATTGCAAAAGTGGAGCAACTATGTTGTAACTGATTTTTGAGTAATTTGTGATTGGTTTGCAGATGTTGGTAAAAAAAAAAAGTGAATCTCCTGTCAAATCAGTCATGTTTTGTTTGTTTTTTGTTTTCAATCCAATTGCTTTCTATTCACAAAATATTAACTTGAACAAAATGTGAATAAAATGGGAATGATAAGGAAATACAGTATATGGAATATGGTGGGTATCAGCACGTCTCTAAATGGAAGTCCTCAGCTTTTCACTTTTCTTTGGGAAAGATAAAGAAATAATTTGTGAACAAAACACGACTACTTCAAGACTACTCCCAGTCAGAACCTCTTCTTGCAACATTCGTGGGAATTCAATTTTTGAGTGGTTCACAAGTTTACAAACCAGGTGATCAAAATGCAACAGCGCTAATGTATGATTGGCCGTGTTCTGTGAGGCACGATCATGCATTTTAAAGTAAAAACATAAGCTACCGAACAGAACGCATACACTGGCCTTTGGGATTGTTGTCAGTGAAACAGTATTTTTGACTTGACATGTTTTCTTCATCTCTGATGACATATCAATACCTCAGGGTACACTCATGTTCTCCTACTGTCCAAAGATATTCACATTCGGCAAATATTCAGTTCCAAATTTGCTCCAGGGGTGAGTGTGAATGTGTGAGTGGCGTGCGTTGCCCAGTGTTGGCTGAGATAGGCCCCAGCCGCCTCATGACCCAAATAGGATTAAGCAGTTCAGCAAACGTGTAAGTGACTGACGAGAATAAATGAATAATGTATGCGTCATATTTCTTCTCTTTTTATTCTACTTACCTAAAACGTATACAGTGCTGTATGTGATTTTCTCAACATTATGTTATAATTTGCCTAAAGAACAGGACCTGGGAGTTAGTCATTTTGTTCGGAACAGTCTAGAGAGGAAATAGAGATACGCTGCATGGCTGAAGTACTGTTCACGCATGCCTCGGTTTTATGGACTTCGCGTTAACGGATTTCGGATGCAACGGACAAAATCTGTAGCTTCCGACTAGTCCGGATCGTCCGGACGTGGGCCGTTCTTTCCGAAAGTGACCGCCAGATGACCAGACTGGCTCGAAGAAATCTCGCGCATTTAAATCTATTCATCTATTTTCAATTCCACGTCACTGTGGCGCGAAACGGAGAGCCAATCCTTTCTGTATGCGGGCGGGTCCGATACCTTGAAACTATAATTTTATTGAACTCACACACTGCAGTGTTTATGTGACAGGAAGCGCGTCCCAAGTTTTGGCAATCAGCTGGTCTGCGGGCTGAAGTTTTTCCATGTCTGTCCATTTCTGTTTGCTTGCCAGCAGTGCTTGGCTTTGTGGAAATGAGCCGATCAAAACGAGGGAAATTTACCTCTTTACTCAAAAACAACATGCACAGTCTGAGGCTGTTGTTATAATCCAATAAAATTAGAGTTTGAAGGTATTGGATCCGCCCACACATTGGCGGACAGAAAGGATTGGCTCTCTGCTGTGTGCCACAGTGACATGGCATTGAAAATAGATGCATTTAAATGCGTGAGATTTATTCATCTGTTTTTGTTTTACTTGATGGTTTTTTTGTATTCTTATTTAAATGACTGAAATTATGTGTTCGTTATTCTGTTAAGAAAGGCTACCTGATTTATCAGAGCTAGATACAGTCATCAAAACAGCCACATCTGCCTCGCAAGCCATAGGTTCCCAACTCCTTATATATATATGGCTGTCACCCCCAGTGCAGCTAACTGGGTTATCAAAGGCGGGCCATGTCTGTCACTGTCTATGGTGAGAGGCATGTAAAAGAACCATTGCTGACTTTCGTAAAGAGTAGCTGCAAAGCCGTCAGCGTGTTTCTGTCCCTTGCTAAAGGGTTGTGACAGGAAGGGCATCCGACATAAAAACCTATGCCAAATCAAATGTGCAAATCAGATGATTCGCTGTGGTGACTCCCGAGACGGGAAAAAACCGAAAGGAAGAAAGAAATATGGCTCTCAGAGGATTAGATTTTAAAATATATCTTTTTTTTTGGCTTTCTTTGTCAAAAAGGTTCCCGACCCCTGATCTTATGGTGTACTGGTGTACATTTACAGAGTATAGGTACAGTATTTACATTTGCAGATTACATCGTGTGCTTAAGTAAAAGTTTTTCGTGACGTAATCGTTGAAATATATGGAATCGGAAACTTCAGACAATCGGGTACTTCGGACCAGTGTTCCCCCCCTATTATTCCGTTCAACCGAGGCATGAATGTACTTTTTAAAGGTATTTCTCTTGCGTTGGCTTGTTTTCTTCCTTTTGTGTATTTGATACTAGTCTACATGCTTGCTGACCATGCTTAATTATATTACTGTATTATGAGCCATGTCCTTCTGAGTTGCTTTAAACTCATTTTTAATCCCACTTCCTCTACTTTCTCATTCTTCTTTGTCTGTGAGAGATAACTGTAGGCTGTTTAATGGAGAGCTTTATTAAAAATTCATTTTCACTGGCACTGCACACACATGCTCAAAGTGCCTGTTAAGTGGTCATGGGTAGAAAACGGTCGACAAGGACACCCTTTTACCCTTGATTTTATTTTGATGTCCAATTTTTGGATAGCTAATAACTCAAAAGTGCAACTTAATTAAAAGTAGCTGTATATAAATGCCCTATATGTTCTCTTGTCTTTCTGTCATTAGAACGCTTTCACTAAATGACCTTCAGATATTTCAGGGATGTTTAGAAGCTTTAGTTGGATAGCTCTGTCACTGTAGCCTACACTGCAAATGTGACAAGTTAGGATTTGCAGCTTGCACGAAAGAAACTGGAGGCAAGCCAGGCTTTAGCTGTGAATCACAGTCCAACGGGTATGCTGCGGGAAGGCAAACACGCACGCATGCACTCACTGATTCACTCACGCCTCTCTTTTTCCTCTGTCTTCCTGTGCAACATCTCGTTCTGAACGAAAGTAACACACACGCTCCATTTGCACTTCTGACAGTGCCATCTCCCAGTCATTCAACATCAAAACACCAGCTCTTGCTGCTATTTTTCTCATTTCTGTTACTATGGCAATGTGTGTTTCCATGGTAAAGGCTTGATACGTGCAGGTAATTAACACCTCTGTTCTGATGTGGTATTAAACAGAAAATGCAATCCTATTACATTGTATGATTACATACAGAGACAGGATTTGTAGCCTGTGTAAATGTTAATTTTCACCTGAGGGAGATTTTTGTAAGTTATACTGCAATTAGCATTAAAGGAATTGTCACACAAGACGAAGAAGAAAAACACCTGACATGAATATTGCCTGGTAGAACCGGGTTATTGTGTTGATACGGTGATACAGTACCTACCTCTCCGAGATAATAGCAGGGTGAGCTTCATGTTAAATTATATTAAGAGTTGTATTAATGATTTCCATTGCAAGTCAAAGGTCGTTTTAAGACATTTTCCATTTATGTATTAAGTGAGTACCTGAAAAGGCTAGTTTTCTATGTTTCAGTCATACAGTATTGCTAAGATCTCCTTCATTAATAAATGATTAATAGATGTAGTCTCAGCAGGAAAGGTTTCATTTGCAGTCACAGTATGATAGAGTGCAGTTTGAGATAGCAAGAACATTCAGGCTTCAATAAAAATGTATAATAATAATAATAATAATAGAAATCTAGTTGTATTAACTTTAACCAGTGCTTATGCAATGGCTCTGACTGATGTTCTGAACTGGAACAGCCAATGAGCCTAATGCGCATATTTTTTGTCTGTGGGAGGAAACTAGAGGACCTGAAGGAAACCCATGAAAACATCCTCACATAGAAACATCCAAGCCCAGGAATCAAACTCAGGCCTTCTTTGTACGGTGAACATGTTAACCACTACACCACCATGCTGCCTATACCTGAGAATTAAGAAATTCAACTTGAAAATTTGAAATTCTCACTTGAAAATTATTCCCAAAGAATACCCAAGAGTACCACCAAGGTGGGTTGGTGTAAAAAAAAAAAAAAAAAAAACACTGAAGGAGGAAAAGTTTGTTGACAAGTTTTTTTTGTTTGTTTGTTTTTTGCCTCTTATAGAGTTTTATACGACTCCTTTGTATAAAAGTTGAAAGCCACCCCAGTCTGATTCTGTGTCTAAGCATCAGTTATGGTAAATGTATATTTAAAAGAGTTTGCATAGATAATGCATTTATATGAACATGCAGCATTTTATTTCGTTGCCGAACAACCTTGGATGAATAATTTATGAAGGTGTGTGAGGGAACCCCTGAGAGATTATATACTGCTGAATATCTAATGCATGACACGCTGTACACTATGATTCAATAGTTTGGACTTGATACCCAGCACACAGTGCCCACACTGCTTTGCTCTGCCGCAGGAAATTCTGTATCTTTACTGATTGTTTGTTTTTCTGTTTTATTCTTTTAATTTTTTTTTAATGGCCTGAGAAAATAACAGTAAATCTGACTTTTAAGTTTGTAAATATGGCTCTAGCTGGGGTAGTAGTTACCCGGTGGTAGGGTGCTGGATTTCTGATCCCAAGGTCAGGGGTTGAAGCCCCACTATCAGTAAGTTGTCACTGCTGTTCCCAAATACAGCTAACTGGGTTATCAAAGGCCTGCCATGTCTCTCATTGTCTGTGGTGAGAGGTGTAACATAACCATTGCTGACTTTTGTTAAGAGTAGCTGCATAGCCTTCTACGTGGTTTTACCCTGCGGTGGCCTGACAAGCTGTCCAGCGTGTACTTTGCCCTCGGCCAGGGTTGGCTGAGATGGGCTCCAGCCTCAATGCGACCTTGATTGATTAATTGGTTCAGAAAATAGCCAATATAATATTTAAAGCATATTTTGGTTTTATAATGTACTTAATGCTTAACTAAAAGCAAGCTTTCCATGTTGATTTTTTTTTAACAAACCTTTGACTTCATGTATATCTGAGTGTCACATCTAGTTTGACAAACCAAGCCCGCTGTCAGAAGTTAGGATATTTACCAAACTGCAATAAAAAAAAAAAAAACAAAATCTGTGATTTGTTCATTCATCTGAAATTTTACTTAATGAACTGAGGAACAATGAAGATTTCCAATATTTTTAATGACATGCCTGTATTTTATAACAACAACAAAAAATGTTACGATTTGGTGGCATGAGATCGAAAACCATTGTTTACTGTGCATGAATGTCAAACTCTTTATCAACACTGTCTGACAATTCCATGCTATTGTGATAAATATAGTCACATGGGTTTGGGAGTAACATCACAATGTAAATACTACTTTAACACAGTGCTTCTCAAATAGTGGGGTATGATGCTGGGCGGCGCAGTGTGATGCTGGGGGGAGCGCCTATGATCCTGGGGAACATGCTTTTCAAGAATTGTGTACAAGAATTAAGTGTAATTGCACCTCCGCTCCGCTCCACTAGTTGGCAGTGGTGCTCTCATTGTTACGTTATGGTGTAGCGGTTTTTTGCATGAGAAAATGATATGAAGTGCAGTAAACAATCCAAAGACATAGAAGAAAAACTAGACTGCGCACTCTGCATACATTATGTATGCCACTATGGTCAATAGGCTCTGACTTCCGGTAAGGACAAAAAGCATGGTAAACATACACACATTGATATGGAAAACGATGCGATAAATCTAAATACGTCGGATGTTTTGGATCCCTAGAGACATGAATATAATCTAAACATTTGCAGCATTCCCAGGAAGGTTTGGAAGATACATCGACACATAATAGGAGGTACAGACCTTAATAATATTCCCCATGCCAAACATGTCAACTGCCACGCCCACCTCTCTTGTCTTAGTACAGTATAGTGTAGCAGGGATTTCAATTGATATATTCCACAAATTACAAGGAATTTTTCGGACACTTTTTGTACTAGAGCAACTAGCAATCTTGGAAATTTTATCAATATATTCCATACAAGTATCACTCTCAGGTTCAGAAATCAATCATCTGAGGCATGTACGTTTGTTTTATTCGCTTCTTGTTAGAACAAAGAGCTCCCAAGGGGAATCAGAACCTGCAGCCTGTCCCCAGAACTTGAGAGATGAAAATATACAAAACGGCACTACACAATTATAACCACAAACACTTACAGTTAAGCTACATGTGTAATATTACATCATATAAATGAGCAGTAGCAACATGATACATTTTGTATTGATTACAGATATACACAATAACATACCAGTTACATACCTCGTTACACTGGGGCTAATAAAAAGTGGTCATTCATGAATTTCAGGGTAAGTAATGTTACTTAAGCTTCAAGCATAAGGCCTAATGAAGGTTAAACTGAGACACACTTACCAGTGAAAAGTTACTTCTGTGCAACCGCCTGCACGGTTTTGACAGCCAACAACGCAACATGACTTAACCATATTGACACCAAAAAAGCTAAATCTAATGTATTCCAATTAAATTCGATGTTGTTATGTGTCATGACGTACAATTGTAAGGATGCCAAAGGATGTAACTTTCAAGTGAAATAGTACCCAAAGCAATGTTTTGCCCTCACCGGAAGTTGAAGCCGAATTATCACGTGAAAGGGGCCTGTGCACAGTCTAATGTTTCTCTAAATCATTGAAACAACCCCTCAAGAAACAACACGGACAAATTTCCAACAGGATCAAAGAGAAAGGTGGAGAGAGACGGCGATATTAAGACATACCTAAGTTGAGTGAGTTTAAATAAGGATGTATTTTTTTAATTTCAGGCACATTGGTGCATTTTAAATCTTTTTAATTACAGATAAAAAAAAACAATGTTAATGAAGTTTCTTTATTGTAAGTTGAACTATATTTCTTTGTTTTTTGTTCTTAATGTTAATAAAGATACAGTGTTATGCAGAGGTGTACTAATAACAATTTTATAGACAAATATTACTATTTATAGTCGTTCGGTCGGGGTCCGGGGGGGGGGGGGGGTGGTCACAGAAAATAATTGAGAAGCACTGCTTTAATACAGTCTGCCATTACAGCCAGAAATAATACCTGAATCTGTCTTATGCAAGAAGGATGCCATATATCAATTATATGCAGAAACATCACCAAGTTTTCAGACAGTGGAACGATAGGTTGTGGTCATATAGAGTTGAATCAGACAATAGCAACAGTGGACTTCTGAATGGCTGAAGTCTTGTATTAGGGAACAATGTACAAAATCGTTCAGCCGCAAAAATTAGTATTCTCAGTTCACAAATAATTATAAATGTGAAATAAAAAGGATGATGTAATGCAATGGCAACCATGCCTCAAATCCACATTTTTGGTGAGGGTGTTACAGGTATCAATTTTTAACTTTTTTCTATTTACACAATTATATTGGTCAGAAATATATGTATGTATATATATATATATATATATATATATATATATATATACACACTAGTCCTTCTCAAAAAATTAGCATATTGTGATAAAGTTCATTATTTTTCTGTAATGTACTGATAAAAATTAAACTTTCATATATTTTAGATTCATTGCACACCAACTGAAATATTTCAGGTCTTGTATTGTTTGAATACTGATGATTTTGGCATACAGCTCATGAAAACCCAAAATCCCTAACTTAAAAAATTAGCATATTTCATCCTACCAATTAAAAAAGTGTTTTTAATACAAAAAAAGTCAACCTTCAAATAAAGATGTTCAGTTATGCACTCAGTACTTGGTCAGGAATCCTTTTGCAGAAATGACTACTTCAGTGCGGTGTGGCATGGAGGCAATCAGGCTGTGGCACTGCTGAGGTGTTATGGAGGCCCAGGATGCTTCGATAGCGGCCTGAAGCTCATCCACAGTGTTGGGTCTGGTGTCTCTCAACTTTCTCTTCACAATATCCCACAGATTTTCTATGGGCTTCAGGTCAGGAGAGTTGTCAGGCCAATTGAGCACAGTAATACCATGGTCAGTAAACCATTTAGCAGTGGTTTTGGCACTGTGAGCAGGTGCCAGGTCGTGCTGAAAAATGAAATCTTCATCTCCATAAAGCTTTTCAGCAGATGGAAGCATGAAGTGCTCCAAAATCTCCTGATAGCTATCTGCATTGACCCTGCCCTTGATAAAACACAGTGGACCAACACCAGCAGCTGACATGACACCCCAGACCATCACTGGCTGTGGGTACTTGACACTGGACTTCAGGCATTTTGGCATTTCCTTCTCCCCAGTCTTCCTCCAGACTCTGGCACCTTGATTTCCGAATGACATGCAAAATTTGCTTTCATCCAAAAAAAGTACTTTGGACCACTGAGCAACAGTCCAGTGCTGCTTCTCTGTAGCCCAGGTCAGGCGCTTCTGCCGCTGTTTCTGCTTCAAAAGTGGCTTGACCTGGGGAATGCGGCACCTGTAGCCCATTTCCTGCACACGCCTGTGCACGGTGGCTCTGGATGTTTCTACCCCAGACTCAGTCCACTGCTTCCACAGGTCCCCCAATGTCTGGAATCGGCCCTTTTTTCTCTTTTTCCTTCCCACAGACGTCCCACTGAGGTGGCTTGATGCAGCACTCTGGGAACAGCCTATTCGCTCAGAGATTTCTTTCTGTGTCTTACCCTCTTGCTTAAGGGTGTCAATGATGGTCTTCTGGACAGCAGTCAGGTCGGCAGTCTTACCCATGATTGCGGTTTTGAGTAATGAACCAGGCTGGGAGTTTTTAAAAGCCTCAGGAATCTTTTGCAGGTGTTTAGAGTTAATTGATTGATTCAGATGATTAGGTTAATAGCTCGTTTAGACTACCTGAACATGATATGCTAATTTGTTGAGATAGGACTTTTGGGTTTTCATGAGCTGTATGCCAAAATCAATTTGTTTAATTTGGCAGAGGTTTTTACATCGGATGCCCTTCCAGTCACAACCCTTTAGCAAGGGACAGAAACACGCTGACGACTTTGCAGCCTACTCTTTACGAATGTCAGCAATGGTTCTTTTGCATGCCTCTCACCATAGACAGTGAGAGACATGGCCCGCCTTTGATAACTCAGTTAGCTGCACTGGGGGGAGGGGGGGGACAGTGATAACCCTGTGGAGAGTGTGACTCGAACCCCCAACCTTTGAATCAGCGATCCAGTGCCCTATACCACTAGACCACCACTGCCCCTCTCTCTCTCTCTCTCTCTCTCTCGCTCTCTCTCTCTCTCTATATATATATATATATATATATATATATATATATGTGTGTGTGTGTGTGTGTGTGTGTGTGTAATATATCTTTTGGCAGTTAAATAAAAGTTCATTTGAATTAATAAATCAAACATTTTTTGCGTTTGGGAGAATATCTAAACTTTTCTGGTAGTGAGGATAGTAAATTAAGTGCACATCTTGTTTGTCACAAAACTGGGGTCAGACTTACTGACTCTAGGGCAAAATGTCTTTCGGTATTAAAAACTGTCAGAGTTTAGTAAATTCACACAGAAATGGAAAGGTGTGGAACATTATTTCTGCATCTGACCTTAATGCATCTGCAAATTTATTTAACCGAAGCAGTCATTGTAAAAGTTTTATGATGGGTGATTTATGCTAATTGTAGTTATTGAACAGAGAGAAAAGCATATCTTAATTATCCGAACACGTGCAGGTGCAGAACAGATTTTTTTAAATTTATTTTTTATTATTACAATCAAATTAATATGTTCTCTTTGAAATAAAGTTTATGTGGTTGTGATTGTCCCTCTGCACACTCAGTAATGAACTACAAAAAAGTGTGCGTAGGGAAAAGGAAAGAATTTTCTCCACTATTGTTTATTTATTCGGAATGTCAAAGGAAGACATCATCAGAACATTCTCGTTATCATTTGCCAGGGCACATCATTCTGATTGTTTCAAACTCTATGCTAATCTTTGATGCTCCCAGTATTGTGTAGACCATTATTAAAATTAACTGACTGTGTCTGTATTCATTAATTTGTACACTGTTAGTAGATCACCCGCAGAGCTGGCCATTGCCATCGACCATTTTCTTTGATTGCAGCTTCATGCTTATTTGCCCCACTTATTAAATCTGTCCCCTAGTGTATTGATGCTGTATGAATACATTTATAGAATGTACAAATGTTATAACTGCATATATTCCAACAGTCATGTCGACTTCTTATTTAATAGATTCTGGTAACATGCACAGTGAATCTTTTGATATTTCTGGAGTTTAACATGCCCAAAGAAAGGAAAATAATGTTATATAGTTATTATTACCTATACAGATGCTCCCCGACTTACGTTCATCCATTTTAAATTTTTTTCAATTTTACGTTTAAAAAAAAAAAAAAGTTAAATTTTGAGTTTAGACGTACCTACGTAGTACGCTGACGTAATGACGCAATGACGTTGCATTCATTGTTTACAAACGACAGACTGAGAGTGTGTATATACACACACACACACACACACACACACACACACACACACACACACACATATATATACAGTCAAACCTCGGCTGACGAACGCTTAAGCTCACAAACTTTTCGCCTCAAGAACTTTAAATTCGCGAAAATATAGTCTCGGCTGACGAACTACTTTTCGGCGGACGAACCAAACCACGCGGTCGAACAGCGCCACGGTGGCGGCCACGAGGAGCTGACGACGCTCACGGCGTCACAGTTAAATCACCCCTTTCTTTGAATGCGGAAGTGGTTTGTGTTTGCTAGACATTTTGGACCATATTGAGTGTACTTTTGCTATTATGGGACCGAAAAGACCCCACCACAGGCGGAGATCATTGAAAAACACGAACGAGGTGTGCGTTTGTGTGACTCAGCGTCCCAGTACCAGTACGCTAAGTCTACCACCATCCTTAAGAACAAGGAAGCTATTAAGGGTGCGTGTGTGGCTATGCGTGTTTCCAAACAGTAGGCGTTTCCAAACACTCCTTCCAAACAGTAAGTCCCTCCCTCCCTCCTCCTCCCACTCCATTCCATCAAGCCATCAACTACCATCACAAAGGTAAATAAAACGACTTTATTATACAGTACAGTTTATTTCTTTAATTACAATACAATAGACATTTATTCTACATAAAATAAGGTATATTTTTGTGTAGTTTTAAGGCTTATTTAGTAGAAAATTATGTTTTATGGGGACCTGGGAACGGATTATTCTCATTTTAATGGTTTCTTATGGGAAATAAATGTTCGGAAGACGAACTTTTCGCCTCACACACACTTTCTAGGAACCAATTATGTTCGTGAGCAGAGGTATCACTGTACTAGTCCTTCTCAAAAAATTAGCATATTGTGATAAAGTTCATTATTTTATGTAATGTACTGATAAAAATTAAACTTTCATATATTTTAGATTCATTGCACACCAACTGAAATATTTCAGGTCTTTTATTGTTTTAATGCTGATGATTTTGGCATACAGCTCATGAAAACCCAAAAGTCCTATCTCAAAAAATTAGCATATCATGTTCAGGTAGTCTAAACGAGCTATTAACCTAATCATCTGAATCAACCAATTAACTCTAAACACCTGCAAAAGATTCCTGAGGCTTTTAAAAACTCCCAGCCTGGTTCATTACTCAAAACCGCAATCATGGGTAAGATTGCCGACCTGACTGCTGTCCAGAAGGCCATCATTGACACCCTCAAGCAAGAGGGTAAGACACAGAAAGAAATCTCTGAGTGAATAGGCTGTTCCCAGAGTGCTGTATCAAGGCACCTCAGTGGGACGTCTGTGGGAAGGAAAAAGTGTTGCAGAAAACGCTGCACAACCAGAAGAGGTGACCGGACCCTGAGGAAGATTGTGGAGAAGGGCCGATTCCGGACCTTGGGGGACCTGTGGAAGCAGTGGACTGAGTACAGGTGGCGCATTCCCCAAGTCAAGCCACTTTTGAACCAGAAACAGACAGAAGCGCCTGACCTGGGCTACAGAGAAGCAGCACTGGACTGTTGCTCAGTGGTCCAAAGTACCTTTTTCGGATGAAAGCAAATTTTGTAGGTCATTCGGAAATCAAGGTGCCAGAGTCTGGAGGAAGACTGGAGAGAAGGAAATGCCAAAATGCCTGAAGTCCAGTGTCAAGTACCCACAGTCAGTGATGGTCTGGGGTGCCATGTCAGCTGCTGGTGTTGGTCCATTGTGTTATATCAAGGGCAGGGTCAATGCAGCTATCTGTCAGGAGATTTTGGAGCACTTCATGCTTCCATCTGCTGAAAAGCTTTATGGAGATCAAGATTTCATTTTTCAGCACGACCTGGCACCTGCTCACAGTGCCAAAACCACTGATAAATGGTTTACTGACCATGGTATTACTGTGCTCAATTGGCCTGCCAACTCTCCTGACCTGAACCCCATAGAGAATCTGTGGGATATTGTGAAGAGAAAGTTGAGAGACAGTAGACCCAACACTGTGGATGAGCTTAAGGCCGCTATTGAAGCATCCTGGGCCTCCATAACATAAATAATTATTTGAAGGTTGACTTTTTTTTGTTTTAAAAACACTTTTTTTATTGGTCAGATGAAATATGCAAATTTTTTGAGATAGGGATTTTTGGTTTTTCTTTACTTCTTTGCCAAAATTGTCAATGTTAAAACAATAAAAGGCTTGAACTACTTCAGTTGTGTGTAAGGAATCTAAAATATATGATAGTCTAATGTTTATCAGTACATTACAGAAAATAATGAACTTTATTACAATATGCTAATTTTTTGAGAAGAACTAGTGTGTGTATATATATCAGTTATATAGCGTGTTACCCTTGTGTTAAGACGTCGTCTCTGTGATCTTTGTGTTTACACTGTTTTGTGGACTTTTGTAACCCTAGGCAAATATGGTTGGTCAGAAGCATAAGCCTGCTTGCATGGGTGCAAGTCTCATACACAGAGATGAATTAACTATCTTCTCGGATCGGCGCAATCTAATGCATAATCAGTTAAGCAAAGAGTTGTAATATGAATGAAACCCGAATACACAAATTACAGAACAATTACAGATATTTATTATCTTTTAGCAGAATCCGAAGAGTGTATACTTATTTTATATTAATATTCATTAGGATTTGTACAGTACTTGTTCTTTGTATGCATCTCTTGAATAAAGTTTACTTACTTAATTACACAAAAGAAAGAGCTCTCCGTTTTGCTGGGATTCACATCACTGCAGGCTGTGTTCTAAACGAGTTCAACGGCACCCCTGTGCACTTGAAAGACCGGAAGTCTGTATAACCCACAGCAAGTACACTACTTTTACAAGTACACTACTTTCGGTATTGCGCGCCTCACATATTGTAAGCGTTGATTGGCTGTTTTAAGCTTCATGTAAAGTAACTCGGTATAAATAAGTGACTTATTTGAAATTTATGTTGATATTATTTGATATATTTGATATTATTTTACAATGTTATGTTTATAATAATTGATTTAGGGGTGTTTTATGAGATACTGAAATGGTATTTATGGATGTATAGTACAGCATGAGCGTCATACGTCACACATCATACGTCACTGTAACAACTTACGTTCACTTTCAGCTTACGTTCGGCCATCCGGAACCAATTAAAAATGTAAGTTGGGGAGCATCTGTATTATATTCCGATTCAACAAATTAAGTGTTTTGAAAAAGGGTTACATTGCTCATTTGCTGTTCTGCTTAATCCTACTCATAGTCATCATCTGGCGATCTCAGGGCCAGGCAATACTGAATTATGCGCCGCCACACTTCCCGGTCTGCTATGGCAACAGGAGGGTCCTCTTTTTTCCATCCCCGCGTCCCTTGATAACATGTCTGGGAAGGTGAGGCCTCTGTAATGGACAGGGCCGCTAGGTTTCCACAGCAACAAGGTTTATGTCATTTCCCCTGCGGCCCGATGACAGTGCCCAGCAAACGATAGCCTCTTCCTGGCGACCTCTGTGACTTTCTGTGAGTGGGGTGTGATATTCTCGTAGATCCGCTTTAGGGGGGCGTTGTCAGACCAATGAACGTTTTGAACGCATCTGAGCATGTTGGTGTATGTTCCATCCAGGCGCTCCCACTGACATGTGTGGTGAGAGTCCACGTTTCTGCGCCATACAGAAAAATAAGCTCCATTAGGAAGTTGTATATTTTGGTTTCATTTGCAAGGGTCGAGTGCAATATCCTATTTAGCTTATTACAGACCGCCCCTGCTAAGGATTTACAGGACTTCATATATTTTCACAGTGCATTATATAAGAAGCTATTTAAAGTCTTTGACTTGTGTGATACTGTTGCCAGCAGACGATAGAAAGCTGTAGTGTGGAGTTGTTGAAAATGCTTATGTTTTGCTTTCATTGCAATGAAGATCTACTATGCTTGCTACCTTTTCCAATGGCTGAAGAAGAAATTCAACATTTGCTACGCGATCCGATACCATGGCAATGTCTTCAGCAAAATCAAGGTCAGTAATGTATTTAACAGGTTGCCTTCTGCTGAGTCTTGATTGGAGTTGCCAGTCTTTAACATTGATTATGTCCAAGGAGAAGTGCAGAACATAGTCCAGTACGATAATGAACAAAAATGAGCTGAAGTATCCCCTTGTAAGATTCCTACTTCGATATCAAAGAATGCAGTTTCACCATCAGTAGTGATAACTGTAGCCTGGGTGTCAGTGTAGAGTCCTTAATGGCTACAATGATAGGTTGTGGACTGCAGCTTCCCGGTTGATAAAGTCGAATGCCTTTCGGAAGTTCACAAAGCAGATTGTGAAATCCTTGTCAACCCTTTTCATTTCTTCAATTACATGATGCAGGGCAAATATTTGCGAGGTGGTAGATCGGCCCTTTCTGAAGCCGTTCTGATTGTTGCATAGCAACAGGTTCACTGCAGGCAAAAGACAGTTGAGTAGGAGCTTGTTGTAGACTTTGGCAGTGATTGGTGTGAAGGAAATGCCTCGGTAGTTGAGGACCAATGTCAGGTTGCATTTTGTAGGAATAGGCACAATACCGGACTTCATCCAGACACATGGTCGCAGCAGAGTAGAAAAGGTATAATTACAAAACTTGAGCACCAGATCGCGAAAGAGCGGTCTTTCCAGATTAGACTTGGGATGCCCTTGAGACCAGGTGATTTATTGACTCTCAAGGACTTAATTGCGTCATCCAGCTCTTGTATAGTGAATGGGGACATGGTAATGTTTAGCAGCTTGACAATCTGGATAAGAGGCAGGCTCTGTTCCCTTGGATGCTGACTGGCTGCCCTGCTATCAGGTTTCGAAAGTGGGAGAATCAGTTTTCATTTTACTTTTCAGCGGATCCTCCTTTGATGCGAATCGATGATTTACTTTTACGCCCAGCAAGATTGTTGATGATAAGCCAAGCTGCTACATGTTTGTTCGAGGAACTGAAACTTCCAACTTGACCAAGTTTCTTTTCTATGCATACTGCTTCTGTCTTGGCATAAACTTTCTCAAGTTGGGCCTGAGCTTTAGTCAATTTTCTAAGAGTGGTTCATGTTGGCTTGTGTTCATGTCTAGTAGCAACTTCATACACAACTTTTCGAGCTTCAGTGACTTGGGCATGCCTGCTATGGGGCTTTTGTTTTTCCATCTTCTTTTTATGCAGCTATGCCAGGGCTACTGTCTGAGTGACTGGGATGAGATCAGTGTAAGATATTTCAGAGTCATCATTGGGTTGTGAGAGTGTCAAAGTGGTTTCAAATTTACAGGGTGAATGTTGATGAGACCTTTGAGGTGGAACATACATATATCAACTTCCTTCATAGGGTTCGGGGTGGGCCTTTTGGGCTGTTGGAGGCTCAGGAATATGTATGGTACATGAAACAACACAGTGGTTGGATCAAACACTTGAGAAAGATGAGTAGGCCTTGTCATTTCATGATACTGTTTTTCCACTTTTACAGATATGGATGTAGTCAGTATGGGGGCGCTTTCCTGAAGGAGGTTGAAATGTCCATAGATTATTAGTTGACTTCATGAATTTGGTGTAGGTAATCATGAGCTGAGAGTCCTCAGTGTAATCAACCAGTTTCTCTCCATTGTTGTTTGTCCCTTCAGTGTTGAAAGTGAATCGTACATCTTCGGGGCCTATTTGCGCATTGAAATCCCCTGCAACAATTAGAAGGTTGTGGGCTGCAATATCGTCTGTGGCATCTTTAACGTCTTCATGAAATTGGATTACAGTCGGTGCATCTACTAAATTAGTTTAGCTATAGCATTCTATGATGGTAGTTTGAGGGTTGCCATAGAAATGTGCCACTAGAACCCATGGGAAGATCCTAACAACAGTTTTCAATTGTTCTGCAACACAAGCAGAAAACGAAATGCCAACACCACCGATTGTGGAGCCTTGTGAGTTTTGTCATGCTTATGATGTGATATAAAACCGTGACTTGTTTTGCGATCAGTTTCGATATCTCTGTGGTATATTCGATGCTCTTGATTGCTCAGAATGTAAATATTATGATGTCTAGCACAGTTGACAAGTTCTAACAGCCTGTTGTCTTTAGGTGTGAGCATTAAATGTGTTGAAAAGAATTAATTCTTACATTTCAGTAAGTGGCTTGATCCCATCCCGTCTCTATCATGAGATACCCGTCCAACTGGCTTGAGGTTGTTCTAGTCATTAATACCAATCTGTATGAGAGCAGAATGAGGACCTTGAATAGCAGGGACTGGAACCCGGGTGTGATTTTTTTTTTTTTTTTTTTTTTGATTGTTGCATCCTTTTGTTTGCTATGTCTGAATGTGGTTCGCAACAGCTGCATTCAGGTTTCCAATTTCAGCGTTTCCTTCTCCAAGGGGACTTGCTGTTCGAGGCTATTGGGCGTTCCCAACCCAGTGTGTATGTTGGCCGTTGGTTTGCGAGGAGCTCATCCTTCCGTTGTCAGGTTTTGTTTTTTGTCATGCCACCCACTTCATTAGTGTCAAACTGATTGGGGAGCCAGTTTAGACACAGACTATTCGTGCATGTGGCAGGTTGTAGGTTGTACTGGGTCACAATGGTCGAGTAGCAGACATAAAGCCTGAACTGAAAAAACAAATCTTCCGGGGGTGGGGGTGGGGGGGTGCCTATCTCAGTCAACACTGTCCGAAGGCAGACAGGGCAGAGAGGTTGATGACAATCCAATGACCTACACTTTATGAAAGTTGTCAATGTTTCTTATACATGCTTCTCACCACAGACAATAAGAGACACGGCTGGCCCTTGTTAACCCAGTTAGCTGCACTAGCTGAAGTAGTCACTGCTGACAAATACAAGCCTGGGGGTTCAGATCAGTAAGCCAGCACCATACCACCAAGCCAAGACTGCCTTTGGTTATATTCATTTTTTTTACATTTTTGCACCCAGCACAAGTTTTTTTAGCTTGATGTGAGGAACAAGCCTCTATTTCTTACCATTTCTGTTAAGTATTTAATGGTAAGAATGTGTATTATTAAAATTTAAATCTTTGATTAAAATATTTCTCAGGGTGGTCTAGTGGATAGGGCGCAGGATCGTTGATCATAAGGTTGGGGGTTCAAGTCCCCACAGGGTTGTCACTGTCCCCCCAGTGCAGCTAACTGGGTTATCAAAGGCGGGCCAATGTCTCTCACTGTCTATGGTGAGAGGCATGTAAAAAAACCATTGCTGACTTTCATAAAGAGTAGCTGCAAAGCCGTCAGCGTGTTTCTGTCCCTTGCTAAAGGGTTGTGACAGGAAGGGCATCCGACGTAAAAACCTATACCGAATCAAATGTGCGAATCAGATTATTTGCTGTGGTGACTCCCGAAAAAGCTGAAAGGAAAAGAAGAGGAGAGATTAAAATATTTCTCAAAATTCAATAAGCAGGGAAAAATGATTAAAACAGTTATTATTAAATTTAAATTGATTAAACAGGTATACCACTCGCTCTCGCCATATGTGCTGATAACCGGCTTGGAGTGAAATTTGTGCTTATATGGTTTGAACTTGTTGAATTAAAGGATTAATTAAATCATTTTCAGCACTACTTATTTCAGCTTTCTTATTCATTCTGGCTTCTAAACAGGCACGTTTTTCTTATTTTTAAATGTTCAGCAATAAAATTAAAATTGCACAAAGTCATATGTCAGTTACATGGGGACTATTATTGTACCTTCAGACATTTTCTGGGCAGATACATTGCTACTTTTTTGACCTCGTGTCTGTCTTCAATGCTGCTTCAGTGTATGAAATGCAGCATGATACTTTTCATTCATTTATTCACTTTCTGAACCGCTTAATTCTAATTATGGTGGCGGGGAGGCTGGCGCCCATCTCAGCTGACTCTGGGTGAGGGCAGAGTACACCCTGGATGGCTTGCCAGGACATCGCAGGGCAGAAACATATTGATGGCTATACAGCTTACTCTTGACGAAAGTCAGCAATGGTTCTTTTACATGAACCTCACACCATAGGCAGTGAGAGACATGGCCAGCCTTTGATAACCCAGTTAGCTGTACTGGGTGAGCATGATATTTCATTTCATTCATTTCATTTTCTGTAACCGCTTCATCCTAATCAGGGTCATGGGGAGGCTGGTGCCCATCCCAGCCAACTCCGGGCGAGGGCAGAGTACACCCTGGACAGCTCGCCAGGCCATTGCAGGGCGGAAACACGCCGATGGCTTTGCAGCCTACTCTTGACGAAAGTCAGCAATGGTTCTTTTACATGAACCTCTTACCATAGATAGTGAGAAACATGGCCGGCCTTTGATAACCCGGTTTAGCTGCACTGGGGGGGACAGTGACAACCTTGTGGAGAGTGGGACTCGAACCCCCAACGTTTGGATCAGCAATCCAGCGCCTTATACCACTCGACCACCACTGCCCAGCATGAGATTTGTACATTTTAATTAACATAGAGCAGTTTCATATCTTATTTAAATTTGAATTAATCTCCAGTATAAGTGTTAGATTTTACATCAGCACACTCCATTAGGCCCTCTGTCTGAATATCCTTACTTTTTGATCATAATTTTGTGTCACTTGACTTATTGCTATAGTAACAGTGCAGGGATGAAAAAAGCTTCTTCATCTCTCAGTGTGTGACTGAGAAACTGTTTTCAGTGCCTGCTTGTGAGATGGATACGTGGGCTTCTAATACATATCTTACAGGATTTTGTTTCATTCTCTCTCTCACGCTACATCATCTCTGGGTGTAGGGAAGGAATTTTGGTTTGCAGTCGGGAATAGGGGAGCAGCAAGGAGGCATACTGGTTAGCACAGCCTCCTTGCAGTAAGCAGATTCTGGGTTCAAGTCCAAGGCTTGGACTTTTCTCTGTGGTGTTTACATGTTGTCCTCGTGATTGTGTGGGATTTCTTCAGGTACTCCAGTTTGATTCCACAGTCCAAAGACATGCACAGTAGGGAAAGTGGCTGTACCAAATGGTCCTCGCTGTGAGTGAAAGTGTGTATGGTTGTGTTCAGGGTGTACCTGTCTTTACACAGTGTCGGCTGAGATAGGCGGCAGACTCACTACAATCATAATAGGATTGACCGATTCGGCAAATGAAGGAGTGTAAGGAGTAGTAAAAGTTGTCATTGGGTTATAGAGAGTGTGTGTACGTGTGTGTGTGTGTGTGTTTTTGAAAGAGAATACAATTGTTGTATGTGATAGATCTAGTGAGAGCCGTTTTCCAAGTGTGATGTCATGGTCTTTTAAACTCCATTTAGTAAGGCACCCTTGCACCACCGTAACTGAGCCAGAGACTCCTTGATTACCCTAAGAGCCTGATCTGTGTACACACACACACACACACACACACACACACACACACACACACACACACACACACACACACACACACACACACTAAATCTGGCAGAAAGCTACTTATTATGATACAATAGAAGAGAGCCACTGCCAGGAGTGACAGATACACACGCAGAGCACCAGCGTGTCATCCTTTTTCTCATCAGTGCTTTTTTTGCTGCCACCACCAGACCCCCAGACGCTCTGCTTTAAGCTGATTAATATAAGAATAGAGTCTGTGTTGTTGCTGAGATTTTTTCTCATCATCATGTTTATATTGTGAACTGAAATTTGTGTTTTGAGTTCTTGAATTTTTAGCCCAGTGTGTAGATGGTTCTGTATGTGCATGTTTATGCATGAGGGGTTTTTGGAATTGTTTGTGTGGAATTTTCTAGCACGGGAAAGATAGGATGCAAAATAATAGATATTCGGTCCCTATCTCCATTTCCCCAAATTCAGAGTTGGAAGATGAATTGCTCCTGTTTTTATCTCTGAGATTAGCCTCATTCATGCATCCTTGCCAATTCCTCTTGTGTATGCGTGGGTGTGCGTGTGTTCCTTTCTGTGTCCGTCTTTAGCCTCTCTTCATGTCAGACTCCAAATTTTGCGCTCTGTCTATTTGTTTATGCTCCCGTCTGTCTTTTCGTCTCGTTTTTTTTTCTTTCTTTCTTTCTTTGGCTGTTCTGTGACATGTCATTAGTGATGCTGTCAACACAGCAGCTCTTATTCTCTCTCCATTTCCTACTGTGCCAGTTTACACACTGCTGCCAGACTGAGGCCATGTTCAACGTCACCATAATCATGGTCCCTCAGTGCCCACCAAGGCTGGTAATCTGGAACAAACCAAGCCACATGTCAGGGTTTTCACACCCAAAACTCAACGACAGATTTTATGCTCAGGCCCAAGACATTATTGATACACAATTCAGGTAATGCTCAGGATTTTTGTGATTTTGTGAAATGATATTTTGTTGAAATGGACAGGTTCACATTTTCTATATAAAGTCAACTCTGTCTGTTTAGTAATTTGATATAATTATAATGGGACACTGTAATATATAGTCATTCATTCAATGAACACCCAGGTGAGCTGTTCAGGGTGTACCCCACCCTGGGCCAGCCTCCATGCCACCCTAATTAGTATTAAGCGGCTTAGAAAATGAATTGAGAAAAGTGTAATAATCTAAATGTTTATGTATATTACCTCACTGAGGTATTAGAAATACAGATTTAATTTTTTTTAGCAGTTATAATTGTAAAACGTTTTGCCTAAAATAAATACATAAATAAATGAATAAATAAATAAATAAATAATAGGTAAACAATCACTTTTTAGACTGTGTCATGTATCAGACACTGAAGATGTCGTGCTTCTTCCAGGTGTTGCATTGGCTTCTGTTTTTACTTTTACTCCGCTCATAACATTCTGTACTGAGAAATAAATGAGACAGAAACTGCCTTGCTTGATTTCTATGTAAAATTTCCTTGCAATCGTTTACATTTAACCCTTCCCCGCAATGGACTAATAAAAGTTGCACTTACTGCAAAATGGCCTTTGCATTTTCTTTGTTGAGAGAGAGAGAGAGAGAGAGAGAGAGAGGGAAGGAGAGAGAGAAAGAAGGAGGGAGAGAGAGAGAGAGAGAGAGAGAGTGGGAGAGAGAGAGAGAGAGAGAGAGAGTGGGAGAGAGAGAGAGAGTATATTACCCAGATGCCCTGCTCACAGGTGCACCATGTGTTCTGTTCAGTGCAAGGGAATAAAAATAGAGTACCCCTTGTATACCCCCAAAGGGAAACTGGCATAAAGCCGTACACCATTTTTCCATTTGTTTTTTTGCCAGTCTTAGTCAGTCTACGCAGAAAGCTTCAAACAGTTTCACTGATGTGTATCGTAAAATAAGAGCTGGGAAAAAAACGACCTATAATGAATCCGTGCAAATAGATTACGATTGAATCTATGCACAAATACTGATCACTACAAAGCCAAACAAAACTGTGTGATCAGCCTACCAATGGATAAATGATAAATGTATGACACACACACACACACACACACACACACACACACACACACACACACACACACACACACACACACACTAAATAAACCATTTGATCACTGCATGCTGTGCAGTATTGCTTGAGTGTTTCCAAATATACCCATTGGCTGTGTGTAACTCTGTGTGCTGCCAGAAATGGGCTCTGCTGTACCGTGACTATGACGTTAGTATATAAAGAACATCTCACTGTATGTGGCTATTCAATTCACAAACCTGCCAGCATTTACTCACACAGATATTGCAGCTGACATCTATACAAAAGATTTTATCTGGGTCCTTTATCTTCTGGCAGATTTTTACACATGGTATTAACTTTACTGTTGAAGCTGCCTTGCTTGGGCTGAAGTCTTGGTTGTTCTCTTTGTTTATAGTCTGTTTATGGTAAATGCCACTTCCCCAAACACCCCCCCCCCATATATGTACATATTTGTAATCATATAGACTTTCATGAGCCAGACACTCGGCTTGTAATCCTCAGACAGTTAACTTACATACTTACGTTCATTGATTCATCCATTTGCTGAACCACCTATTCCTATTATGGTCATGGAGAGGCCGCAGCCTATCACATGCGGCACTGGGTGAAGTACACTGTAAAATGCTCACCAGACCATCGCATATACAGAACGTATAATTCACATTCACACTCGCAGCTAGGGGTCATTTGGAACAGCCAGTTAGCCTAATGTGCCTGTCTTTGGACCGAGGGAGGATACTAGAATATCCAGAGGAATCTGACCCAAGCCCAATGATAACATGCAATTCCACACAGAAACCTGGGAGATCAAACCCAGGATCTTTAGGTTACGAGGCGGACATGCTTAGCACTATGTCACTGTGCTGCTCAAGTTCATTTCCAATTTCACAAATTTACATCAGCGAGAAACTGACTTTTCCATGGCCCACATGGTAACAGCAGCTCAGCATGACTGAACACAATCACCCTTTGGTTTCAGTAAAACTAAAAAAAACAAAAAAAACAAAACAACAACAACCTCACCCCACTGTTTGAAAATTTTACAATAATGGTGCCACTCCTTCTATTAGCCCTGCTAATAAGACATTACAAGATTAGCATCAGCTGCTATTAGAATTGTCACAATAATGATTTTATTCTTTTTATTCTTCTAGTTTGTTGAATATCATGAATTTCGCATTGATTCTTGATCGAGTTGTAGCACAGGCCACAAAATTGTAAAGTGATGGTTATTGTTTTATCCATTCATTCATTTTCTAAGCCACTTCATCCTATTTAGTTTCACATCTCCGAGTCACATCTGGTGCCAATCTCAGACGACTCCTGGCAAAGGCATGTTACAGCCTGGACAGCCCTCAAGGCCATTGCAGGGCCAACATATATTTATACTACGTCTCACACATAGGGGCAGCCAATAACCTTCTGTGCATGTTTTTATATTGCGGGAGGAAATCTACATCTGAAGAACATTAAAATTCGACACATAAACGCCCGAGTATCGAAACCCAGGCTTGCTTGCTACGAGGCGGATGTGCTAATCACTGCACCATTGTGCTCCCTAGTTACGGTACTATTAATAAAAAAATACAAATAAAAAAACACAGAGGTTCATCAGTTAAACATGTATGTGACTGGCAAAGGACACACTAGTAAATGGCAGAAATATCATAACTGTTTTCACCAAACCTCGATGTATCAATCTTCAGGTTTCTTCCCCTGGATTCATTTGGGGTTTTGGTTCATCACTTGAAAATATCGCTTCATTTTCCATCATATGGGTAGCTAGCAAGAAATTTTAAAGAAGTGAGTATTATTTACTAATAATTGTACGATTTGATGTTGGGTGTGTGTGTTAAGGTTCGAACTTTCAGCCGGACCCAGAAATCCAGGAGATGGTATACAGTGTAACAGGAACAATTTATTTACACAAGGGCAGCACTGAAAACAGGAGACAACACAAACACTGGTGTTGATGGAGAGAAAATAACAAACAATAAACACTGGTGACTGTGGCATGGAAAAATGGCTGAGTCCAGCTATAACCAGGGGCCAGGGAGAAACACAGGGTATCGACTGCATGATATGGGACAATCTTCTGGCACCGAGGTGAACATGCAGCTTGTTTTTATAAGGAGTAGATTGTGGAGTGGAATCAGGTATACGCTACTGCAATCAGCCTGAGTAGGTCAGCCACGCCCCTCAGCCGAAGCCTGCACTGCTGATAAGAAAACAAAGTTAGAAATAGAGCCACCAAATTCAAAGTCCCCCAGAACACAGACCATAATAGTGTGGATCCTAACAGAAGGCAACGTTATAGTTAATCACACAGTAGATAATGGTGGTTCAGTGGTTAAGGCTCTGAGTTACTGATTAGAAGGTCAAGCTTTCAAGTCCCAGTACTGCACAGCTACCACTGCTGGGCTCGTGAGCAAGGTCCTTGACTCTCATCTTTATGGTAATAGTAGTATACTAGTAAATGACGTTACTCTGCTCCTGAGTAGCACATTGACAAGACTGTTAACCCGGAGATCGCAAGTTCAAATCTGATATAATGCACACAGCCATCCGTGCCCGGGAGTCCATGAGAGCTAATTGGCCGAGATCTCACGGGAGGGAGGGACGGATGTCGCTCACAGTGATCGCCAGCCAATCATGGCCATTTGTGAGCTCATTTGTACAAGGGAGAGGATGGTGCTTTCCCTCTGAGTGTGTTAGACCGCTCCCAAACACGCTTGGCGCCTCAGTTTGAAGAGTGGGGAGTGTGCATGCTTTTGCCCCGCTCTGGTCCGTGGTGGTCATGTGATAGGGAAGGTAATACTTGATGGGTAAGAATTGGATATGACTAAATCAGTGAGAAAAAAAAGAATATACGTTACTCTGGACAAGAGCATCTGCCAAATGCTATAAATGTAAATGTAGGGTACGATTACCCAATTGAATGCTGCTATGTCATGGATTCACCGTACACTCAAACCCTCACCGCACATAAACAAACTGTTGTTTCTCACACACAAGGTCCAAAATAACTATGGCTGGGTAAAAAAAAAAAACCTTGCTGGCCAAATTATTTTTCAAACAGCCACAGAACTACCTAGTTTATTACAACCTAACAATAAACAACGAATTATTAAAGTGAGTTATATTTTACAAATTATTTTAATTATTACTTATTCGTGAGTAATATACAAAACAATAGTATGTGAGGAAACAACTGCAATTAAAAAATGTTAATTTTGTTACATCTCCCACACACACACACACTCAGCAAAGTCTGTAGTTAACTCCATAAAGTCTTAGATTAAATTGCCTTCTACTTAGTGATTTTAAAGTGACGGCCTTTAATTGCAGACTGATTCTGGGAGAGGTTGGTGGAGGGGGGGGCGCTGCATGCACGAGTTTAGCAATAAGGCTGAGGTAGCAGCACCTGTACTGCACCACGAATAAAATTTGTTTGTTTGGGTTTTTTTTTTACTGCCCGTCGGTAGCAAATGACCTCTTCATTTTATTCTGCAATGTAGATTTTTACTGCCATTTGGAAAGTGTGAAGTTTGTTCAAATTCACTGAACCTATTTCATATCATGTGCAGCATATAGTGCAGCATTGCAGCACAATGACAGTGGGACTAGCATGTCACCTTACAGCAAGAACGTACTGGGATTGATTCCCAGGCTCTTGCGTTTCTCTGTGGAGTTTGTATGTTCTCTCCAGGCTTGCATATGTTTCCTCTGTTTCCTCTAAATTGTACTCCAGATTCCTTCCACAATCCAAAGATATTCTCATCGGTATAAGTGTGTGCAAACAATTGTGTGTTGGCCTTGCAATGGTCTGGCGAGCTGTTCAGGTAGTGTACCTGCTTTTGCTCAGTGTCAGTTATGATAGGCTCCAGCCTCATTATGACCCTAAAGGGATTAAGTGGTCCAGCAAATAATGTGTGAATTACAAAGGAGTATAAGTAATGTCAGCATCGATCTCAATACATAATCTTAATACATATTGTTTTCAATGTTTTTTTAACGTTAGGTTCTATATGTGTAAAGTTTTAATTAGTCATATAAATATTTTAGAATATTAATTATATCCGTAATATTTAAACAATTCTCTAAATAGTACTTTGCAATTATTAGGGGAAATGTTTTGGAAATTTAGTGTTTAAATATGTTTGAAATAAAGGGGTCAGAAGCCTTAAAACCTTTTAGGATTGTTGGATTATGAAACTACTGACTGTCAGTTTAATCATTTTGTACTTTATTTTGTAGAAGGATTATGGGCAGGGTTGTCTGGGTTTTTTTTACAGCCACTTTCCACATCTATTTTAGTGAAACATTACACAGATTACACTTTTAAATCCTGTTTTTACCAGAGAAAATCGTTAAATATCGGAAAACAACAAATATCTATTTTAATTGGCTTTCAAGCTGTGGTGGAAATGAAGCACCAGTAATATTACGTGTGCTGTTTAATTTATGAATGTCCTATTGCTTCTTTCTCTCTATTGTCTGCCCCATCACTTCATCTTTCTCAAATTGCACACATATACTTGACCTATAACATTTAGTAGTTACATTTAGAATTTGATGCATGTAATACACTCAACAAGTGATGAAATGAGATAGTAGTAACACCAGCTTGAAAGAATCAACAATAAGTAGGCACGTATATAGAAAGGTAGGTAGCATGACTGTGGATAAAAGTAGCATTCAACAAATGTCTTCACAACTAAGGATGGCTTGTGGCTCATCCCTTTCTGCCAACATTTGTGAGAGAATTGTTCTTCAGTTCAAAGGAGCATTTCCAGTGCAAGCTTGCAGAGAATTCATATCTTTTAAAAACTACAGTACATAACACAGTGTGTCCGAATGATCTATTGATGCACAAAGAGTGAAAGAAACTAGTGTGCGTAAGCCTTCCTTGCTTGTACATGGCAGATGCAAAGCTGCAAATCAGCCTCTCATAGACAAGCCTGATGTAGTTCCTCCCCATGGTGACACACGGAAACTGGGTACCTTGCGGCCCCAGGCTGAACTACGAGGACTCGGAGGTGGTCTGCCTCTAGACATGCAGCATGCATGGCCCACTGGTATGTGGACATGCCTTGGTGCCCTTGAACAGACCCCCTGCTATTGGGTAAATAGCCCCTGTGCTCCCAGGGTTGGTCTTCTGGCCAGGAGCTAAGGGTGAGGTATCCCTGACCGAAACCGCTTGGTACTGCTCACCACAAACAAGTCTACTTTGGCAGACTGGGTGGATAAAATCATCAATCATCACTAGATTCAACAGTCAAGAAGGTGGAGTAAGAAGGCACTGTAGAGTGCTTAGAGCATGTCAGAGCACAAGTGAAGGGCATGGTCATCTACTGTAGCCAATGTTGTCCCCAGACGTAACGACTCTTCGTGCCACTGGATCAGGACCTCGGAGGTCGAGACAGTGGGATTGTCGCAGTGCAACGGCTCTTCCACTGAAATAACCTTCACGTCCAGGTCTAGGGTGTGCACACAAACAAGACCTTCAGTGATGGGGAACTGGCAAAGTAACAGGTGGAGATGACCACTGACAGTTGTAGTCATGAACCTACATGTAGGCGGCTTTGGACATTGGTCGCTCTTTTTTTAACCCGGGGCAGCAAAGAAGTCCTGCAGCATCCATAGTGACTAAGCAGCCCTATTCAGGACAGCACTACTCACCCAAGTATGGGAAGGGCCTAGAAAAGGTGGCCTGAAAATTGTCTGCCCTACCAAGTCTGGCCAGCCCGCCGCAGCTGACAGATCACCCCTCTAAACGGTTGACACAATAAAAACAAAGAAAGAAGCTCATTCTAGGGGCATAGAACGTCCGTACCTTAATGGACAGAGACAAAGTTGACAGAAAACGAAGACAGGATCCATGGAGTTGGCTTCGCCATAAAGTCATGTCTGTTGAAACAGCTCCCAGACCTTCCAGTTGGTATCACCGAAAGACTAATGAAACTTAACTTGTCACTTAACCAAAAACGACATCTCACAATCATCAGTGTCTATGCACCAACTCTGACAAGCACAGAAGATACCATAGAACAGTTCTATGCTGACTTCGATTTCCTTCTGAGCTCTGTGTCTTTCAGTGATAAACTCATACTGCTCTGTGATTTTAATGTCCGAGTAGGTTGTGAACACTATTGACGGAAGGTGGACTCGGCAGACCTGGTGTGGGAAAGATGAACAACAACGGTCTTCTTCTGCTGAGCAAATGTGCGAAGCACAATCTAGCTATCAGTAACACCACATTCAGGATGGCTGATAAGTACAAGACCACATGGCTGCACCCACGCTCTAGACAATGGCACCTCATTGACTGTGTTATTCTTCGCCAGCATGACATTAAAGATGTTCTAATAACAAGAGTAATGGGGGGTGCAGAATGTTGGACGGATCATAGGCTTGTGCGAACAATCCTTTGACTGCACATAGCTCGCCACTTCCTGAGGAGGCCAAAACAAACTCATGCAGCTTTCAACACAGCCAGACTCAGGGACCCCTCCTACCTTGGTATGTTCAAGGACAGTCTGGACCAAAAGCAGTCTACTACAGGACCACTGACTGGAAACCCAACTCACAAATGGGAGACATTCAGGGGTACAACAGGAGACAGCTAAGGGTGTGCTTGGCCCTAAATGCAGACATCACCAAGACTGATTTGATCAGAACAACACTGCCACAGAGGATCTCTTGGCCAAGAAAAACAAGGCATTCATGGAGTGAGGCTCAGAGGGAGATAAGGAAAATGCAGGATAAGTGTTAGGATGAGAAAGCTGAAGAGATCCAAGGGTTTGCTGACTCAAATAACTCAAAACAGTTTTTCAGTTCCATCAAGACAGTGTTTGGTCCCTCTAAATCTGGCTTCACTCCTGTGCTTTCCTCAGACAGAACAACACTGATCAAGGACAAAACTGGCATCAACAACAGATGGAAAGAACATTTCAGTCAACTTCTGGATCGCCCTTCCACAGTTGACAAGTGTGCACTTGACCAGATAAAACAACAAGCAGAACACACTGAATTAGATTAACCACCCTCTATGGATGAACTCAAGAGAGCCATTAAACAGATGAGCTGTGGAAAAGCTCCTGGCAAGGATGGCATTCCTGCAGAAGTCTACAAAGCACTAGTTGGCATAGCCTTAGAAGACTTTTGCAGTGTGCTAGTCAGCACCTGGTTAGAGGAAGAACTGTGTTGGGGTTTCTCTTCGTTGTCTAGTTCTTTTCTCTCGCTGGTTCTGAGAGAGATCAAGTCGTCTTGTGGATCAGTTGGTCTGTGTCACCCAGAGCGCTCTGAGGTGGCTTGCAATAAAGAGTGAAGATCCTATTAAAATCAGGTTCTTTATTCACAAGCTAACCGAAGCTTTCAGAGGTGAACAGAGTATTTATACCTTTTACAATATTTATGGGTGGGGGTCATAAAACTATAGAACTCTTGTATGACCCAAGGAATGAGACCAGTCCTGCCCAAGGTATGATCACTGAGCTCTAAAGTTAAAAGAACAGCTGGATAAACAGGACACAAAGTAGATGCAAGGAGCTGATTACAAAAACAAATGGTTCTTGACCATTTGGGAACAGTTTCCCATGGGAAGAGGAACAACATCTTGGATACAATACGTATGAGAACACGTTGTGTTTTTCCATAGGAAGACAGATGTGAATATATAGTTAAAGAAGATTAAACACAAAAATAGAAATTACAGCAACTTTGAAAACCTCTTTCAAACTGCCTGCAGACTTTCGCAATGCATCAATAGTTGCTGTCTTCAAGAATAAGGGATCAAGAGCAGACTGCGGAAACTACAGGGGCATATCTCTCCTCTCCACAGCTGGCAAAATACTGGCCCAAGTCCTACTCAACAGACTCATCCCAACCGTGGCTGAGACAAATCTCCCGGAATCACAGTGCGGCTTTCGCCCAAATCGCAGCAGTGTAGACTTGGTCTTTGCCTTCAGACAGGTCCAGGAAAAGTGTATGGAACAGAACATGAACTTGGTAGTAATAGACCTCACCAAGGCATTTGACACAGTCAATAGAGAAGCTCTCTGGACTATTCTCAGAAAACTTGGCTGCCCTCCAAAATTCACCATGTTAATCAAACTGTTCCACCAGGATATGACGGGAGAAATACTCTCAAATGGCGAACGACTGCTTCGAAATCTTCAATGGAGTAAAGCAAGGCTGTGTCCTGGCTCCTGTGCTGTTCAATCTCTTTTTTACTCAAGTACTCAACCATGCTATCAGTGACCTTGACCTTGGAGTGTACATCAAATACCGACTTGATGGGTCAGTGTTCGACCTGAGGCGCCTAAATGCAAAAACAAAGACACTTCACAGGTTAATATTGGAAGCCCTGTTTGCCGATGACTGTGCTCTTATGGTCCATGCAGGAACCATATGCTCATATGGTCCATGCAGGAACCACCTGCAAACCATAATTGACAAATTCTCTAAAGCGACCAAGCTATTCAGACTCACAATTACTCTTGGAAAAACTGTAGTACTCGTACAGCCAGCACAAAATAGGACCATCCAGCCACCATGCATCACTATTGATGGCACACAGTTGAAAAATGTCCAGACATTCAAGTACTTGGGCAGCACTATCTCCAGTGATGGTTCTCTTGATGGAGAAATCTCAGCCAGGATCCAGAAAGCTAGTCAGGCATTAGACAGACTTCACACCAAAGTATTGAAGCACAGAAGCATTCGTCTCACAACAAAACTCAAGGTCTACAATGTTGTGGTCATATCGTCCTTGTTGTATGGTTGCAAGACATGGACTGTGTACTGAAGACACATCAAAAAGCTTGAGCAGTTTCACCAACGCTCCCTCCGCTCCATCATAAAAATATGGTAGCAAGACCGTGTTACAAACCAGGACATGTTAGACAGAGCCAACACCACCAGCATCGAGCCAAGCTCATCAAAGCCCAACTTTGGTGGACAGGACATGTCATAAGTCCAGAATCCCACGCCAACTCTTCTATGGAGAACTGGTCAAAGGAAACTGCAACAAAGGTCGACCAAAGAAGAGATACAAGGACAACCTCAAGGCAAATCTCAAATGGGCAGATATCAAGCCTGGCCAACTCGAGCTGACGGCTAATGACAGAAAGCTCTGGCACTCCTTGACCCAACGCACAGCTGTAGCCTTTGAGGATGACCGCTGCTTGCGCCTTGAAGCAGCCAGCCAATGGAGACACTGAATGTCATCTACTGTCATCTCTACAACAAGCGTGCCTTGCCCAACCTGCAACAGAATGTGCGCTTCGGCCTTTGGACTCCGAAGTCACATGTGTACTCCCCGATGAGAGCACAACCAATCGTCTTCCTCGATTCGAGAGACAACCAAGAAGAGATAACACAGGGGCAGCACAGTGGCGTAGTGGTCAGCATGTCCGCCTCACAGCAAGAAGGCTTGTGTTTGATTCCCAGCCTGGGCGTTTCTGTGTGGTTTGTATGTTCTCCCTGTGCTTGCATGTGTTTCTTCCGGGTACTCCAATTTCTTGCTACAGGCCAAGAACATGCACAGTAGGCTAATTGGCTGTTCCAAAACTCCCCTAGGTGTGAGGGTGAATGGTTGTCTGTGTGTGTTGGCCCTGCAATGGCCTGGCGAGCTGTCCAAAGTGTACCCCACCTTCACCCAAAGTTGGCTGTGATGGGTGCCAACCTCCCCGTGACCGTAATTAGGATTAAGTGGTTCAGAAATGAATGGATGAGTACATAATACTGTGAAAGGATTTAGAGAATCTGGATAGATCTCCATGCATAAAGGGAAGAGTTGAAATCAGCTGTTAAATGAGTGTCCTTTGAACCCTCAGGCAATATTGCCTGGGAAATTATGCGATTGTGACAAATATAACTACACTGGACTTGGGAGTATTTCGGAAATGTCAGTTATATATCAATTCTACGATGAAATGCTGATGAATTCTGTGGGCCTGAGCTCATCTCAGGTGAAGCAAAACTCAGTAGGAACATGTAGGAACATGATGCTGTGGTGAGAAGTACACAATTCAACTTGTTTTTTTTTGTTTTTTGTTTTTTTGTTTTGGGGATATGTATACATAAAACTTTTAAATACCTTGTCTTCCATTTCACATTAACACCCCCTCCCCCCTTCTAGTCTTAGATGCACAGAGCTGTCAGAAAATTGGGCCAGATAAAAGATGTGTGTAATGGGTCATGAAAATTATAGTGGATATCTACTACAGTGTGTTAAACCTCATGCACACTACACAATTATTTACCTCAATGTCCTACTGACTACTGAATAATTTGGGGACTCAGTGATTACCTCTCCATGCTCTTACACGATTTGCTGCACTCTCCGCTGGATGCTGCTTGTTTTGTGTGAATAAATGTAGAGTGATTTTCTCAGTATGTAAACCATAATCAGGGAACCGATATTTTAAAGTATATTTGATATTATCTGTGCTGAACCATGTAGTTTACACCTCTGAGAAGAGGCATTCAGCTACACTTATTTGCAGCTGTAACCTTAATCCTGTTCTGATATCCTGCATTGCTTGACCAAAAATTCACACACTCTAATATTTTGTTGAAATGCCTTTAGTTCCAATTATGGCATGCATTTACCATGACCATCAGGGCAGAAAAAAAATTAACTGATGGGATATTCTGGTCATACAGTACAATTGGGTAGCCAACTGACTTCATGTGACTGTCACATAATGTTGCTGCCCCAAGACCTGCACAAGTGAAGCAAACAGAGCATAATACCGCCTCTGGGGACATACATTGGCAACTATGTATGATGGGTGCCTTGTCCTTCTTACCCTGAGAAGCCTTTCACGGGATCTCGAGTGGCACATCGACAAGAGTGACTATTAACACAGAGATCGCAAATCAGAATCCATGTTAATGACACAACCGTCTGTAGCAGGGAGTCGATGGGAGCTAATTGGCTGAGCTCTCACGGGATGGACGGTTGGCATACACTCACTTCCCTGTCAATCATAGCAATTGTGGCCAATCGTGGGCATCTGTAAGCTCATTCGTCTGTGAGCTATAATCATGGGCATCTGTGAACTATATGAGGGGCCATGTAAGTGCTCTGAGTGTGTTAGACGGCCCCAACTGTGCATGCACCGCAGTTCGAAAAGAGGTGGAGGGGGTATGTGCATGCTTTCATCCCTCCCTGGTTGGTAGTGTTCATGTGATACCTGGCAATCGGATATGACTAAATTAGGGAGAAAAATGGGGGAGAGGAAATATAGCCCTTCATTTTGCAATAGAGTAAAATCCAGACTCATCAGATTACATGACCTTTACCTATTTCTCCAGAGTCCAAATCAATTTTATCTGATTAGTCTCACTAATAAGTGGTTTTTCTATGACCTCACCACAAGACACTTTTCTCCTGAGAAGTTTATGGTTCACTTCTTTTCTTCCAGGTTTTAATAATACATTTAATTGCTCATCATCCAATTTGCTTCTCAATCTCCACTATCGTTTTCAATAATTTCTCTTTTCCGTGAATATAGGAATTGTCTTCCGACATGGGTGTTTAAGAAATGAGAAACTACTCACTGTAGCACATAAAGTTATCAGAAAACCTGCCTACTGGAACAAATTAATCACAACAGTAATCAACCAATCAAACACTCTTGGGTATTTGCTCATTTAAAGCCAAACATCACCCTTATCTTTGCTGGGCAGTGGGTTTTTGTGGGATGGGCAACAATAATAATGTTTTTACAATAACTTATTTAACTTATTTAATTGTTTATTATTATTATTATTATGTTATTTAAAAAAGCAACATCTTTTACTTTTTACTTTACTTAGGGTGGCTTTAGCCGAGTTGCACACCTAGTGGTCTAATCGTCGCGATTCAATCAAAATACGTTCTGCTGAAATAGATCTACCAATCACATTCTTTCACATACTAGGAACAACAACAACAAACCTAAACATTGTATGATTCATCACTCACTCATTTGCCTAACCACTTAATTCTATTAGGCTCACAGAGACACTGAATTCTCAAGCAACATTGAGTGAGGGCAGAGTACACCCTAAACAGCTCACCAGACCATCGCAGAACCAACACACACAACCACTCACACTCATATCCACACCTAGGGAAAATTTACACAGTAACCAATTAGCCTAATGTGCATGTCATTAGACTGTGGGAGGAAACTGTAGTACCCGGAGAAACCCACGCAAGCACAGGGACAACATGCAAACTCCATAAAGAAATTGCATGACCACTATTGCATGACCACAATCACCATTCACACTCACTCACACCTAGGGGTGATTTGGAACAGCCAATTAGCCTACTGTGCATATTTGTGAACTGTGGGAGGAAACCAGAGTACCTGAAGGAAGCACAGAGTACCTCCCCGCAAGTGTGTGTGTGTGTGTGTGTGTGTGTGTGTGTGTGTGTGTCTTGTGCAGGGTCTCAGCAAGATGTATTGGATTTTAGATGTAACAAGCTCAATAGACTGATGCTGGAGACAAAGTAAAACTACTTTTCAAGATCTGCACACCCTCGTGCACCACTGAGTTTCAGTTTTCAGTTTATATATATATAGTGATACCTCAGCTCACAAATTTAATCCGTTCTGAGGGCAAGCTTGTAAGCCGAAAAGTTTGTTAGAAAAAACAATTATTCCCATAAGAAATAATAGAAAACCAATTAATCCGTTCCAACCCCCTCCCAAACTCATACAACCTGCCACAAACAAGTATATTTGACCCAATATTTTAAAGATAAACATGTATAAACAATAAATATTTAATTACAATACATGTACATTAACATTCATAATAATAATAATAATAAATACTGATAATAAAACAAGAATAAACAAGTCAACTCACAATTCTGGTCATTGACTGCAGCGAGGATGTAACGTAGGTAGGCAGGGGGTCGTATGTAACAGAGGAGGAGGACGATTTTGTGCGTGTGCATGCTACGAATGCCAGCGAGGAAATACCGTGGTGAGCTACCACAAGGCCAGTGCTTCTTAAATAGTGGGGCGCGCCAGGGAGGGCATCTCAAATAGTGGGGTGTAATGCCAGGGAGGTGCGTACGACCCTGGGGAACATGCTTTTTGGCCACAATGTACTAGAATTAAGTGTAAATGCGCATCCACTCCAGTAGTCGACAGTGGCGCTCTCATTGTCGCGCTATGGTATAGGGAAAAAGCACCGAGCAAATGATATGAAGTGCAGTAAACACTACTTATAGTCGCTCGCGGGAGTTCGTAAAGTAAATTTTTGCTCATTGGACGGAGCAGATTTTTGGTAGGTACAAGGTACCATTGTGTATATGTGTGTGTGTGTGTGTGTGTATGTATATATATATATATATATATATATATACACACACACACACACACACACACACACACATACATATAATCAAACTCAGGCCCTCTTGCTGTAAGGTGGACATGCTAACCACTACACCACTATGTTTGTGCTGCCCATTCATGTTACAATATAAAACTAATATTTTTGTACTCACCCTCCAGTTCTCATTGCAGAACTGACAAACCTCATTACCTGCATTTCCCTCCACATATAATCTATTTCTTCTATTTCATCTTTTATTCTTGTATCACCCCACACACCCACAAAAAAGTGACAAAGCTGTAGACAACTCTTGCATTTTATTATTTCTACACCCACCCCATAGATCACAACTGACTAAGATTGGGCAATTTCAGAGTACGTGTTTGAGAAAATGTGATGTATACTCAGACTTCAGAAGCATCAGAACTTGGACCCTTCTGGAAACTCTGGCTCACTCAGTGCACAGCTTTCAGTTTCAAGAAAACAGGGACAGATTGTGTTTGTGCACAGTGGTTTTAATTGTCTTGGAATCTGCAAGCAGTGTGAATATGTGCAAGCAGTCTGAATTTGGGTGCAGAATCCTCTTTATCCTTAATAAACACCAATGTAGTCATATCTTTGTTTCCTGATCTTTCTTAGTCCTGTAATAGTACAAGCATTGCTTCGGATTATCTTCTAGTTTACTGAGATCGGCACTGGCAAGTTTATTTTTGTGTGTTACTGAACACCAGGTGGAAAAAAGATGTTAGGGTTGGAGAGTAGGTCTCCTATGAGTTAGAGCATTACATATTCTGGAAGGAAGTGCAGAGGTCCACTGGGGACAAGCCTATTACGTGCAGATGGAGAAAGAGATAGTATGATTACAGAAAATAAAATAGCCGAAAGAAAATTCAGGAATGCACATGCTGCATGTTCCTTCTACCATTACAGTATTAGGAATATGACGCTTTACTAAAAGTGATATGAATAAAGGTCAATGTGTATTATTTAGGCTTGTGCTGATAAGTACCATATATTGCTCTAGAAGGGGATACAGTAAATGCAGAGCTGAAAGAACCTGAGACAGAAAGAAATAGAGACATGAATGCTGGGATGTGTTATGTGTGAGTTCAGTTCATTTTCTGTAACCGCTTCATCCTAATTAGGGTCACGGGGAGGCTGGTGCCCATCCCAGACAACTCAGGGCGAGGGCAGAGTACACCTAGGACAGCTCGCCAGGCCATCGCAGGGCGGAAACACGCTGACGGCTTTTCAGCCTACTCTTGTCGAAAATCAGCAATGGTTCTTTTACATGCCTCACACCATAGACAGTGAGAGACATGGCCAGCCTTTGATAACCCAGTTAGCTGCACTGGGGGGGCAGTGACAACCGTGTGGAGAGTGGGACTCGAACCCCCAACCTTTGGATCAGCGATCTGTAACCTTATATGTTAGGAGTGTAAAGTTAATAAAGGCCTTACAGAAAACTCAAACGCTCGCATACTGATTTGTCAGGAGTAGATCTGTGTGATGTGAGGTAATAGTACTGTTGATATGGGTTTTGCCTCGTGTCAGTGCTTTATGTAAATGTTGCTGTAACATACTGCATGGGAGTACCCTCTGTCTTTACTTTCTTCTGTTTGAATGTTCATGCTAAGCAGTATTTTTTTACAGCGCTGAAAATCACATAAAGGCCAACAGAAGTGCTCCCTTATTGATCATAATTTATATTAAAGAAAATATTCTGGCCTGCACGGTTGTATAGTGGTTTGCACAGCTGCCTAGCAGAAGTTCCTCTGGGTACTCCAGTTTCTTTCCACAGTCTAAAGACATGCACATTAAGCTAAATTGGCCTTAGGTAGGTGTGTGTGTGGGTGTGTGTGGGTGTGTGTGTGGGTACCCCATCTTTGCCCAGTGTCAGTTGAGTTGTGGGGTAGCCATAGCCTGATGGTTAGAGAAGCAGCTTTGGGAGCAAAAGATTGATTCCAGAACCAGCAGGAACTATGTGTGTTGTAGGATAGTGAGCTACATCTTCCCTTCTTCCCCCTTCATGGCTGAAGTGCTCTTGAGCAAGACACCTAGCTCCCAACTGCTCTCCGGGCTCTCCAATATGTGTGGCAGTCCACTGCATGTGTGGTTCAATTTTGTGTGTGTGTGTGTGTGTGTGTGTGTGTGTGTGTGTGTGTGTGTCTGTGTGTGTGTGTGTGTGTGTGTGTGTGTGTGTGTGTGTGTGTGTGTGTGCGCTCATTTTGGATGGGTTAAATGCAGAGGCATTTACTTTGAAGGATTAATATATGAAAAAAAAAAAATAATAAAATAAATAAATAAAATAGGCTCAGGGAAATGGTGGCCTGGTGGTAAGATGCTGGATTACTGATTCCAAGGTCTGGGGCTCAAGCCCCACTATCAAGGGGTTGTTGCTGCTGTCCCCCAGTACAGCTAACTGCGTTATAAACGACTGGCCATGTCTCTCACTGTCTATGGTATACTTTTGTCAAGATTAGCCACATATCAGTCAGCATGTTTCTGCCATGCAACAGTAAGGCGAGCTATCCAGGGTGTACTCTGCCCTCACCCAGAGTGTGCTGAAATGTGCTCCAGCCTTCCCACGACCCTAATCATGATTGAGCACTTCAGAAAATGAAAAAAAAAATGAATGGATAAAATAGGCTCCAGCCTCCCTGCAACCCTAGTTGGATTAAGAAGGCGCTGAAATTTTTTTTTTTCTTTTCATGTGTGTCAATCAATTAAATTAATTAAAGGTCATAGCAATAAAGATATCACAAATTTAGTTTTAATTTCCTTTCAGTATGAAATCCTGACTTTTCTGTAAATGGTGTTAGTAAATACAAAGTTATTTCAGATCACTTGCTGAGTAAATGGGTATATTACATTTTTGGATGCGGTGTGTGTTGAGTGGGAGTATCTAGAACATTGTGTTATTTTGTACTTTTTGGTTACTGTAATAGTGTCACTGCAAACTCTGCAAGTTATTTTAACTTGTTGAAAACAAAATTGAAGTCTAAGGATTGGTATGTGTCCCTCAGAACTTTTTTCTGTCTTTTTGATTGACAAGTTTCTTTATTTCTTTTTATATCACATGCAGCATCTTTTCATTCTTTTTGCATACCTTCAGGGAGTTTTCAATTGGTTTGAGACCATTTTTATTTTCAGTGAAGTAGTGCTATTGATCCATTCAGAGTGAGTATAGGACAGGCTTTCCCAAGGAGTTTTCTCCAAGAGTCACATAATAGCAAGCATTCTAAGCTGAGGGCCAAAACAATCCTGTCATGCCAAACATTTTTATATTTGACTCAAACCAATTTTCTGCACCTCTTAAAAAAAGGAAACCCTGACTTAGAAAGGCACCACAATACATGTCACTCAGCAGGAAAGGACTCACCATTCTTATATAAACTACTTGAGGGCTGTACAAAAAAATCTCATCCTGGGGTCTATAGAAAAAGACCAAAAGCTAAGATTTCTCAGTAGAGACCAAGAAGAGAGGTTAATAAGAGGTGTTAAATATGACATTTATAAAAGTGGTATTTACAGACGCTCCCCGACTTACGTTTTTAATTGGTTCCGGACGGCCGAACGTAAGTTGAAAGTGAACGTAAGTTGTTACAGTGATGTATGATGTATGACGTGTGACGTATGACGCTCATACTGTACTATACATCCATAAATACCATTACTGTATCTCATAAAGCACCCCTAAATCAATTATTATAAACATAACATTGTAAAATAATATTAAATATATTAAATAATATCAACATTAATTTCAAATAAGTCACTTATTTATACCGAGTCACTCTACATGAAGCTTAAAACAGCCAATCAACACTTATAATTTGTGAGGCGCTCAAAACCGAAAGTAGTGCACTTGCAAAAGTAGTGTACTTGCTGTGGATTATACGGACTTCCGGTCTTTCAAGTGAGCAAGGGTGCCATTGAACCCGTTTAGAACTCAGCCTGCACTGATGTGAATCACCAGCAGAGCGGAGAGTTCTTTCTTTTCTGGATTCGGGTTTTCTCTCTTTGCTTAACTGAGTATGCATGGTAGATTGCGCTGATTACTTAGGGTTACAAAAGTCCGCAAAATAGTGTGAACACAAAGATCAAAGAGACAACGTCTTAACACAAGGGTAACACGGTAACACGCTATATAAATGATATGAGATATATACATATATATATAAATAAATAACTGAACTGGGAAGAGGGAGGGGCACGTTCAGTCTGTCATTTGTAAACAATGGACGCAGCGTCATTACGTCATTATGTCAGCGTACTACGTAGGTACGTCTAAACTCAAAATTTGACTTTTTTTTAAAAAGAAACAAAACAAAACGTAAAATCGAAAAAATGTAAAATGGATGAACCTAAGTCGGAGAGCGTCTGTAATATGGTGTACAGTTCACGACAAAAGATCAAAACTCATTTTACAGGTGTTTATTTAACCTTTAGGAAAAGAAGAGCATACAATCAATTACACAAAAGAAATTGTTTTGAGAGAAAAATCTTGGACCCGCACAAAAGAAGTTGTTCCGGGAGAAAAGGATCATATCTTATTCGTTTAAAGAAGATATGATCCTCATTTCAAAGATATTAAAATTTCTGTATTTATATTCATATTGATGCTGTTAATGATCAACAATTATTTGAGTGCATGATAGGGAAGTCCAACAATTTGCATAAGATTTATAGAAGACCACATACAGGACATTATGACATTTCAAACCTGCAGGCCACATGCCTTCCCCAGTTCATGGGTCCAAAACACACAGCGCCCCCAGTTGTGCATTATACCCTGATCTTCCTCCACATTAGTAATGTTTCTTCTGACTCACTGGTGAATTGTGTTTCCAGTATGGACAGCATTCACATGCAAATCAGGAAGTGGAATTGGCCTTCTTTTTATTTCCAATATGTTGAGTGTTAAGTATTACATCAGCCTTGGTTTTCTTTGTTAGGTTATACTTTTTAACTATTCCATGTTTAAATGGTTTCTTACCTTGTTTGTGTTTAAGTTACTTTGCTAGCCAGCTACAGTGCCTCTTGTTTCAGTTTGTGTTTCGTTTTTTCTGTCTCTTGTGTTGCCAGTCCAAAATAAACTCCTCGTCTCGCAAATGCATCCTGTCTCTATGTATTCGTTACATGTTCATTTGCACTGACCCAAAGGCCATTGCATGTTGGCACTTTCAAGTGAAATAAAAATAATAATAATCAGCCCTGACAGATTTGAACTGATGCTCTTCATGATTGAATTGCATACAGACCATGGTTTTCTGGGATTGGGACAATTATTTGTGACCTACTGGTAATGTAGTAGTAGTGATTTCCTTTCGACTTTCCCTCTTTTTCAGGGGTTTGATTTGGCATAGATTTTTTTACATCGGATGCCCTTCCTGACACAACCCTTTAGCAAGGGACAGAAACACACAAACAGCTTTGCAGCTACTCTTTTTTTTTCAAAAGTCAGCAATGGTTCTTTTACATGCCTCTCACCATAGACAGTGAGAGACATGGTCGGCCTTTGACAACCCAGTTAGCTGCACTGGGGGGGGCAACCCTGTGGAGAGTGGGACTCGAACCCCCAACCTTAGGATAAGCGGTCCAGGGCCCTATACCACTAGGCCACCACTGCCCGCACCAACCTACTGGTAATAACAGAGAAAAATGAAAGGGATCATTAGCAGGTTGTCGAGGACTATAGATTTTTCTGACATTTAAATGCCCTTTAAGGCGTAGGTCCGAGGTACAAAAAATAGAGCAGAGCGTTTACTATGTTGCATACTTTAATTAATGGGTCTGGTGGGAGAGACATTTGGATATTTTGGACTGGACCTGGCCTGCAGACCGCAATTCTAGATTTATGGGTGTAGAGTAAGAAAATCTAAGGCTTCATTGCAGTTCACTTATTACTTGCTTTAAGCGTTTCAAAAAAGACACAGTGGTGGTCACATGTTGAAAAGTTTGTATCTGTCTATCTGGCTTCAATTCTATTGCCTGGTTCTCATTGTCATGCAATCCGTTACGAAAGCCATGATTCGCCATTCATAGCCAATCGTGGAACTTTCCTGAAATGTCACTGTTAAATATGAGGTGATGCAAAAGTGGTCTCCTAATTTTTTCCATGGCTGAGTAGTACAGTATATACTGGTGTACAGTATATATAAATGCCTCCCCTTTCCTGTAAAAAAAGAAATAAAATAAAATGTAATAAAATCTAACCTAAAAGAAGGATGATATTCTTTCATGCTCTGAGCTGCTTAATCTTAATTAGGGCTGTAGGGAGGCTGGCGCCCTTCGATAACCCAGTTAGCTGCACTGCGGGAGGATAATATATCTTTGCTTTTTAACCTGACATAGTTAATGTGCCTTGGATATAAGGAAGTTGGCCAAATAAAATTGCTTCTGTTTTTTCAGAAGCACATATTTTATCAAATGCCTTATTGTATAATGCCTGTATGAAATTCGAGTTTATCGTAACACTTTTGGGGGTATTTGGAGTTTATTTTATGAGAATCAAATAGGATCAAGCAAACTGAAAATTGCTTTTAAAATGTTGGGGTTGAGGAAGAAGTGTTTTTGATTTATTTACTCCTATTTTTGGTGAAGGGAAAGGAGGAGGCGAACGAAGGGGCTGTTATAATTTTATTTTCTTTTATAATTTTTTTTTTTGTTCTGGGGTCAAGGAATTTCTTGGTTATTGTATCTTTCTATGTTTGTTTTTTATTTTATCGTACCTTGTCATATTCACTCGCATATACTTATATCAACTCGTGAATCATTCATGTCAGATATTAAGCAATGGTACATGACAGACTCACCTGACTTAACTGTCAGCTGACTTTACTTATTTATTTACCATCTTCTGTTTATACATAATTTAGCAGCTTCATTATAATTTTTGTTCTGTTTGGTCAAATTCAGAAACAGCGCCCCCTTATTGTAGTAATTTAGAAAACCCTATGACAATTTTTCTTTCTTAATACAAGGTAAAATTAAGGCCATTTAATTGTCAACATAGTCACAGATAACAGAAATACTAAGTGCTTTCACTGTCATATCAACACTCCATGTCCACCCTTGGATTTTAAGCCTATTATTTGCCCTCACTCATTGTACTCGGACACAAAGCTGCACTGCTGCTCTAAATGACCAGAACACTCAACAGGCACTTAAATAGCTTTAACCTTTCATTTGTGAATTCCTTTCACCGTGTTAATGCACTGCCAGGTGTATCAGAGCGCACCGGGGCTTTCATCTCTAGGTTGCTGAGTTATTCTGTTGGAAAGAATACCTTAGTGAACTGTACAATGCGAAGACCATCAGTGGAAGGTTAAAGAGTATGGTTGCTATGAAACCAAATATTTCAGTTTTACCTTTTGTTAAAGCCTGATAGCTGACCCTTTATGCTTTATTTTCAAGAATGAAGAATTTCAACTAAGGTCTCCTGTTCAATCCTTAATCCTGAGGATATTGTTCTTCCCCATACCATCAGACTTTTTAACACTAGCATGGCAGGGAGATGCTAGCACCACACACACACACACACACACACACACACACACACACACACACACACACACACACACCTGCCTTGCACTGCACAACTCACTGCACACCCGGCACCTTAACCAGCACAACATATTTACACTGAAACTGTTTGCTCAGGATAGACATTTACCAGGTCACCAAAAGATTCTGCCACAGCAGAGAGCTCACATTGCCACATAGGCCACAGTGCTTTGGATATGGCATATATACCTATTTTATGGCATGCATGTTCTTCCTCTTCCACCCCAGACAAAATGATTGCCCGACATCTTGAACATCACAAGAATTTGTTACAGTTGTGGTTGGTAAAAAACAAATAAATAAATAAAAAAAGGTCTAATTCTTGAAAATAAAAATAGGTTCTTACCATTGAATACTAAACTTTCATATTTTGTTGTTTTTCACCTCGAAGGTGAATCCGAAATACTGTTAGCTGTATAGCATGCGAACTTCATAGCTTACTGATGCTAGCTCACTAGCAACATAATGACATGATTGTACAGGTCCTTATAAAAAAATTAGCATATTGTGAAAAGTTCATTTTTTTCTGTAATGTACTGATAAACATAAGACTTTCATATATTTTATATTTGAAGTAGTTCAAGCCTTTTATTGTTTTAGTATTGATAATTTTGGCAAAAAAAGTAAGGAAAAAACAAAAATCCCTTTCTCAAAAAAATTAGCATACTGTATTTCATAAAAAAAAAGTCAACCTTCAAATAATTATGTTCAGTTATGCACGCAATACTTGGTCTGGAATCCTTTTGCAGAAATGACTGCTTCAATGCGGCGTGGCATGGAACCAATCAGCCTGTGGCACTGCTGAGGTGTTATGGAGGCCCAGGATGCTTCGATAGCGGCCTTAAGCTCATCCACAGTGTTGGGTCTGGTGTCTCTCAACTTTCTCTTCACAAAATCCCACAGATTCGCTATGGGGTTCAGGTCAGGAGAGTTGGCAGGCCAATTGAGCACAGTAATACTATGGTCAGTAAACCATTTACCAGTGGTTTTGGCACTGTGCCAGGTCATGCTGAAAAATGAAAATCTTCATCTCTATAAAGCTTTTCAGTAGATGGAAGCATGAAGTGCTCCAAAATCTCCTGATAGCTAGCTGCATTGACCCTGCCCTTTATAAAACACAGTGGACCAACACCAGCAGCTGACATGGCACCCCAGACCATCACTGACTGTGGGTACTTGACACTGGACTTCAGGCATTTTGGCATTTCCTTCTCCCAAGTCTTCCTTCAGACTCTGGCACCTTGATTTCTGAATGACATGCAAAATTTGCTTTCATCCGAAAAAAGTACTTTGGACCACTGAGTTTTCTGGTTCAAAAGTGGCTTGACCGAGGGAATGCGACACCTGTAGCTCATTTCCTGCACATGCCTGTGCACGGTGGCTCTGGATGTTTCTACTCCAGACTCAGCCCACTGCTTCCACAGGTCCCCCAAGGTCTGGAATCGGCCCTTCTCCACAATCTTCCTCAGGGTCCGGACACCTCTTCTGGTTGTGCAGCGTTTTCTGCCACACTTTTTCCTTCCCACAGACGTCCCACTGAGGTGCCTTGATACAGCACTCTGGGAAAAACCTATTCGCTCAGAGATTTCTTTCTGTGTCTTACCATCTTGCTTGAGGGTGTCAATGATGGCCTTCTGGACAGCAGTCAGGTCGGCAGTCTTACTCATGATTGTGGTTTTGAGTAATAAACCAGGCTGGGAGTTTTTAAAAGCCTCAGGAATCTTTTGCAGGTGTTTAGCGTTAATTGGTTGATTCAGATGATTAGGTTAATAGCTCGTTTAGAGTACCTTTTCATGATATGCTAATTTTTTTAAATAGGAATTTTGGGTTTTCATGAGCTGTATGCCAAAATCATCAGTATTAAAACAATAAAAGACCTGAAATATTTCAGTTTGTGTGAAATGAATCTAAAATATATGAAAGTTTAATTTTTATCAGTACATTACAGAAAATAATGACCTTGATCACAATATGCTAATTTTTTGAGAAGGACCTGTATTTTGTAGCGCAAAGAAAAAGGTGGATTCAAATACAGTGGTACCGCAATTTACAAAATTAATCCGTATTCCAATACCATACACACACACACACACACACACACACACACACACACACACAGTGGTACCTTTACGTACGAGTGTCTTTTATATTGAATTTTCCATGATACGAGCTTCAATTCCACCAAAAATCTGCCCCATTCAGGGGCCATAATTCTGATTTATGAGCTCTGCTGGGGAAATGGCTTTTCCGGGCCAATTAGCGTTGTATTCTTCAAGGTACCATTGCATATAAATAATATATATATATATATATATATATATATATTACCATCGAGGTGGAAAACATGAATAATAATAGAAAAATAAAAGAGTTTTACTGGTATTTGAGTTATTCAATTTGTGGTATCAACCAAACTACTTACATAAAATCTGAAAATAAACAGAAAACAGTATTATTCAAACAAAGACCCCTTACTTTTCCCTCCCTTTAAACATTTCCTTTAAACATTTTCCGGGAAGTAAAATCAAGCCAATCAACACTGTCAACTTTAGCACATGGCACATTGAACCAATCAGCATGAACATAAACAAAAGCACATGGCCAGGAACTGTCTTTTAAATTTATGAAGTTAGTGAGCAGGAGAATTGGGTGAAAAATACTCGTCATCACTTTCTGATAGGTCCATATCTGGCTCATAGTTCCATTCATTCAGAGCATCCGAAAGTTTTGCTGTCGCAGTTTCTAATGGTTCATCAGTTGTTGGACATTTACCAAGAGAACACAGCAAAATGTTTTCCTGTTTTTTTAAATTACGGTGGAACAATCAAATGTGTTGTTACTGATGAACATTATAGACATTCCCCAGTGGCAGGGGGTCCTGAAATACAGTGTAAACTCACTTTTACAAGCAGTGAATGCCTCATTTTACTGTTACAGAGACTGATCGAATAAAATTGGTAAGTTTGATACCAATTTGCTCCCAGTACATATGGGCGGTTATTAAACGTAAGATCAAAACAAAAACACTCCGGTTGGGTGGGAGCTTATTGGAGCAGAGCGCTTATTACATCGAATAAGGTGTGTGTGTGTATATACATACATACAGATATGGTACTATGTATATATAAATATATATTGTGCTGTCAATATATACTTTATACACGGTGATTGTAGAAATGCACTGTGAATAGACTCTAACAGTGGAAGTATGTGCATGTGCCTAAATGATAAGCATAGTACAGATATGGTCTAGTGTAGATTGAAATGGAAGGTAAGCTTCAGCAGGGGACTAAGTTTAGTAATGTGATAGATGTGTGGAAAGAAGCTGTTCCTTAACCTGCTGGTTTTTGTCCGAAGGCTCCTGAAGCGCCTTCTAGAGGGGAGAAGCTGAAAGACTCTGTTGGCAGGATGAGAGGAGTCCCTGAGAATGCTGCATGTGTGGTGAAGGCATCTCCTCTTGTGGACAACCTGAATAGCAGGAAGTAGAATTCCTGTGATGCGTTGGGTGGTTTTCTTCCCCCGCTGCAGTGCCTGGTGGTCCACAACAGAGCAATTCCCATACCAAACTGTAGCACAGTTGGTCAGGATGATTTTTACTGAGCAGCAGTAAAAGTTACACAGGATGTCAGCAGACAGGTTGTTTTTCTTCAGTTTCCTCAAGAACAGGTGCTGATGGGCCTTTATGATCAGGCTGGAGATGTTGGTTGACCAGGACAAGTTAGCTAAGATGTGGATCCCCAGGAATTTGAAGATGGAGACACGCTCGACAGCGTGTAGGGTTGAAGAGGGAGTAGAGGAACGGGCTCAGTACACAGCCCTGAGGTGCACTAGTGTTGAGTATGATGGTGGAGGAACAGTTGTCACCTGACGTAACATACTGGGGTCTGTTGAATAGAAAGTCTATGATCCAGTTTCAGAGGAAGTTACTGATACCAAGATCCTCAAGTTTTGTGGTTAACTTGGTGGGGATGCTTGTTGAATGCTGAGCTAAAGGCAACAAACAGCATTCATGCATAGTGCATATGTGTTCTTGTTATCCAGGTGTGAGTAAACATAGTGCAGTGCTGTGAATACAGCATCCTCTGTATTCCTGTTGCTTTGGTATGCACATTGATATGGTAGGATTAAGTGGTTCAGTAAATGAGAGAGAGACAGAGACAGAGAGAGAGATGGACATTCAGTATAATTACAGAAGTACCTCTCAAGAGGTGTTTAATTGGTTCTGGGACCCAACCAGTGGACTGAAATGCTTGTATTGCGAGGTGACTTTTCCTGTAAAAATGAATGGAAAGCCCATTGATTTACTCAATAATACTAAAATAATAAGCATCCCTTGTTAAGATTTGGACTGTGAGAAGAAACCGAAGTAAACTTCACAGAAGCACAGGGAAAACATGTAAACTCCACACAGAGACACCCGAGCCCAAGACTTGAACCACAAGACTTGAACCTTCCAACTGTCATACAGATGAGTTAAGCTCTACGGCACTGTGCTGCCCCTGTAGCTAACTGAAACATGTATTCTTCCTGGTCATGTGGGAGCTGTCTCCATTAAAGCTGGTGAATACATGATTGAACAACTCTGACAAAGTGACTGTAATCCAGAGACCAACACACAATAATAAAACACTTCGGTATTCTCAGACCAGTATTACAACCTGGCACTTCTAATGTGGGTGCCAGAATAGCATTAGGGGCTTTGATTACTGTCTGTGTGTTTCTGAGGCTGTTCTTCACACGTCTGTGCGAGTTTCCTCCAGGGTATCCCGCTTTCTGCCGCATCACAAAAAATATGGTGGTCGGTACTGGCTATGCTAAGTGTACCAATAGGTTTAAATGGGATTGTGAATGTATGTGTCCCTGGAGCTAGGCATGTATTCAAGCATGCACTCATTGTTTCTAAAATAGGCTCCAAATCCAATGCAAGTCTTCTAAAGTGAAATAAAATGAAATATACTGCAATGCACTGGAATGATAATATTGTGCTGAATAATGACAAATGTATGATAAATAGTCCACTGTAGGTCTCATTAGTGTGATACTACTATAGAAAATAAAAAAGCTTTGTTTATATATAAATTTTAATGATTAATTTTGTTTAACACATTTTGCTCAACTATTGCTACATTTATCATACATTCAGTCTTCCATCATGTACAGTGGTACCTTGACTTACGAGTGTCTTTTATAACGAATTTTCAATTATACGAGCTTTTCTTCTTCTTCTTTTCCTTTCGGCTGTTCCCTTCAGGGGTCACCACAGCAAATCATCCACCTCCATCTCACCTTGTCTTCTGCATCTTCTTCTTTTCGATGATACGAGCTTTTATCCCACCAAAAATCTGCCCCATCCAAAGAGCAAAACTTTGATTTATGAGCTCTGCTGGGGAACTGGCTTTTCCAGGCTGATTAGCCTTGCAGTCTTCTGCGTGTATTCCTCCGCACTCATAGAATGCCTTGTGCAGTGCTTCTCAATTATTTTCCATGATGCCCCCTATAGGAATACCCCCCTCCCTCGCCCAGCGCATGACTAGAAATAGTGTTTACTGCACTTCATATTGTTTGCTGTGCTTTTTCTCTATACCATAGGGAACACAGTGAAAAGGCCACTGCCACCTACTGTAGAAGATGCTCAATTACACTTAATTGTAGTACAGTAAGGCAAAAAAGCATGTTCCTCAGGGTCAAACGCACCCACCCCCGGAATCGCACCGTGCCCCCCAAGGGGGGCTCGCTCCACTATTTCAGAAGTACTGGCCTTGTGGGAGCTCACCACAAGCCTTTCCTTGCTGGCATTCGTAATGTGCACATGCACAAAAATTCTCCTCCTCCTCCTTCTCATCTCATGCCTGCCCACGTGACATCCTCACCCCCACGTGATATCTTTTACATTAACTTAGGTACTCTACAGGAATAATAATTGAAAAAACTTTTATACTACAGTGCTTTACAACAGTTTAGATGATTATTCCTCTTCAAGCACTTCAGAGGAAACTGTTGTTTTTTTAAGGAGAAAGTTTTTTTTTATTTAAATTATTATTTCTTCAGAAGAGACATCCAACGTCATTACATTTTTCTGACGCTTAGCCAGAGAAGACGAACGGCGTTTGAGTGGCATCATAGAGCTTAACTGGTAATTAAAACACACTAAAAAATGCACATTGACAACTTGTGCACGAATGAGAAAAAAGGGCATATACATCAGCTCAACCAATCAGCAGGAGGGAGAACAGCCATTGGCTGAATTTGAATGACGTGACAGTTACTCGGCAATCCACGAATATGCGGTGGTGCAAGTGGAAAACCGTGAAGAATCAAGGGCCTAATTGTGTGTGTGTGTGTGTGTGTGTGTGTGTGTGTGTGTGTGTGTGTGTGTGTGTATATATATATATATATATATATATATATATATATATATATATATATATATATTCACATTTGTCTAAAATATTTATTCATTCATTTTCAATTAGAATAATGTGCATCTTGTTTGACTGTGGGAGGAAACCAGAGCACACAGAGGAAACCTCCATAAGCACAGGGAGAACCTGCAAACTCTGCACAGAATCATTCAAGCCTGTGAACTGAACCCAGGCCTTCTTGCTGTGAGGCGGATGTGCTAACCACTGTGCCACCGTGCCGCCCCTTGTCTGAAATATTAGTACAAGAAATGAAACAGGCGGCATAATTGCGTAGTGCTTAGCATGTTTGATAGCAAGAAGGTCCTGGGTTCTGTGTGGAGTTTGCATGTTCTCGCCATGCTTGCATGGGTTTCCTCTGGGTTCTCTGGTTTCCTCCCACAGTCCAAAACCTTACACAACAGGCTAACTGGCTGTTCTAAATTGCCATAGGTTTGAGTGTGATCTATCCAGATTTTTCAGGGTGTACTCTGCCTTCACCTAGAGTCAGCTGACATAGACTCCAGTTTCTCCAATAGTTCGGTGTGTGATTGGGAACAAACACACACACACACACACACACGCGCGCACATCCACACGCGCACAAAAAGCATTCACACTAACACTTAGAGCTAACAGTTAGCCTGATATGCATGTCTTTGGGGAAAAAACTGGACTACAACAGGAAGAACACGCAAACTTCACATAGAAATGCCTAAGCCTGAGACTCAAACCCAGGACCTTCCTGCCATGAGGCGGACGTGTTAATGCCACATCATCTAAATGTTAGAGTTATAGATGTACTGAGCAGTTTATTTCTGATGGTGTTAGATTATTTTTACTTCATGGTTCCCCCTTTCACACCTATCACACAAATGGGAGATTAAAATGTTAGCGCATGCTTCCTCCAAAACACAAATCGAACCCGTAAACCTTTTAAATTATTGCCCATGCAACATCAAAGTGCACTTGAAGGAAGTAGGCATGCTAGACTATTGTATATTAACCTGGTTGGCAGAAAAGAGTCCATTCCACTTATTTAAAAAATAACTTCCGATGGAAATTGCGGATTTTTCAACATATCTGTACATAAGGCCATTCTTTTTTAATTCCTTGTTTGGTGGCTCTCTATCAGGTCTGCTATGCTCTTTCTTGTATTTTTAAAGAATCTGAAACAGCTTTGATGAAACATTCAACAATTTTAAGACAGTGTTAAATGCTCGGTCATGAGCTGATGGTGTACATATACTAGTACTTTTCATACTCTGTACATTCTGTTGAAAGTCCTGCTTTAAACAGAGCAGTGATATATATATAATGGTTTTTCATGCATTTAAAAAGGATGTTATCTTAAAAGTACTTTCTTAAACCTCTTCATTCACCTTGCTTCTGAGGGAGAAATGAAGGTGACTGGAGCCCCAGGTAGCATTTGATGCTGCTGGCAATATCTCAGAGTGGAGAATGTCTGCATGTAGATTCAAATCTGAAGTCTCTACTTTCAAAAATGAA
>CM045738.1:33162296-33167296 GCA_024760905.1 Plotosus lineatus | reverse complement strand
GCACCAAATGACAATTCAGAGTACCCACCCTTCTTGGAGTGGGGTGTGTTGGAGAATGCTCCCCCAGGGGACTCACTCGTTGTCCTGGGAGATTTCAACGCCCATGTGGGCAACAATAGTGTGACCTGGAAGGGAATCATTAGTAGGTACGGCTTTTCTAGTCTGAACCCGAATGGTGTTTTGTTGTTGGACTTCTGTGCTCGTCACTTTTTGTCCATCATGAACACCATGTTCGAGCATAAGGGTCTCCATAAGTGCACTTGGCACCAGGACACTGTAAGCCACAGTTCAATGATCAACTTTGTAGTCATGTCACTAGACTTGAGGCCGTACGTTCTGGACACTCGGGTGAAGAGAGGAACTGAGCTGTCAACTGATCACCACCTGGTCTTCCTCCTCCATTGAGGGCGTGTTGGCGTATTGGTTGACACGTCTCTGCAACATCGCGTGGTCATCGGGGGCCATACCTCTAGATTGGCAAACCAAGGTGGTAGTCCCTCTTTTTAAAAAGGAGGACCGGAGGGTATGTTCCAAGTACTGTTGAATCACACTCCTCAGCATACCCAGGAAATTCTATGCAGGGGTGCTAGAGAGGGGTATCCGACCAGTAGTTTAACCTCGGATTCAGGAAGAACAATGCCATTTTCGTCCTGGCCACGGCACTCACAACCAACTCTATACGCTTGACAGGATCCTGGAAAGGGCATGGGAGTTTGCCAAATCTGTCGACATGTGTTTTATGGATTTAGAGAGGGTTCTCGACCATGTCCCTCAGGCTATCCTGCGGGGCGTGCTCCGGGAGTATGCCGTTCCGGACTCGTTTTACGAGCCATTAGGCCGCCTCCCATCACCAGACCTGGAGTTTGGTTCACATTACTACAGGTCGAATTCGTTTCTGGTGAGAATTGGAGTCTGCGAAGGCTGCCCTTTGTTACTGATCTGTTCATAATTTTTATGGACAGAATTTCTAGGTGCAGCTAAGGTGTCAAGGGGTTCTAGTTTGGTGATCTCGTCTCTACTTTTTATGCAGGATGTTGTCCTTTTGACTTCATCAATCCAGGACCTCCAGTTCTCATTGGAGTAATTTGCAGTCGAGTGCTGCGAAGTGACCCAGTTGAAAATCAGCACCTTCATGCCTCCAAGTTGGAAGCCATGGTTCTCAGCTGGAAAAGGGTGGAATGCACGACGGACTGGTAGAGCGGGAGATTTACAGGCAGATCGCAAAATAGAATCGCTGCTCTTCCGCATTAAGAGAAGTCAGTTGACGTGACGTGGTGTGGTGTTTCAGGCATGTACAACCGGGAAGAGAACCCTGGTTCAACCTAGAACACACTGGAGGGATTATGTCACTTAGCTGGTCTGGAAATGCCTCGGCATCCTCCTGGAAGAGCTGGAGGAAGTGGCTGGGGAGCGATACGTCTGGACCTCATTGCTTAGGCTGTTGCACCCGCAACCCAACCAAGGATTAAGCAGAGGAAGGTGAAGATGACGTGAGAAAATAAAAACAACCCCCCCCCCCCCCCAAAAAAAATAAAATAAAATAAAAAAGTCTTTCTTTTTCCATTTTGGAAAAGGGTTTGAGTAGTTTAAGGTCTTTTGCATTGTTTTTGAGATTTGGTTGGGATGGAAATGTTGCTAAACTTATCACCTCTCTCTCTCTCTCTCTCTCTCTCTCTCTCTCACACACACTCGCTCATTCATTTGCTGAATTTATTAAATCTTCTAGGGTCATGGGGAGTCTGGGGCTCACCTCAGCTGACCCTGCATGAAGGTGTGGTACACAGTCAATAGCACCCCAAACTACACATGGCCTGCAGGAACGCCACTGTGCTAAAGTGGGGCACACATTAAACAGCTCTCCAATCTATTGCAGGGCTAATATCAATCCTTGGTAATGGTATTACTTGAGGATGGTTCAACAAAGGTTTTAACAAAATTTTTTAGAACTTTTTCCTTTTTTTCTTGATTTACTTGTATTTTCCGACCATGCTAGACAGTGACAAGGTAGAATTCAATTTTTTTAGTCCTGAAATACAAGCTCCCACCAACTCGTGGAATAATGATGAATTAGGTTTCATGGAAATGATTTATACAAAGAATGTACGATAATCATATTCCTTGAAAGTTCCTTTGGGCCACATAAAATTGCCCTGCATGCCTTGAGCTTGGCACTTGTGGCCTAAAGAGCTAATGTTAAAATTCTCTCAACTTATCCACCTCTCTTAAAGAAACAAACAATAAAACACTCTTCTGGACTGTTTTATCTCAAACACTAAGGTACCCTGAGGAAACCCACGCAAGCATGAGGTGAACATACAAACTCTACACAGAAATGCGCCAAGCCCGGAATTCAAACCAAAGACCTTCTTGCTATGAAGCGGATGTGCTACCCAGACAGAAACAATGCTAAATTATTTTAGTTTGTCTTTCACATATTCTGATCAGTATTTCCTGACATTATTAGTGTTGCAGATGTGTGAGATGCGCACTGTGTTCTGGATGGGAAGAGTAAGACAACATCAATAAATGTTGAAGGATGGAAGTACAGGGAGGCAAGAAGAGGACTTAAGTGAAGAACAAAGGAATGTCATTTGAGAGCCAGGACAGAAACCATAGCAGTAATCAGCTTTATAAAAGATTTCACGTCCTTTTAACATTCTACAATAAAGACAGGTGAATTGTGACATCTGCAAACAAAACTGTGGAGTACAGATGGATGGCTTAATGAAATAATCACTAGGAAAAGTTCCATTTGCTTACTCAAGGAATCCAGGCTCAATACTAATCTCCATCTGGACAAATTTAAACTCAATCCCTCTCATTCCCAATTCAAAACTGAGCAGAATATGAGTTTTGGCATGGGGCATTACCCTATGTAACATATAACTATATAAAGAAAACTTTGCAGTGTTTATTTTTATAGAGAAATATCTTTTAGGAAGAATAAATACTACTAGCACCTCAAAGATTGCAGCCAGCTTGGCGGGCTAGCGGGTAGTCAGTCTCACAGCAAGAAGGTCCTAGGTTCAAGTCCTGGGCTCACATGTCTGAGTCGAGTTTGCATGTTCTCCCCATGCCTTCAGGGATTTTCACAGATACTCTGGTTTCCTTCCACAATCCCAAGACATGCACGTTAGCCTAGCTGGCACTTCCAAGTAAACGTGGCTGGTCTGGTGAGCTGTTCAGGGTGTATCCTACCTTTGCCAAGTTTTCTTAGAGATACAGTAGGCTTCAGCCTCCTTGCGACCTTATTAATATGAAGCAAATGGGTGATAGGAAGGGTAGAACTCCCTTTCAAAGCCACTGCTGACAGTCTTTCCCTGTTGTTTACTCCTTCTCCCTCTGTTTTTCTTTCTTAAAAATCCTTATTAATTTGTTCACTATCTCTCAAGCCCCAGCGCTTTCACTAGTTTTCTTTTTCGCCCACTTTTGTCTTCCAAAGTATGTATTTTCACCAAATATAAATTAAGCCTTATTTCAATTATATCTGCAGTCACACTTCAAACTATGGATTAAAATGTGCGCCTGAAGCGTCGAGTAATTTCACATTGACCTTTACTCATCTTTTAGTGCAGCATGCATACATAAGTACACAAACACTCAGACACTCTCATGCATGCACAGATACACTCACTCAGACCTACAGGAAACAGCGTAAGAATTATTATATCATAAAATATACAGACAGAGAATTCAGGAGGCCAGACACATAACCAGAGAGATCTTAAATAAATCCATATTTTGATGAAGCATTCGGATCATTTGTGTGTGAGAGTAGCGAGGCTCCTGGGCGGTGAAACAAAGGTGCTCTGTAAAGCCTACTGTATTTCTGCTAAGTTTCTTCTATTTGCCACATTCCCACTCTTTTAACATTTGACCTTTCCTATCAACTTTTCTTATATAACTGCTCACAACCTTCAGAGTCCCACAAGAATGATCAGCTCCTGGATTCCACATCCTCTCATATTATTGATTTGGACACATGTATATTGTGAATGTTATGTAATAAACTTATAAGCTACTATACCACCCTCTCCTCCCCACCTTTCCATGTTCCTGTCCCTATTCCTCTCTGGTCAAAGTCTCCTATCCTCATCTCTACCTCTCCAGGGCTATGCATCTCCTCCTGGCACAATAAATTTCAGGTCGTCAGTCTTCACTTTTTTGATTCTCTTGGTCCCGTCTCACCCACTTTCACTCGGTAAAGTGACATGGCCACAAGCAGGCCATCTTATGAAAAAATCTTAAGAGAATAAAGGCCTAAAATAAGTAAATAAATAAATAAATAATAATAATAATAATAAGACAGTTCGTGCTCAGTGCAGAGACGGCAAGAATGGAAAAAATCTTCTGCAACATTCTTACATAACAGCTTATGGATGAGTAATAAACAGTAATGCTAAACACAGTACTGAAAAAAGTAGAAAAATTAATGCACTGTATGAGACACTGTTATTAGTTTTGCTTCAGTGAATATTTTGCATTTAGACACAAATTCAGAACAAAATTGCTCTCAACATAAACTTTGCTTGCAAGGTACATTTATACTGCAGGCTAGTTGTTCGTTATTCTACCATGTAAATGTACATTTACACATAAACCCTACTAATAATTTCATATATGAAGCAGCCTTTTTCCTTTTTTAGTAGTAGTTCCATGGAATATAAACACACACAAACAAACAAAAACACACACACACACACACACACACACACACACACACACACACACCAAATACCTTTACAGCAACTTTCAACAAAGCAGAAAAAGCTGAATAACTGTCAGAACCCTGTGTACACCCAAGGCTTGTGAACATCACCGAGCACCACGCATCGTCGAGCACCATGGCTGTAGGATATATTTTAGCACAGAAATAGAACAAAACAATAACAATGCTACTTTACAATATCATTCTAAAACGAATACAGTACTACTGTTGCAGTAATTCCTGTAAATAGTACAGTCAGAATGCTAGAAATAATTAATATTAATCTGGAATC
>CM045738.1:32909796-33157296 GCA_024760905.1 Plotosus lineatus | reverse complement strand
TTTAGTTGGATGCATGTTACACTCTAGCACTTTTTACTTAGGACTGTGAAGTGCACACACACTCTTTGTTTTCTTATATTTCTGTAAAGAGCCACACCTCTTCTGCTGACCAGATTGTAACTTGCCTACCCTGTGGGAACTACATGTAGTGCTTTCTTTAACTGACCGGTTCGGTGTTGTCTTACCCCAGTGAATGTGTATAAAAGTTTGAAAAATCATAAAATAATATGAGAGCATTGTCAACCATGAAGCTGTGTACTGTGTTCTCCTTATGACTGATGATACGATAATGCCTGAGCAGGGGGAGGGGTCTCTATATCCAAACGTGTGGGATTTTTTTCATTTGAGTTGCAATCTAACTGTTTGATTTTTTCATTTAGAAAAAGTTATTTTTTTTACTTTGATTTTTTTTTTGTATCTAATATACTGTATAGGGGCAGTGGTGGTCTAGTGGTAAAGGGCGCTGGATCGCTGATCCAAAGGTTGGGGGTTCGAGTCCCATTCTCCACAGGGTTGTCACTGCCCCCCCAGTGCTGCTAACTGGGTTATCAAAGGCGGGCCATGTCTCTCACTGTCTATGCTGAAAGGCATGTAAAAGAACCATTGCTGACTTTCGTAAAGAGTAGGCTGCAAAGTCGTCAGCGTGTTTCTGTCCCTTGCGAAAAGGGTTGTGACAGGAAGGGCAGCCGACGTAAAAAAACCTCTGCCAAATCAAACATGCGAATCAGATGATTCGCTGTGGCGACTCCCGAAGAACAGGGAAAAAGCCGAAAGGAAGACATCTAATATACTGTATATTAAAGCTAAAACCTAACACACACCCTGAAATGTTTTTTTGACGATTTGGTTTGTCCCTCTTTGGGACTCTTCAAGATTTTATGCGAAATGCATCAACACAAGGTATTGAGTTCAAGGAGATACGTTTAAAATGGCAAGAGTCGCCAAAATAGGTGAGCACTACCCCGCACCCAGTCTTCCCGTATTTTTACAATAGCCACTAGAGGGCGAAAGTGAGTATGGGAAAACACCATCAAAATGCCATCTAAACCCAAGCCTTAACCCTAAACCTAACCTAACCCTAACAGCCCAGCAAGTAGCCTGTAGATGTCTCCCGTGCTCACTTTTGCCCTCTACTGGGTATTCAAAAAACACGGTAGGACTGGGTGCGGGATAGCAATCACCCACCAAAATATGTGGGTGGATTTTGCAATTGATCAATAAATATCGGACAATGCACTGATTGCACTTCCTTTTGGCTTCCACGTCACTTCCCCATGTGATGAATCGAAGATCTTTCTCAGGGGCTGAATATTTTAATGAATTGCCAGCCACTGAAATACTGCTGGACATGAATAACATCCATTATCTTCTCATCTTATTGGTCAGGGTCACAGGGAGAATCTGGAGCCAGTCCCAGCTTACTTCAGTAGAAATAAGGGGTACACCCTGAGCAGGATGGTAATTACATATAGACAAAAAACAACTCTTCACATATTTGAGCAATTAAGAGCTGCCAGTTAGACTTATCTTTGGACAGTGAGAGGAAACCAGAATACCCAGATAAAACACCTAACTTGCTGGGAAGTGGGACTAGCTAGCCAGCTAGATACTTTAATAATCCCAGAGGGAAATTGGCTTTTTTCCAGCAGCATTGCAGTAAAATAGCACACAGTTAATCTAAAAACACAAACTAAAATTAAGATATATATATATATATATATATATATATATATGTGTGTGTGTGTGTGTGTGTGTGTGTGTGTGTGTGTGTGTCCGCTGCCCTGCATAATTATTAGCACCCATGGTTAAGATGTGTTCATTAGCTTCTAATAAATATGTCTAAATAATATTGGACTACAATGAAATAAAATAAAAAAAACAACAACCTGTAATTCAAGTGCATTTCTTCAGTTATTTAGATACCGCCTGATGGGTTTTTTGTGACATTGTGACTCCACAATTATACCATTTGCTGCAATTCTTTAACAGTGAGCTTTGGAGAACTTTTTTATATGTCTTATATGCCTCCTCACTGTGGGTGGTGGCAAAATAACCTTGTCCAGGCTTACTTACCCCTGTTCCAATTGTTTTAAACTTCTTAATGATTCTTCTGACAGTAGATATGGGCATTTGCAGATGAGGGGTTATTTTCATTCATTCATTCATTTTCTGAGCCGCTTAAGCTTAGTGAGGGTCGCAGGGAGGCTGGCACCCATCTCAGGGTGAGGGCAGTATGCACCCTGGACAGCTCACCAGACCATCGCAGGGCAGTAACTCGCTGACGGCTATGCAGCCTACTCTTGAAGAAAGTCAACAATGGTTCTTTTATATGCCTCACACCATAGACAGTGACAGACATGGCCGGCTTTTGATATCCCAGTTGGCTGCACTGGGGGGGGACAGTAGTGACAACCCGTTAGTAGTGGGGCTTGAAACCCCCCCCCCCCCCAACCCCCCAACCCCCCCAACCCCCCCAACCTTAGGATTCGTGATCCAGAAACTTACCACCAGGCCACCACTGCCCCGGGGTTATTTTCTTGGGCCTATTGCTTGACTTGTGAAGGTTGACATACGTCTGCCTTATGTGAATACTGTTTTCCTTTGTGCTTCCCATGTTGAAGAGTGGGTAAGAGAAATGGCCTTTGTGTCACAGTGGCAGAAGCGCCTGACCTGGGCTACAGAGAAGCAGCACTGGACTGTTGCTCAGTGGTCCAAAGTACTTTTTTCGGATGAAAGCAAATTTTGCATGTCATTCAGAAATCAAGGTGCCAGAGTCTGGAGGAAGACTGGGGAGAAGGAAATGCCAAAATGCCTGAAGTCCAGTGTCAAGTACCCACAGTCAGTGATGGTCTGGGGTGCCATGTCAGCTGCTGGTGTTGGTCCACTGTGTTTTATCAAGGGCAGGGTCAATGCAGCTCACTATCAGGAGATTTTGGAGCACTTCATGCTTCCATCTGCTGAAAAGCTTTATGGAGATGAAGATTTTCATTTTTCAGCACGACCTGGCACCTGCTCACAGTGCCAAAACCACTGCTAAATGGTTTACTGACCATGGTATTACTGTGCTCAATTGGTCTGCCAACTCTCCTGACCTGAAGCCCATAGAAAATCTGTGGGATATTGTGAAGAGAACTTTGAGAGACACCAGACCCAACACTGTGGATGAACTTACGGCCGCTATCGAAGCATCGTGGGCCTCCATAACACCTCAGCAGTGCTACAGGCTGATTGGCTCCATGCCACACCGCATTGAAGCAGTCATTTCTACAAAAGGATTCCCGACCAAGTATTGAGTGCATAACTGAACATAATTATTTGAAGGTTGACTCTTTTGTATTAAAAACACTTTTTTTATTGGTCGGATGAAATATGCTAATTTCTTAAGATAGGGATTTTTGGTTTTTCTTTATTTTTTTTGCCAAAATTATCAATATTAAAACAATAAAAGGTTTGAGTGACTTCAGTTGTTTTTACTGAATCTAAAATATATGAAAGTCTAATGTTTATCAGTGCATTACAGAAAATAATGAACTTTATCACAATATGCTAATTTTTTGAGAAGGACTAATATATATATATATATATATATATATATATATATATATATATATATATATATATATATATATATATATATATATGTGTGTGTGTGTGTGTGTGTGTGTGTGTGTGTGTGTGTGTGTATGTATATATATATATGTTGTCACTGTCCCCCCCAGTGCAGCTAACTGGGTTATCAAAGGCGGGCCATGTCTGTCACTGTCTATGGTGTGAGGCATGTAAAAGAACCATTGCTGACTTTGGTAAAGAGTAGCTGCAAAGTCGTCAGCGTGTTTCTGTCCCTTGCTAAAAAGGGTTGTGACAGGAAGGGCATCCGACGTAAAAACCTCTGCCAAATCAAACGTGCGAATCAGATGATTCGCTGTGGCGACTCCCGAGTAAAAGGGAAAAAGCCAAAAGGAAGACAGACATGTATACAACTAAAAGTGTAACTTGAGACAGACATTGTTGAAAGAACAAGAAAGTATAAGAATTGTATTTCATACTGTAATGGCACAAATTTGCTTTCTAGTGCGGAGATTAACAAAAGTCCAGTGTAAACATTAATGTGCAGATTAAGGTGCATGGTGCGCTGTGAGAGTGATTGTGCAGTGCAGTGTGATGAAAAAAATTAAATTAGGTTTGGAGCTCAGGGCTGCAGTGCTACAATCTGCTGTGGGGTGGAGCCAATCTATATTATATGAGATATCAATGAGGAGTGACAATCATCATGGCATTTAATTGATAATAATGATGCAATATTCAGAATTTTGCTGATGGTTTATCTCTAGTCAGAAATAAGAAAATCTTTTGAAGTAATTTCTGATAATATTTATGTCACCTGAAGGTTTGTCTGTCCATGATAATAAGAATAACTAATACTGATATATTTCACAGTGTTCTCAATGTTAGCTGCTGAAAATAAACTGCTTAATATTACTCAGTATTTATCAGTAGAGTAGAATAAGTATGTACTGTTTAATTGGAAAACCATGGCATCAGAAGCAGAAATATTGTCAATGAAAAGCATAAGCATTGCTCATTGTTGACTCATATCCTCTCAGTTGTATATCATTTATTGTTCATCAGTCGGGGAAAGATGGCATTCACGAAAGTGCAGCAAAACTAATAATTCTCTCTCTCTCTCTCTCTCTCTCTCTCTCTCTCTCTCTCTCTCTCTCTCTTTCAGATGGAAAAGTGTATGCACTTGGGGGTATGGGTTCTGACACCAGTCCGCAAGCACTGGTGAGAGTCTATGAACCAGTTAAGGATCAGTGGCTGTCCCTGGCCTCCATGCCCACTCCCCGCTATGGAGCTTTCTCTTTCCTACGTGGAAACAAACTCTATGTTCTTGGTAAGCCCACCCTCGCACTACCACCATGTAGAGTAAGTTGTGTTACAATTATTGATTGCAAAGTATAGGTCATGATCCATCAAACCGAAACACATCACAACTATGTTTCACTGTGAAAAAACAAAGGTCTCTGAAGCTGTGTCATACAGGTATGATAGAAATGCATATCATCGCGGTCAGGAAGAAACCATAAATGTCCAAAACTACTACTTTTCAGAAAATGGAAAACATTTTTGAACATTGTGTCATCAAAGCTGCTTTTGTGTTTTATTATATGTTTAAATTTCGAATTAATATTTACATATTTGTGTGTGTGTGTGTGTGTGTGTGTGTGTGTGTGTGTGTGTGTGTGTGTGTGTACATGACTAAACAAAGCAATGATAGACTACATTTTCATTAACTATATTATTTCTTATGGAGCACTGTACTGGTCATTATAACAGATTTAATAGTGCACAGTGTAATACTTTTAAGCGATACAGAGGTTATTTTAACATACATTACTTTAAAAAGCACTATACTTGGCAATTTTCCATACATTCACTCATTTACTTAATCCCACTCTGGTGGCAGGGATGATGGACTCCATCTCAGCCAACTCTGGAAAAAGTGAGGTACATCCTGAACACCTCGCCAGTCAATCACAGTGCTAATCACACTCTCATCTTGAGGAAGTTTGGAACAGCCAGTTCGGCTAATGTGCATGTTTATGGACTGTAGGAGGAAACTGGAATATCTGGAGGAAACTCGCACAAATACAGACGCTCCCCAACTTACGTTCATCCGTTTTACTTTTTTTCGATTTTATGGTTTTTTTAAAAAAAAAAAAAAAAAAAAAAAAAGTCAAATTTCGAGTTTAGACGTACCTACGTAGTACGCTTTACCAATGCATCACATATATAGAATGAAATGTTTCAGTATAGTTAGTATTTTTTTATATATATAAAATGGATGAATTTTAGAGTCTGTGTATCTTGATTATACTATTACTGTTGCATTGTACCACAGCTGCATGCATGTTCACTCCCCTGAGAACTGCCAGTGAGATAATAGCATCATAAAACATCTTTACCCTCAAGCAAATGCATACAACTCTCAGCCAACTGGATCATTACAAAAAAAAAACATAACCAAACAACTGTCATACAAACAAGCTGCGAAACAAGCTTTTCTCTGTTACATAGCATAGGGAGGATATAAACATCTGGTATACTTCCCAATCTCAGAAGAATCCACTGTTTGATCACAATTCTTTGCAAAGTGTATGTATGTATGTATGTAGTATATACAGTACTCTCAGGTATATACAGTACTCTCAGACGGGGTACAATAGTCTGTAATTACAATGTGTCTGATTTTCATGCTATATAGTGTCACAATATTCAGTCAGTATGGCAGACAGGGTAAAAACACCTGGTAATTGTTCATGCTGTGCCAAAGCTGATTATCAGCACAACTCCTTGAAGACAGGATCTGAAATGTGCTCTTCACCAGAGGGGAAATATTTCACATTTCACCTCACTAAACTGAGAAATGATGGTAATTTCTTCATTTTCCTGAAGAATGATTCCTTTTATCCAATCACCACAGTTTGCAGGTTGAGGGGCAATCTGCGGTATCTTTTGTTTTATGAATATTTACAAGCCATTTACACGATGATCCGATCTGATCTAGAGAGACCCTTGCTGTTTCAAAGCATTTTTAAATTCTTGAATCTGATTGGTCAGATGTTTAATTTTCACTAGTTTTGGCTACAAGCCATTGTATTGGCATGCTAATTCTATTCATTCATTAATTTGACAAACTACTTAATCTTACTAGGGTCATGGTGAGGCTGAAGCCTATCTCAGCTGACTCGGGACAAAGACAGGGTATATCGCAAGGCCAACACACACACACACACACACACACACACACTCACAATATGCTGCAATGTGGAAGAGCAAATTAGTCTTATGTACATGCCTTTTGATTGTCGGAGGAAATCATAGTACCCAGAGGAAACACACTCTGACGCAGTAAACCCACAAATCATGCAAACTCCACACACAAATGCTCTTGTTATGCCCAGGACTCAGACACATAACCCTCATGCTGTGAAGGGGACATGCTATCCACCATGTCACTTTGTTGCTCGACAGTACACTCATTGTCTGTCTGTCTGTCTGTCTTCCTTTCGGCTTTTTCCCCTTTTACTCGGGAGTCGCCACAGCGAATCATCTGATTCGCACATTTGATTTGGCTGAGGTTTTTACGTCGGATGCCCTTCCTGTCACAACCCTTTTAGCAAGGGACAGAAACACGCTGACGACTTTGCAGCTACTCTTTACGAAAGTCAGCAATGGTTCTTTTACATGCCTCTCACCATAGACAGTGACAGACATGGCCCGCCTTTGATAACCCAGTTAGCCGCACTGGGGGGGGGACAGTGACAACCTTGTGGAGAGTGGGACTCGAACCCCCAACCTTTGGATCAGCGATCCAGCGCCCTATACCACTAGACCACCACTGCCCCCTCATTGTACACTCATTGTAATATGTCATTATTTTGGTGGTTAAGATCTACACTGGCATGAAAAAATAGAACAGTTTTTTCTGCATGGCATCACACCAGCATATCAGTGATGGGCTTTATTTAAAGACATACACGTATAAAATAAAAACGCATTCTAATGGTGACAACGCAAGAGCGATTTGGGTTTTCTCAGTTTTTGACTAATGTTCTTGGCCTTGCTAAAGGCTACAACTTTAGACAGCCCTGTAGATCATCCTGTGGGGGGGAAAAGGATAGAGGAATATATTTTATCACCCTCTACAAAAAAGATCGAATCAATGAGGTCTACAAGGTGCCAAAGTGAAAGCTTCAGCAATAACCCTCAGAAATATCATTCTGCAGAAAGAACTCAGTGTGATCTCAGTATTTTTTATTTTCCTATTAATTTTATAACTGGGGATCAATCTGTAATGGCTGGCAAGCTATTTTATCACAGTTTGCTAGCATGTAATTAATTATATTAGTCCCTGGGTCTCTATTTGCAAAAGGAGGTCTCACTACTAAATCATTAGTCCACTCTGTGTGCGGTTGTTTATAGAATGGACCTCCTTTATTAGAGGTTATTCAAAATGTTGTGATTTTGAGTCTGTTGTCTAATGTTCGATCTTATACCACTCACGCCAACTAAAAAATACTGTTTGTACTCTCTCACCATTTACAAGGAATTTGGTTTTGTAGCTAGCCAAGCTTAGCAGGCTCGAGAGACACATATAAAGCCAGAGTCCTTATATAACTTAAAGATCCAAGCTGTATCTATAGTACCTTCAAGAAACATCCATATTTTCTGAAATTCAGGGCTACCAGAGTCACCACCTTGGGTGCGTTTTGTACCATAAATTTTAGTAGCTCATTTTTCAACAAAAATATTATTTTTTTATTTTATTTTAAAAACTGAAATAAGGAGTTACACGATATATTTATTATCAAGAAACTAACTGAAGGGAATTTCTAAGCAGCTTTTACCCTACAATCATGGAAACATGACATTCATATCTCAGAAAAGTGATGGGTTCAGGTTCCAGGCTCAAGCGTTTTTATATGTCCTGTGCTTGAATGGGTTTCCTGCAGGTACTCTGGCTTCCTCTCATAGTCCATAAACATGCACATCAGGCTAATTAGCTGTTCCATATTGCCCTTCTTCTTTGCACAGTGTTGGCTGAGATAGACTCGAGCCTTACTGTGACCATAATATGATTAAATGGTTCATCAAGTGAGCGAGTGAGTAACCTGTAATCAGATGGTGATGATTAATTGACAATAATACCGTTCCAGGGAAGGCTGCATAGCTGAAAGCGTGTTTCTGTCTGCAATGGCCTGGCGAGCTGTCAAGGATGTACTCTGCCCTCGCCCAGAGTCGGTTGAGATGGATGCCAGCGTCCCCACAAAGTGATTTACTAATAAGCAATTCAGAAAATAAATGAATCTGTCATCTGAGACAGCTCAAGATCATAGAGTGTATGCTAGGCTTTAGTCCCCAAGTAGACTGGTAACCTGTCTAGGGTATACCTATGCTCTTGCCTATTGTTAGCTGGGATTGGCTTCGGCTTACCTGCAATATGAAATGTGCCCTATAGGTCTGTATGTGTGTGTGTGTGTGTGTGTGTGTGTGAGCGCGAGAGAGAGAGAGAGAGAGAGAGAGAGAGAGAGAGAGAGAGAGAGAGAGAGAGAGAGATGGGTGGTTTAGATAATTATGTGAAGTTGTCAGTGTGCGACCGCACGCCACATGAGCATGTTGTAGAAGTCACAGGGAGCTGACCCTGCTGACAGACTGACACACACACACACACACACACACACACACACACACACACACACACACACACACACACACACACTGCACTATTTTCTGAATTTTCTAATCAAACTTGGAAAGCTCTGTGCCCTGAGACTCTGAGTCTGATCTGTGCTTGAGTGATGCTCAGGGCACACGCCAGACCTCAGCTTGTCACTTTCTGCGTATTCTGTGAGGCGGTGGCAGAAGACAAACGGAACGGTGACAAAATGATGGATAGAATGGAGCTGTTATATTATTTCTGTTGTGACATCTGGGTCTTAGCGTACTTTTGTCACATTGATTAGACCCAACATGTAGTAGGTACAGTAATTTATTATTACTCCTTTTTTAAAATGATCAAAAATTGATGTACATATAAACAAGTTAATGAAATCAAAGAATTCAATTAAAAAGAAACAAAGCAAACAAACAAAAATATATAATGAATCCTTATCCTTATCCTGCTTTCATCATACTCCACACAGAAACCCTTGAGTCTGAGATGTGAACCCAGGACCTTCTATACACGTGAATACCCTCCAAGCCCCCCACTCCGACCCCTCTCATTATTTATCACTTTAACATTGTTCATTTACTAAGCTTTACAAAACTGATATGCAGTGATTAACAGTCAAGTTGTTGTTCTGCTAAGTTATTCAGCTCGGTTTCTGGAAGGCTGCTGGGATATAGATAGAACAAAAACAAATTTATATTAAGGCTGTGCATGAGAGATGAGCCTTGATAGAAGCACACACTATTTATGGCAGTGTGATTTCAGACACGACCCCACAGCTCTGTCTGTGCTTTGACATAAGGGTCCAATAACAGATTGCCCCATTCTGGCCTTTCCACATCCTGCATCCATCCATACTGGCATGTACAAGTTTCTTCCTAAAATAGAATCCTAGGTGTGAGCTCAGAGGAGGCCGCAAAGGAATTGTGTCATTGACCTTGTTTTATTAAGAAAGTTACAGATTAGCAGACTTTTTCCTCTATTGGTGTAATAACTCCCTGTCCATCCATCCATTCATCCATCCATTCATCCATCCATCCACAACTGAGTAACCCCGGTAATTTTTATGTAAGTTTTTGAGACCATTAATATGAACTAGAAATTTCTCATGATTTATCATTTGCTCCTCTTTGTTTTCCAATCAAACAACAAACAGTTGGCCTGTAAACATCATTATCTAATGAACCGCCACATTATTACATGCAGATAACATTGCGTTATTCTGTACACATTCTATTTCTTTTCTTTTTTTTTTTTTTGTAATCTCAGGATCATAGCTTTGATTTATTTTCACACATAAGCAATGCCATCAAATATCACATTTTGAAATAAAAGCCATCAAATGGATTTATTGGACTCTTTTATGTATTTGATACTCTTTAACCACAAATTAAGAATAAAATACTAAAATACTGATCAAAACTTTTGTATTTTACTCATGCTTTTCGTAGTTTCATTAAAATTTCTGGAAGAGTCACGCTGCCATTCATTTACTCTACTTTTTAATCCTACTGGGGTTTCAAGGTAGTTGGCACCTATCTCAGTCAAATCTGGGCCTATACCTTGAACAGCTCACCACTCCATTGCAGGGCCAAAACACACACACACACACACACACACACACACACACACACACACACACACACACACACACACACACACACACACACACACACACACACACACACACACACACATTCATACTCACATCTGGGGCAATTCAGAACAGCCAATTATCCTGATACGCATGTCTTTGTACTGTGGGAGGAAACTAGAGTACCCGGAGGACACCTATTCAAGCGCAGAGAGAACATAAAAACGCCACAGAAACGCTCTAACCGGTCGCAAGACCTTCTTACTGTAAGGAGGACAGGAAAAACCATTGTGCCACCATTCTGCTTCATCTTGTCATTGTTATTGTTTTTATTAAAGCTACACATGATTATCCTACAGCTCTAATAACATTTATGGTAGTTGTCTGTGTTGTGGCGTCATAAATAAATATTATTGGCTATAGACATGGCTATAATGCAATGCACCTTCTCTCCGATGTAGTGAGGTAAGTGTGACAATCTGGTGAGTGTTTGCAGTCCATGCTTTAGCAAGGGTGCATATGGCTCACAGCACACAGGCCGTCTGTCCTCAGAGCTGGGAGATTCGGGTCTGGGCCAACAACAGATGCACATAAGCATACGCGCCTGTTACTCTTTTTGATGAAGCCTTTTTGATAATGATTGCTATTTTTTATTTTTTGTAAATCTGCTTCAGTTAAAGGTTGGACTGTGTTCATTCTTTCCGTGTGAGATTAAGCTAATTGTGTACCTTTTAACATACAGTAATTTTGGAAATGGCCATATATTCCCAATTCTCCTTAATATACAGTAGTTCTTTTTGATTTGCATTTCTCTTCCTTTCAGAGTTCAGGGAAGAGCTTCTAAAATTTGAAAATTGAAATCAAGTATCTGGAAGCACTGCAAAACAGTTGCAGCATAGGCTGCCAGTTGCTTCTTTGTTTCTCCATCTCTCTGTTCTTCAGTCACTTTCTCATGGGATGTTTTGGGCATCAGACCGCACTGAAGGGTCCCCCCAACACACACACACACACACACACACACACACACACACACACACACACACACACACACACACACAGTCCTGCCTTTTGTTTTTTGTTTCCCTCTGTGTATGGTTTCCGCTATTCTTCAGATCTTTATCACATTGCAGTGTGAACAGTAGCAGGGATGGATAGGGATCAGACACGTGCACGAAGCGGAGTCAGGATGAGAGACTGGGAGCGATGGTAAAAGAGGGAAAATGAGAATGAGTGTATACAAAAGATATTATAAATAGTACATTTAATATGCAGCAGTGTGGTTTCCTTGTTGTATTCTCCTTGTTAATTCTGTATTGATTATTAATGTAACTATTTTATGCAACACAATGCACCAAAGTTGAATTTTCGTATCAAGCAATCTTTGTCTTGGGCACCACACACACAGACACAGACTAACACACACACACACACACACACACACACACACACACACACACACACACACACACACACACACACAATGTTAGTGTTAGTAATACACTCATAGGCACAGTGGTCAGGTTAGGTTAACATAAGACCTCTTGTCAACAGAAATAGGTCAACACACATGTATTTTTTTTACTATTATAAGATTTTTTTTTTTTAAACCATTTTTTAACAGCAACATTTTTTAAACAGTAAGATTCTCTTGTTTTGTCACAACATAATGGTCTTTATCTCAATTTTCAGCCACGGTTTTTTTCTGCTGCTGCAAATGAGGAAATTCTCAGCAAGCAAAATAAACCATGCTTACTTGGAATGAAAAACTGCTGCAATTAGCTACTGTAAGAAATTGAAAAGACAAAAGGGACCTTACTCTGAAATCTTAGGTACACACAAAAAATAGGAGATCTAACAACCATCAATTTACACACGGATACACAGAAACACTCAACATCAGGGCCTCGCATTACAGACAAATGCATTTGCTGTGAGAAAATATGTATACGCTTTGACTCTTAATCTGATTTAATTTGATCTCCTTCTTGTCTGGGCATCAGGTGGGCGACAAGGCAAGATGCCAGTGACAGCTTTCGAGGCCTTTGACCTGGAGATGAAGAGCTGGACGCGATATCCTTGTATCCCAAGCCGTAGGGTCTTCTCCAGCTGTGCCGCTACAGAGCGTGCCTTCTACAGCCTGGGTGGGCTGCAGCAACCCGGCCCGCACAACTTCTACTCGAGACCACACTTCGTCTCCACTGTGGAAGAGTATGACTCTGAGCAGGGTGAGGTCTTCTTGTTTCCTCACATATACATACAAAGATGCACTGTGTCAGCATTGTGGAAAGGAAAAGCTCGAAGCTGTTTATGGAGCTCTGCTCAGTTTGCTGCTCTCCATACAGTGCTGAACTACATCTATTCAGAAGCTTAAACAAGCAACTGTGACATCTGGAAAATGTAAACATGAAATACATTAATTCATTTGCCGAACTGCTTAATCCCACTGTGGTCACAGAAGGGATTTAGCCTATCACAGCCAACTTTGGGAAAAGGTGGTGTACATTCTGACCAGCTCGCCAGTAAATTGCAGGGCAACACACATAACCATTCAGACTTACACTCACAACTAGGGGTAAATGAACAGCTAATTAGACTAATGTGCATGTTTTTTAGCGTTTAGGAGCAAACTGGAAAAATCAAAACAAGTGGGGGGTAAAAAGCATGCAAATTCCACAAAGAAACACCCTCTCCAAGCCCAGAAATCAAACCCAGGACCATCTTGCACTGAGGTTGACATGTTAACCACGACACTACTGTGCTGACCACTCAAAAGTGCAAGTTATAGGGCCGTAGCTGTTGTAGGTCAATCTAAAATGAAAAGCTACACTGTGTAATCTAGGTCAGAATTCAATTGATTCAGAGGGAAAAAAAGTAATAATATACATATATTACCCTATAAAGTAATTTGATACTAAATAAAACATCTCTAAGCTGCTGTGAGTCACCCTGACAATCCAGTAATAGCGGTAAACAGTCAGTGGTGTGTCAGAGATGTTTGGTCTGAGAGAAATTTACACGCATATGCAATCTCATCACTTGAGGCATGAAAGAAGTCCGATTACACAGTGGTAGAGGACAGCCAACAGCCAAAAAGGGAAGAAAGAGAGTCTGAGACTCCAGTTTACGTGACTAGAGCGACTAATATGTTATTGAGTACGTCGTGTGCTGTTTACGATTCCACAGTGTGGGCGCATGTAAGCAATTGCAGTGCACAGACACCACTACTGGATCAAGTCAGACATGCAGATAAACTGTGATAGTAATGTCAATGTGTACAATAACTTTTTCTACATAAAATAACAACAGATAATTATATCCCAAGAGTTGTGCAAACTTTTCGTACATTTCCAAAATATATAGTACCATTATGGACAATATTATAAATTGTCCTGCTGAGTTTATGGTGTGCTTTCTATTGTTATGGGCCTGCTTGTTTGCACTCAGCTTACTTCTGTTTATATTTAGCCTTGTGCGTTTCTGTTTTGTTCTTGTCCTGTCTCAAACCCTGTCATTAATGTGCTGCCAGCTTGTGTCTATCTGGTAAGGACTAAGCCTTTAATAGCAGAGCTCCTGAACAAAACATCATAGGCATGGAACATGATTTGGCTGGTTGTCCCATGTCTGTACCTCAGAAAATGAAATAAGGCTGCCACACCCATGAGTTGATGCTGATTGGCTGCTATGTATCGTTACATGATGAGAGGTCGTGATTAAAAAAATAGATTGAATATTAATGCCTGCAGTTCTGTGATCTGTCACTTTTGGGTGTTAAAATTTTAAACATATCAAGATCCTTCATTCTTCAGCATGATTCAAAACCCAACCCACAGAGTTATCCCTCTACAAACTACTGTGTTTTTAAAATACAGTAAAACCTTTCAGAAATGCAATCAAGCACAATGCACACATCTAAGGATTTAATTTGGATGCCATCTTGAGATATTGTGTTCAAGGTCAAAGTCATGTGACATCTTTATCTTTAAGTTTTTAAATGTTTGTTGGGTTTCTGAACTATTTCCCTCTACTAACGATGGTCTACAATGACTGCATTCAAGGCTGTTTCTGTGTCTTATTGTGAAGTCTAATCATATATTTGTGTCAGTCATGGCTTTCCCCCCCCCAATATTTCATGTTTATTAGCATTCTTGTTTGTGTTTACATTTTCATATCAAAGATTATTGTAATTTAATGTTGCCAACTGGGTTCTGGCCCTACCACAGACCAGATGTAAGCTATTCAGATTCATCATGATGCCACTAAACACATGTTATGTATAATATATTTTATGTTTATATGTACATGGATCCCTCACTTTCCGTGGTTAATTGGGACCGAGATCCCCCCGCAACCAGTGAATTCCGCGAAGTAGGATTACCTCTCCAACCCCCCAACTGACGTATACATACATGTATATGTGTATATCTTCTTCTTCTTTTCCTTTCGGCTTTTCCCTTCAGGGGTCGCCACAGCGAATCATCTGCCTCCATCTCACCCTATCCTTTGCATCTTCTTCTCGTACACCAACGACCTTCATGTCCTCCTTCACCACATTCATGAATCGTCTCTTTGGTCTTCCTCTAGGCCTTCTGCCTGGTAGTTCCAGCCTCAGCATCCTATTACCAATATACTCACTATCCCTCCTCTGTACATGTCCAAACCATCTCAATCTAGCCTCTCTGACTTTGTCTCCAAAACATCTTACATGTGCAACATGTATATGTGTATATAATATCAATAAATACATATTCAATGCTATCAATGCTTATAATAACAATTAAACATTCAAAAATAATGCATAAGATATAAATAAAATATAAATATACACATACAGGCGCACGCGCACCTCACAAAAATGTTACTAGTTTTGATGGGCGGTTTTGGGTTGGTTTTTTTGTTTTTGTTTGTTTTTTTGTTTGTTTAAGGGCTTTTTGTTTGTTTGAGTTTTTTTGCATAATTGGCCTTGTTTTGTGGAATTTTCCTGAACTTTTCCCCTATTCTTCCTTAATTTCCTTATTTTTTAATTTGATGAATATTTAAAAAAAAAAAACATGATGCACTGAAGCTGCATGAATTGAAGCTCGAAGTATCGAGGGATCCCTCTATAGTATATAGATTGACAAAACTGAACCCAGAGTCTGCAAAATACAGCTGATTGTGAAAGTCAGGTACACCCACTGATTTGGTAGTCCCACCCTGTTCTTCCAGTACCAGGATTAACAAGCATGTACTGACAGTGATTGGGGAGATGAAGGGGTGCGGAGTGTTAAGTGGTTGTTGAGAAAAGAGGGTTTTTATGTGTCTCCAAACTACAGCTGTATGAACCACGTTCACATTTGTACTGGTTACTATGATGGCTTTTTGTTACTGGCAAGTTTACAACCTGGAAAGTTAGGAATCACACCTGAGTTCTTGAGGTGAGAATAAGAGTTTATGATGGCATGGTAATATCGCAATGACAAAATGGGAGTGAGGCAAAACCAGAATTACATAATATATTGTATGTGTCACTGTAAACAGGGATAAAAGTTTTAATATGAACAGCAAGTCTCTCTCTCTCTCTCTCTCTCTCTCTCTCTCTCTCTCTCTCTCTCTCTCTCTCGCTCGCTCGCTCGCTCTCTCGCTCTCTCTATCTCCCTCTATTGTCTTTTCCACCAAGGGCTGAAATCATGTAATATGAGAATGTAATAGTGATGTTGTAGTATGTTACAATTATGGTATACAAGTAGTACATATTGGAGTAGTGGTGACTTGGTGGTTATGGTGCTGGTTTATTGAAGGTTAGGGGTTCAAGCCCCTCTATCACTGAGTTGTTACTGCTGCCCCTTCAGTGCAGCTAAATGGGTTATCAAATTCAACGCACGTCTCTCACTGTCTCTGGAACAATTGCTGTCATTCTAAAAGAGTCGGCAATTTGTGTTGTCATCAGCGAGGTTCTGCCCTGCAGTGGCCTAGCGACCTGTCCAGGGTATATGCTGCCATTGCCCAGAAACAGCTGAGATGGACACCAGTCTCCCTGTAACCTTAATTAGGATTAAATGATTCAGAAAATGAATGAATGAACAAGAAAATTAATAAATGAAAGTATCATGTAAGCAGTGGCACAGTGGTGTAGTGGTTTGCACGTCCCACTAACAGCAAGACTGCTCTGGGCTCAAGCTCAGGGCATTTCTTTACTGAGTTTGCATGTATTCTTGCATGTTGCTTACATGGGTCTCCAATGGGTTCCACTGTCCAAAGACATGCACATTAGGCTAACTGGGGATTGTCAATTGCCCCTAGGAGGTGTGTGTGTTTTTGTGTGTGTGTGTGTGTGTGTGTGTGTGTGTGTGTGTGTGTGTGTGTGTGTGTGTGTGTGTGTGTGTGTTTGACTGGGATGGGCTTTAGTCTCTTTGTGACTCTAATTAAGACCATGGCTGCGCAGAAAAATAAAAAGGAATGAGGTATTACATTAATACTTTGATGACTCTGACAAACTTCATTGTCAATCGAAACAGTGGTTTATTAGATACATAAATCATTTAAATTTTCATTGTGCTTTTTGCTAAATAGAAATAATACTGAAAGAATAAAATGCCATATGATTTGCCATCAGTGTTACTAGATCAGTTTCTTTTTGATCCAGATTAGAGATCGAAATTGATGATGATATAAATTATGCAATCCTGTTCAGATTATTATTGTGTTTTATTGAGGATTTGGTTGTGTCTTGGCCCCTGAAAGTCCTCTTTTAGAAATCCCTGTTATGTTTAAAGTGCATGCATGGCTGCTTGTACTCGTGTCACTCCGTGAGGTTCCCACTTTGTGCTGGTGTTCTGAATGCTTTGTAGCATTTAATTAAACTGGTCTTTCTTTGTGCATGGAAGCTGCTGGGCTTGACACAGGCACTATCGTAGACGAGTAGACTGTTTCTCCTACAAGTTCCAAACAGAAATCTTTCACATAAAGTGGAATACCCCCTGTGCACTGTCAGCCCTTATCACTGGGAAATGTGTGTACGCTGTAAAATCGCCAATCACTTTCTTCTTATTTCTTTCATTCAATTGGTGTGTGTGTGTGTGTGTGTGTGTGTGTGTGTGTGTGTGTGTGTGGACTCTGCAGATGGTAATCTTCTCTGTTGATTTGAAGCTCAAACAAAACCTTCAGCTCATAAGAGATTCCAGCCTGCTTATATTAAACCTTTTCAGGTCTTCGGCATGCACCATTCTCCTGGGTTCTGATTTGGTCAGGGAAATAGAAATGACCAAGAATGAATTCCAGAAACTAAAATCTATTATTTTTTTTATTGTTATTTCAATTTTTGATTTTAAAGGGTGAGAAGGGTTTTTTTGGGGGGTGGGTGGGAGGTTAACTGTACCTCAAGTGTCAGACAGAATAGAAATTTAATTGCATGAGGTTAAGTAGATTCTTTATCTGCTAAAGTGTGACATGTTAGAATGATGAGGTAAAGGATACAGAATAGCAGCAGGTCTTCACCTGCTGCGATATAAATTATAATATGGCGTATTTGCATTTAATATCCTATCATGAAGTCTTTGTGGTTGTAATTTGTGCAGTTAATGGAAGTCTTTGAGAAATGTGAGATTTGTGAAGTTAATAGACAGTAGTGTGAGGAGCCTGTGTATGGTTAAAATGTAACCAGTAATTCCATTATCCTCATTATTTACTACAGCAGAGGTTCTGCAGAAATTTGGTGAGTATAATTACAAATCCAGTCCGGCTCAGTTACACTTGCATAGTTGGTAATATTTTCATTCACCATGAATATGTACAAGATTTATAAGTGTGTGTGTGTGTGTGTGTGTGTGTGTGTGTGTGTGTGTGCGTGTGTGTGTGTTTGTGTCCTCATGTACACATTTTTGATTTCTTAATCATGTTCCCTTACAAAATTTGACAATCTTCTAATTGACGATTTCCATTAACCTATTTTTTTTTTTTATTTGTCATACTTTTTATTCTGGACTGTTCTTCTAGATACTAGATACATCTAGTATCATCCATGTAACTGAAAGGAGTAGCCAATGGGTGCGCGTGGGGAGGCAGTTATTTATTCATTTTTTGAACTGCTTTGTCCTCATTGTGGTTGTGGGGAGACTGGTGCCCATCGCAGGTGAAGGCAGAGTACACCCTGGACAGCTTGCCAGGGCAGAAACACACTGACGGTAACCCAATGGCCTACTCTTCAGAAATGACAGCATTGGTTCTTTTATATGCCTCTCACTACAGATAGTGAGAGACATAGCTGGTCTTTGATCACCCACTGCACTGGGAGGTATGGGGGTAAAAGGGACAATTTGTAGATAGTGGGGCTTGAACCCCCAACCTTCAGATCAGTAAGTCTGCACCTTAACCACCGAGACCCACCCCACCCCACCCCCACCCCACCCCACCCCACCCCCACCCAGCTAGCAGCCTTTCTCCCTCTTTTCCTAACAGCTCACCATATGTGTATGTGTGTGGCAGAGTGGCAAAAGGGTTTGTATCTACTTCACATCAAAAAGGTCCTGAGTTTGAGTCATGGACTTGGCAAGGGGCGTGAAGTTTGCATGTCCTTCCTGTGCTGGAATAGGCTTCCTTCAGCTCCTCGAGTTTTCTTCCTACTGTCGTATGACATGAACATTGGGCTTATTGGGCTTATTTCAGTTTGCCCCTAGGTGTGAGTGTGAGTAGGAGTATGAATGGTTGTGTGTGTGTTGGCTCTGTGATGGTTTGGTGAGATGTTCAGGGTGTATCCCACCTTCACACAGAGTTGACAGTCACAGGCTTCAGGTTCCCTATGACCCTATTGGGATTACGCAGCTCGGTAAATGAATGAGTGAGTGAGCTCCAGAGTTCCCTGGCTGTCTTGAATATTTATGCATGCTCTCCCTTTGTTTACATGGGTTTTCTTCAGGATTTCCTAGACTTGAGAGAATAAGTAAGGTCTCTGACTAGGCCTTGCAAAGACATTAAAACATAAAGTTGTCAAACTGCTTGGTAACCTTTTTAACTAGTTGCCTCTTGCTCTTCCATCCAGTTTTTTTTAGGTATGTCTTGATCAGTATCCTGGTTGTACCAAATACTTTCCAATTCTTACTTAAGGATTTTGCTGTGCTCCTGGGGAATAATAAAGTGAATAGTTTTTTTTTATATCCATCTAATGACTTCTGCATATCCATAACGTTATAACAGATCTTTTGACAATGCCTTGCCACACACAGTTGATTGTTTGCTTTCAGTTACATTTACAAGCACTGAAAAGCTCGAGGAATAGCAGGTAGTCACAGGTGACTTGGTTTTCCATGAATAAGGTAATTTGTTACACCTGACTGAGTTTTACAAGCATTTTAATGAGCGAAGTGATCCTTTAACCATATCAGCGACTCTTTTGTTTTAACCTTTGCAATTACAACTTTTACTTGGTTGTTACACTTTGAATGTGAATATTTTGAAGGGGTGATTATTTTCTATACCCACTGTGTCGAGTGCTTGCTTCCAAAAATGGAAAGGAAAAAACCCCACCCATCCACTAAGCAGATTGCAGCTCTGTGTTTTGCTTTGGTTTTTCTCTGAGCATTAAATGGTTTGAAATCATGAGTACTGAAAACAACTACGTTAAAGGCCAACAGTGAATTTCAAGTTGTTTGGGGATAGACTTATAACCCTTCCAGACTGATGACCAGCAGCAGTTGGTTTTCTGAGGTAATAGTTGATGCCATTTCATCTGGTAAAATACAGACAACACACTTGAGAGCTTCAGAACACACTGACTGTCAAATGTTCTGCTTTTGTACAGATAGACATGTTTTTTCTTGATAAACTTAAATGCAGACGTGAGAGGGCACAAGCCAGTGTTCTTTCTCACGCCGGCCCCAAGCCCGGATAAATGCAGAGGGTTGTGTCAGGAAGTGCATCCAACGTAAAACCTGTGCCAAATCTCCTATGCGGATCATCAATGTGACTTCCAAACTGGATCGGTCAAGGCCCGAGTTAACAACGGCCACCATCAGTGCTGTTAACCAACAGGGTGCTGGTGGAACCTGGACTACTGTTGGTCAAAGAAGGAGAGGCAGGAGGCGTGTCCGTAGGCGGAGAGAGAGAAGTGGAAAGGCATAAGTCTAGGACTGAGAGTAAGGACTTTGAATGTTGGAACTATGACAGAAAAAGATAGAGAGCTGGCTGACATGATGCAGAGGAAGAAGGTGGACATACTGTGTGTTCAGGAGACCAGGTGGAAGGTAGCAGGGCTAAAAGCTTAGAAGCGGGATTTAACCTGTTTTATCATGGTGTGGATGTGAAGAAAATTGGAGTAGGAGTCATCTTGAAGGAGGGGCTTTTCTGGGGTGTTCTAGAAATGAAAAGAGTGTCAGACAGAGTGATGAGTCTCGAGTAGCAAAAATTAGTAAGGCTGAAGTGAGGAGGGCATTAAAGAGGATGAAGAGTGGAAGGGCAGCTGGTCCTGAAGACATACGTGTGGAGGTATAAAAATGTCTAGGAGAGGTAGCAGTAGACTTTCTGACAAGAATATTCAGTAAGGTCTTCGAGAGTGAGAGGCAAAGGAGGAATGGAAGCGAGGTGTGCTGGTGCCCATTTTTAAGAACAAGGGAGACGTGCAGAGTTGTGGCAACTACAGAGGGATAAAGCTGATGAGCCATACGATGAAGTTATGGGAAAGAATCGTGGAAGCTAGACTAAGGACAGAGGTCAACATCTGTGAACAATAGCTTGGTTTCATGCCAAGAAAGAACACCACAGATGCAGAGTTTGTTTTAAGGATGTTAATAGAGAAAAACAGAGAAGGTCAGAGGGAGCTGCATTGTGCCTTTGTGGATCTGGAGAAAGCATATGACAGGGTGCCGAGAGAGGAACTGTGGTATTGCATGAGGAAATCTGGAGTCGCAGAGAAGTATGTTAGAGGACATGTATAAGAGATGTAAGACAGTGGTGAGGTGTGCTGTCGGCGTGACAGAAGAGTTCAAGGTGGAGGTGGGACTGCATCAAGGATCAGCTCTGAGCCCCTTCTTGTCTGCTATGGTGATGGACAGGCTGACAGACGAAATTAGACAAGAATCTCCATGGACTGTGATGTTTGCATATGACATTGTGATCTGCAGTGAGAGCAGAGAACAAGTGCAGGAAAATCTAGAGAGGTGGAGGTATGCCCTGGAAAGAGAGGAATGAAGGTTACCCTCAGTAAGACAGAATACATGTGTGTGAACGAGAAGGACCCAAGAGGAACTGTGAGGTTACAGGGATCAGATATAAAGAAGGTAAAGGATTTTAAGTACTTAGGCTCAACAATCCAGAGCAATGGAGAGTGTGGAAAAGAGGTGAAGAGGGGATGTGTTTACTTTCCTTCTGGTTCCTGCCTGTTTCGGTAAACAGTATTGATGAAAACAATATATGTGTGCAGGCAGATTGGAATGGTTGGAGAAAAGTGTCCGGTGTGATATGTGATAGGAAGGTATTGGCAAGAATGAAAGGAGAAGTGTACAAGACGATGTTGAGGCCAGCGATGTTGTATGGTTTAGAGACAGTGGCCCTGGGGAAAAGACAGGAGGCAGAGTTGGAGGTAGCAGAGATGAAAATGTTGAGGTTCTCTTTGGGAGTAACGAGGATGGATAGGATCAGAAATGAGTACATCAGAGGCACGGCACATGTAAGATATTTTGGAGACCAAGTCAGAGAGGCTAGATTGAGATGGTTTGGACATGTACAGAGGAGGGATAGTGAGTATATTGGTAGTAGGATGCTGAGGTTGGAACTACCAGGCAGAAGGCCTAGAGGAAGACCAAAGAGAAGATTTAAGGATGTGGTGAAGGAGGACATGAAGGTAGTTGGTGTCAAAGAAGAAGATGCAGAGAATCGGGTGAGATGGAGGCAGATGATTCACTGGTGACCCCTGAAGGGAATAGCCGAAAGGAAAAGAAAAAGAAGAGAAACTTTTAATTTTTTAGCATTTTTAATGATTGTGGATATACAGTGGTCCACAGCTGGCCCCTCAGTGCTGCTCTTTGAATGTTGTCTTTGAAACTTTTGTGAAAATTCAATATCCACTACACAGGTCATACACAGTAATAAGCTATATTATAGTAACAGGCAGAATCAATATACAGAATTAGATCAAAACACCAGGAAGTGACGAGAATAAGTAGTGTGTATTATACAGCAACAGCATGACAGGATTGATCGTTGACAAGAGAGCAATAAAACAAAATCCTTACATAGGGCTGGCAGTGATTAACTTAAATTGGAACGTTCATTCATCAAATTGGTAATACTATTACAGCCACAGGGAGGCTGGGGCCTATCTCAGGAATCTCTGGGTGAAAGCAAGGTACATTCTGAATGGCTCGCCAGTTCATTGCAGGAGAAACACAACTACTCACATTCACTCCCACACACATGGAACAGCAAATTAGTCTAATGTGTAACCTTGGACTGTGGGAGGAAACTGGGGTACAGTACTTGGAGGAAACCCATGTACACACAGTGAGAAGATGCAAACAGAAACACCCTCACTGAGCCCAAGACTGGAACCCTGGATCTTCTTACTGTGAGGCAGACATGCTAACCATTACTGTATTCTGCCACCCAGTCTTATATGTTTGAGTAATGAAACTGTATTTAGATCATTTTCAAGGTAAACTATCTTTATGTTCAGTAAAGCTTTTTGCCTGCTTTACTTAATTCCTTTCCTGTATATCTCTGACTTCCAGAGGCTAATCTGGAGGACGGGGTCCTGCTTCTGTGGTCATTTCAAATCCCATTATATTCCATCGTTATATTCTTTCTCTGTGAGGGCAGTGGTGGTCTAGTGGCATAGGGCGCTGGATCGCTGATCCAAAGGTTGGGGGTTCGAGTCCCACTCTCCACAAGGTTGTCACTGTCCCCCCAGTGCAGCTAACTGGGTTATCAAAGGCGGGCCATGTCTCTCACTGTCTATGGTGTGAGGCATGTAAAAGAACCATTGCTGACTTTCGTAAAGAGTAGCTGCAAAGTCGTCAGCGTGTTTCTGTCCCTTGCTAAAGGGTTGTGACAGGAAGGGCATCCGGCGTAAAAACCTCTGCCAAATCAAATGTGCGAATCAGACGATTTGCTGTGGCGACTCCCGAGTAAAAGGGAAAAGGCGAAAGGAAGACAGACAGACATTCTTTCTCTGTGAAGCTGAGTTAATGTTTACTATTCAGCACTAAATGCAATTATCTTCATGTCACCTTCCATTTTGGCTGTAACATACAATATTCACTAGTGGTCTAGTTGTATAGGGCAGTGGATCGCTGATCCAAAGGTTGGGGGTTCGAGTCCCACCCTCCACAAGGTTGTCACTGTCCCCCCAGTGTGGCTAACCGGATTATCAAAGGCGGGCCATGTCTCTCACTGTCTATGGTGAGAGGCATGTAAAAGAACCATTGCTGACTTTCGTAAAGAGTAGCTGCAAAGCCGTCAGTGTGTTTCTGTCCCTTGCTAAAAGGGTTGTGACAGGAAGGGCATCCGACGTAAAAACCTCTGCCAAATCAAACGTGCGAATCAGATGATTCGCTGTGGCGACTCCCGAGTGAAAGGGAAAAAGCCGAAAGGAAGACAGACAGACAGACAGACAGACATACAATATTCACTAGGTTTCATTTTATTTGAAATGGTGTCTGTGTGTGTGTGTGTGTTTGCCGAGGGGGGGTAGAAAATAATTCTTGATTCTTCATAGGTAAAAAAGAGCAGATTTGCTCAGACAGAATTTCTGTAGTGGGCTTTGCGAGCAGAACACACTTCTTCTTCTGTGCCAAGCTTATACAGACAGTTAACTAAAAGACTGACACTCAGAAAGCTGAATAATACAAGACCTCACTTTTCCCACAGCACAGACGTGAATTGAATATTTATGCCAGCTATTACTTCTACAGTTAGCACTTTATGCTAATGTTCCCTGCAGCAGTGTTTTACATTCAGTTCTTCATTCTATATTAGAGGCAGACTTTTGGTTGTTATATATCTATAAGTTATTAAGTCCCTCACCAACATATTCTTTAAGTCTTTATTAACTATGAGCTTCTTATATTGGCGCACATGTATTCCCCAGAGGTCAACTCACCTAAAATGTAGGAAATTCTATTTATTCACTTGCCTCTCCTGAATTAATTTGTTCATATTAAAATCAAGAACATGTCAGGCTGTAATAACCCTGTCAAAGCAATTTTCAAATCATGTGCAGTTATTGTTTACTGATGTCATACTGAATCTGCTCCCTGGGAGGACAGGCTATTAAGAGACAGCAGGGGTATGAGGCTTCTTCTGTGCATTAAGGTGTGAGAGGCTTGGTCCAGCAAGAAGCTGCATTACTCGTGTATCCACATCAGCTTCATTTGTAACTACAAGTCATGTGGCCTGCTGTTTGTGTCTCTCTCTGTGTCAAGAGCAAACCAAACACAATTTGTTAGTTTCACTCTAAATTATCTGCCCTTACATCTCTTATCTCCTGAATGTGTTACTGTTCCTCTATGTTCTAGCCCCTCATTCTATCCTCACATCAACTCTCCTTGTGTGTGTATGAGACAGACAGAGAGAGAGAGAGAGAGAGAGAGACAGAGAGAGAGAGAGGGAGCGAGAGAATAGGAAACCGTCAGTTGCATGAGTAAGACCATCATGAGTCAAGTCTAGAAAGTGAGCCTGAGACAGAATGAGCTGAAATATTGCAGCGCTGCCCTCTCCCCTACGCTTCTGTCTGCACACTCTGATACCGCACTGCGCATTCACACAGACAAACACACAGACACACAATGCATGCACAGGGAGATCCACACTGAGTCATGGGCACTTGTATACCAGCTATCACGACTCACTGGCTAGGACTTGGCATTATATTCAGCAGTTCAGACATATAGTAGTTTAGTGTGAGCTGCGTGATGTGAGTTTGTAGAAAATGTGGTCCTAATGTTTTTTTTTTCTTCCTATCTTTCTTTTGAGCGAGCCTATGCCCTTTTATATAGTCACTACTGTACATAAAAAACATAGTGGGCATCAATTATGAGTCTAACATAAAAACCACCACAGAGCCAAACACAGAAACCGCCAAAAAACAAGGTTTACATGTGATTCATGAAGGACTTCAGGTCTCACTAATCATAGTGTAAATCTGGAGAGTGAAAACTAACATATTTGCATATCGTACAAGGCATATGGAGCCACACCCCTAAATATTCTCAGTTTAGAGGACATATCTCTTGACTTTATGATGTGGACTGTCATGATATGACTAAACAGAAAAACTTTTCGAACCATTATAAAATATAATACTTTGCCATACAGCACATATTCATAGTACAGCCATAACCTAATGGTTAAGATGCGACCTTGTGACAGAAAGGTCGCTGATTCAAATCCTGGACCAGCAGAATAAATGTGTGGCGCTGGGGAAAGGGGGGGGGGTAAGCACTACTTTCAATTCCTCCACATTAGTGGCTGAAGTGCCATTGAGTAAGACACCTAACTCCCAACTGCTCTCCGGGCACCCCAATATGTGTGGCAGCCCACTGCTCCGAGTGTGTGTGTACTCACTGTTTAGGTGCATGCTGTCTTCGGATGGGTTAAATACAGAGGAAATAATTTCCCTTTTTAATACAGTTTATCAAAATCAACATTGGCTCAATTAAAAAATAAATGCTTGCAGGTGAATAAATTATTTAATAAATTAGTGCCAAAATCTTTTGTGTGATTGATTACTTATTTTGTGTGCCATGGTGGTGCAGTGAGTTGCATGTCTGCCTCACAGCAAGATGGTAATTGGATTGATTCGCTGGCTCATGCGTTACTGTGTGGAGTTTGCATGTTTCTTCCAGGTACTCCAGTTTCAATATTCATGGTTGATGAATGAAATTTCTCTGAAATGGCCTTGCGAGATATCCAAGATTTAGTGGTGGGTACACGCCATGTACCCACTCGTTTTAGTGGCTGAGTTGTGTGTACTGACTTAATTTGGTCTACTTTGTAGTTGATCAATGTAAATTTCTGCGACTGTGTAAATAAAAAGTGGAGATGAAGTGCTAAATAGTTTCAAAGCCAAAGCTGCACCCTCCTTGCGCTCTGCAATGCCTCGGTCGCTTCGCTGCCATTGTGTACCCACTTATTTTTTGACCACTACAGCACTGCTTATACCGCCTTTTCCCAGAGTTTGCTGAGACAGACGTCAGTCTCCCCAATGTCCTAATTAGGATTAAATGGCTTTTGTGTGTGTGTGTGTGTGTGTGTGTGTGTGTGTGTGTGTGTGTGTGTGTGTGTGTGTGTGTTTTAATAGAGAGCACATTATTAGGTCACATTACACGACTCTCTTACTGATTATTTTTGTTCTAACAGGAGGTCCAGTTGTGTTTTATTCCTATCATACTACAGTAATTTGACAGTAACATTATATTTATTTATATATTTATCAAAGAACCACATGTCATATCCTATATTATACAGTAAACAGGGTTATCAGAGTTTAATGTTGCAGTGTAATGTATGGCCAAAGGTTTGTATAGCCTATATCATTTCTTTGTGCTTGTTGAATATAATAAGCTCTTCTGGGAGGGCTGTTCACGAGATTTTGGAGTGTGACTGTGAGGATTTGCTCATTCAGCCGCAAGAGCATTAATAAATTGATGTCAGAACTGAAAGCCTGTCAGTGTCCCAATTCATCCATGAGGAGTTTATTGTGGGCGAGGTCAAGCCACTTCAGTTCTTCAAGTCCAGCCGTTGCAAACCATGTCTTCATAGACCTTGATTTGTATACAAGCACCATTTCCTACAAGAACATGTTTGGGCTTTTTAATTATATACCATAGCCTACAGGTTAGAGAAGCAGCTTTGGGATTGAAAGGGTGCTCGTGTGATTACTGAACCTGCAGGAAAAATGTGTGGCAGTGGGAAAGTGAGCAGCAGCTTCAATTCCTCCACATCAGTGGATGGAGTGACCTTGAGTAAGGCACCTAACCCCCAACTGCTCTCTGGACACTCCACATGTGTGTGGCAATCCACTGCTCCTAGTGTGTGTGTGTGTGTGCGTGTGTGTGTGTGTGTGTGTGTGTGTGTGTGTGTGTGTGTGCTCACTTTGGATGGGTAAATGCAGAGGAAATAATTTCCCTTACAGGATTAATACAGTAAATCGGGGGTCGGGAACCTTTTTGACTAAGAGAGACAAAAAAAAGGCATATTTTAAAATGTAATCCTCTGAGAGCTATATACAGTCGGCCCTCTACTTACGAAAACCTCTGAGTACGAAAAATCCAGGTTATGAAAAACATTTTCCTACATTTTCGTCCTCTTTTTACGAAAACAACCTCTTTTTACGAAAAGCACCAAACGCACCATTCAAAAATTCAAACCCGCCATTCAAAATTCAAACAATGCACGAGTTGCTCTCTCTTTGGCTGTCCCCCAACATTCCGCCCTGCTGGCCTCCCATTTGTCACACGCGTGGAGAGTTGAACAGGACTATTGACTTATTTTGAGATTGATCATTGCAGCGTTATATTTCGTTATCGCCGAAACCCCTCTGCAATCAGGACGATATTGAAGCAGAAGGAGACCTTAAAGTGGAAATACAGTGACAGAGGCGATTATTTTGGCACAATATTGAAGCAGAAGGAGCATGAAAACAGAGTGCTCCGTGGGACAAGACCGCCGATCTCACAAGGAAGCAAGTTAATATTGAGTTAGGACCTCTGATCTTTCAAACAGGTACTGTAATTCCAATTTAAATACAGTCGGCTTCTTACTTACAAAGATCCCTGGGTACGAAATCCCCGGGTTACAAAGATCATTTTCCTAAGTTTCTGTCCCCGGGATACAAAAACAACCCCCTCTTACGAAAAGAAATTCAAAATTCAAACTTGCCAATCAAAATTTCACACGATGCGCGAGTTGCTCTCTCATTGGCTGCCCCGTTGGCCTCCCATTGGCTAGGCGGGATGACGCAGAACCGGAAGGAGACCGTAAAGCAGAAATACAGTAAGGACCTCTGGTCTTTCAAGAGACAGAAGGAAGTGTAACTCTTTAGTTTTTAGTTTAGTTTTTAAGTTGTTTAATTCAGTAAATGTTTAATAAATGTCGGCGCATTTGAGCTCATCTGGAATTCCGATCCCACAAGGAAGCAAGTTAAAGTTGAGTTTGGACCTTTGTTAAGCAGGGAATGGGCTTTGAATTCCAAGTCTAGTGGGCGTGGCCCACAGCGAGAGAGAGAGAGAGAGAGAGAGACAGAGAAAGCGAGACAGAGAGAGGTGTGTGTGTGTGTGTGTGCACGCATGCGTGTGTGTGTGTGTGTGGGGGGGTTAATAAAAATGTTTAATAATGGTTTAATTAATATGTTATTAAAATGGTTTAATATCTTAATACAATGTTTAAATGGTTTAATAAATAATTTTATTTTACTTTTAACACATATTTCATACAAAATTGGTGTACTTTTATCATTTTTAAAGGGTTTATGGGGTTTATCCAGTCCAAAGACTGGAACCTTGGAACGAATTAGGCGTTTAACATGTAAAATGCGACCCCTATTGACGAAATCCCCGCATTACGAAAAAGGCTCTGGAACGGATTAAGTTGGTCGGTAGGGGGCCAACTGTAAAACATCCCGTCCATTTAAACATTTAAATACACGCGTTGCGTATGGGTGGAGCCCGCATTCGGCAAAACACACCAGAGAGACAGAGAGAGCGTTTTGTGTGTGTGTGTGTGTGTGTGTGTGTGTGTGTGTGTGTGTGTGTGTGTGTGTGCATGTGTGTGTGTGTGTGTGTGTTTGTGTGTGTGAGAGAGAGACAGAGAGAGAGAGAGATAGGGAGCGATAGAGAGAGACAGTGTTTTGTGTGTGTGTGTGTGTGTGTGTGTGTGTGTGTGTGTGTGTGTGTACATTAATAAAAAATGTTTAATAATGGTTTAATTAATATATATGTTAATAAAATGGTTTAATATGTTATTAAATTGTTTAAATGGTTTAATAAATAATTTTCTTTTACTTTTAACACATATTTCATACAAAATTGGTGTACTTTTATCATTTTTAGAGGGTTTATGGGGTAGTCTTGGGAGCCTTGGAACGAATCACGCGTTTTACATGTAAAATGCGCCTCTACTTACGAAAACTCCAGGCTACAAAAAAGGCTCTGGAATGGATTAATTTTGTAAGTAGAGGGCCGACTGTAGAGATGCTCCCTGACTTACGTTCATCCGTTTTACATTTTTTCGATTTTTACGTTTTTTTTCCCAAAAAAATTTTTTAAAAGTCAAATTTTGACTTTAGACGTACCTACATAGTACAATGACGCAATGACGCTGTGTCCATTGTTTACAAACGACAGACTGAACATGCCCCTCTTTCTTCCCAGTTCAGTTATATATATATTGTTTATATTGTATATATATATATATATATATATATATATATATATATATATATATATATATATATATATATATTACATATATATATATATGTTATATAGGATGTTACCCTTGTGTTAAGACGTCGTCTCTGTGATCTTTGTGTTTACACTGTTTTGCAGACTTTTGTAATCCTAAGCAAATATGGTTGGTCAGAAGCGTAAGCCTACTAGCATGGGTGCAAGTCTCATAGACAGAGATGAATTAACTATCTGCTCGGATTGGCACAATCTACCTTACATACTCAGTTAAGCAAAGACAGTTGTAAAATGAATGAAAACCCGAATCCAGAGAGAACTCTCTGCTCTGCTGGTGATTCACATCAGTGCAGGCTGAGTTCTAAACAAGTTCAACGGCGCCCTTGCGCACTTGAAAGACCAGAAGTCCATATAACCCACAGCAAGTACACTACTTTCGCAAGTACACTACTTTCGGTTTTGAGCGCTTCACATATTGTAAACGTTGATTGGCTGTTTTAAGCTTCATGTAAAGTGACTTGGTATAAATAAGTGACTTATTTGAAATTAATGTTGATATTATTTGATATATTTGACATTATTTTACAATGTTATGTTTATAATAATTGATTTAGGGGTGTTTTATGAGATACGGTAATAGTATTTATGGATGTATAGTACAGTATGAGCGTCACACGTCATACATCATACGTCACTGTAACAACTTACGTTCACTTACAACTTACGTTCGGCTGTCCAAGAACCAATTAAAAACGGAAGTCAGGGAGCGTCTGTATATATGTGTGTATATATGTGCGTGTGTGTATATATATATATATATATATATATATATATATATATATAGTTGCTTCCATCATTGTAATAAGTTTTTGTCACTTTTATTACGACATGAAACAGCTTATAACAGGTTGTCATCTGCATGTTTTTGAAGCAAATCATGTTAGTGACAAAGCACACAGAGCAATATGCCCAGTCCTGAAGAGTTCTCTGGAGGGGAAAATTAAATTAGACAAAGCTAGAGTGTCAAATAACAAGGTTAGTACATGTTTAAGCTTCTCCTGTGAACTGTTTGAGCAAGGGTTTTGCCTATTTATTTATTGGGTCTTCTGATTAACATGCCTTTCCAACACCCCTACCTCCATGCACTGTTATCTCCACCCTTCTTAAAATGCTAGCAAAGTACTGTTCTTGAATACTGATCAATTCTGTTGTTATTTGTTTTATATATATATGGATGGAGCACATGTATGATTCTCAAGCATCTTGCTTTAAGCATGGTGACATTTTCCAGGGTAGACGAATGGGTAACTCAGCAGACACTCTTTAGAAATGTTTCTACATATTTAACAACCCCATAGAGTGATGCACAAAATCCATTTTGCAATTAGAGGGCAAATAGGACTGTTTTTCATTTGTACTAAATCAAAAGCATCTGATTAACACAAAGCAGGCCAAAGTACAAGGATGTTTCCAGACTATATGCTGTGTCATTAATGAAATGATCATAGTTTAAGCTGGTGCAGTGGTCGCCCGTTGGTAAGGTGCTGGATTACTGATCCTAAGGTTGGGGGTTCAAACCCCACTGTCAACAGTTGTCACTGCTGTTCCCACAGTGCAAATAAGTAGGTTGTCAAAGTCCGGCCAGGTCTCTCACTGTCTGTGGTGTGAGGCATATAAAAGAACCATTCCTGACTCTCGACAAGAATAGCTGCGTGTTTCTGCCCTGTGATGGCATGGCAAGCTGTACAGAGTGTACTCTGCCCTCGCCCAGGATTGGCTGAGATGAGCACCAGCCTTCCCGCAACCCTAATTAGGATTAAGTGGTTCAAAAAATGGATGAATGAATAGTTTAAGCTATCTTATATTTTTCTTTATTTGTAGAAGCAGCATCACAGGAGATTGTGCGTTTTACTCACATTACATCAGAACAAAGCCAAGATTAACAAATTACCTCAGACACTGTAATAATTGATTAATTTGCAGCACTTGCAGGGTCGAGCTAGTAAAAAAAAACTGCTTGGGGATAAACAGCAGGCAGTAAATTACTGTGTCTTGGGATGAGTGCTGCAGACAGCAAGCAGCAGTAAGTGAATTACAATGCTAAATTTGCCTCATCAGCTAATGGGCCCAGGTTATCATGATTCAGCAGAGCAATCCATGCCAGCACCCTGCAATTAAGCAGCTGTCTGTGTGGTTCATGGGGTCATGCTCTGTTGAAGTTACTAACATTAATGTGTTGTTTGGTAATTTTATAAACCCTGGCTATATATAGAATATAATTTGATGTACATTAAACATTACTAGTTTGCTATACAGACGCTCCCCGACTTACGTTCATCCGTTTTACGTTTTTTTTTCGATTTTATGTCCCCCCCAGAAAAAGTCAAATTTTGAGTTTAGACGTACCTACGTAGTATGCTGACGTAATGGTAATGATTATATATATATATATATATGTCAGTTATATAGCGTGTTACCCTTGTGTTAAGACGTCGTCTCTGTGATCTTTGTGTTTACACTGTTTTGTGGACTTTTGTAACCCTAAGCAAATATGGTTGGTCAGAAGCATGAGCCTACTAGCATGGGTGCAAGTCTCATACACAGAGATGAATTAACTATCTGCTCAGATCGGCGCAATCTCCCATGCATACTCAGTTTAAGTAAAGAGAGTTGTAAAATGAATGAAAATCCAAATCCAGGAAAGAGCTCTCCGCTCTGCTGGCTACACATCAGTGCAGGCTGTGTTCTAAACAAGTTCAATGGCACCCTTGCGCACTTGAAAGACCAGAAGTCCATATAACCCACAGCAAGTACACTACTTTCGCAAGTACACTACTTTTGGTATTGAGCGCCTCACATATTATAAGCTTGATTGGCTGTTTTAAGCTTAATATAAAGTGATTCAGTATAAATAAGTGACTTATTTGAAATTAATGTTGATATTATTTGATATATTTAATATTATTTTACAATGTTATGTTTATAATAATTAATTTAGGGTTGTTTTATGAGCTAGAGTAATGGTATTTATGGATGTATAGTACAGTATGAGCGTCATACGTCATACGTCAACTTATGTTCCACTTTCAACTTACGTTCGGTTACGGAACCAATTAAAAACATAAGTTGGGGAGCGTCTGTACTGACAATAATCCTAATAGTCTGGTTGCAATCTATTCGCTGCTCTGGTGTCTCTGTAAGTAGTGTGTAGGCCCTCATTGCCATTGTAGTCTGTGCAGGTCTGTACCATGGCACAGTGTGGTCAGTCATTAGCTGTGATTGTTGTTAATGTTAAAGTGTTTATATCAAGGCATTTCATATGTAGCTACACCAACCATTAGTCAATATGTCTCATGACTGCAGTTTGAAAATTGTACCCTGTGTTAAGTATGTTTTTGTGATAACAGAACAAGCTTATTTTGAGATTTGTGCCATTCTCAGCCATACTCGATCAGCAGTGGAGACCCTTGAAATGCTTGGGTGCACCTGCAACAATAAAGCAGCGAGCCAAATCAGGTGTTTTGAATGGCATTCAGCGCTCCTAGAGGGGCAAAACAGTCACTGGTGGGCAATGCTTATCCCTTCTTGGTACATAAATGCATTTCAATTGCGTTCCAACAATTGCAGCTGAGGCAGAATTTGATGTTTGCACTCTGTTCCATAGTAAATTGCCTATGTGTATGGCAGGTAGATTTATCTTTGCTGCAAGCAGTCAAAAAAATCAAAAAGTGTTGGGTCTTGGCTTTAGTTAGCACCAATCAGAAAGGTGCTCAAAATACTGTCACCCAGCTTCTCCACCTTTACACACAGTGCATGTTCTACTCAGTAGGGGATGGAGATTGGAGAAGGAAGCTTAAGAAGGGGGTAATTTAGTCATTGTACTGCCAAGGTTAGTGGATTATGTATAATCCATTTTCAGTCATGCTGGTCATACTGTTGTTCATGGTAGTTTCTTAATTAGAGGAGTTCATCACTTTTTGCATCCAATATGTTCGAATGAAGTTCAGTAAGTAAATACTGGAAGAATACAGGAGATGGAAACTATAAGTGTACTCCCTAACTTGTCGAATTGAGGGCAAGCTGATGCCTATTTCAGCCAACACTGGGTGAAGTCGAGGTACACCCTGAACAGCTCGCCACACGCACAAGCATTCACACTCACACCCAGGCTCAACTTGGAAGAGCCGGTTTGCCTAATGTGTATGTTGTAGGAGTCGAGGATGAAACCAGAGTACCTGGAAGAAACCTGGGAGAACATTGCACACAGAAAATGCTCAAACTCAGGAATCAATTCAGAACATTCTTGCCACGAGGCTGATGTGCTAACCACTACGCCACCATGCTGCCTAAGTCTAAATGCATATTTAAAAAAAACATGCATCCAGATAGAGTCCAAATAAAGAAGACTATGAAAAAGCAAAAAAAAAAAAAATAGGGGAAATTAAAATGAATGATGCTCTGTGGAGAAGTGATGCCTTCAGAATTATACCTGATCAGTGAATATGCTGATCATTCATTTTCTCTGTCTCTGTCGCTGTCACTCTCTCTCTCTCTCTCTCTCTCTCTCTCTCTCTCTCTCTCTCTCTCTCTCTCTCTCTCTGTGTGTGAATTGTAGAATTGCCCAGGTTTCAGTCAAAAGCTTGTTGAAATCAGCACATTTCAGTATAGGGTTTATTCATATCTCTCACTGCATGACCAGGAATTAGATCATTGATCCACTCAAATCAAGCCCAGTGTGCAACTCTACCGGAGAGACAACGTTAGTGATTTATTGAAAACTGGAAAGCAGCTTGTTCCTGTGGGATTTCAGTATGATTAAGTAGGCACTTTGTCTTGATTTGCTGATATTGATGAGTATGCTTATACGATAATAACTTGTAATCCAACGTAATATAATTCGTGGACAAGTGTGGGCTTGTTGCTTTGATTTATTTCATGATACCTTGGCTCGTTTTCTGTTGATTAATTCTGAATATTGCAAGACACAAGAGCAGCAATATACAGTCATCTACTACATGGCCTTTTCTGTGCACTGCACTGAGTGTGTATTTTTCAGTGAGGATTGATTTGTGTGCTTTAAATTAGCATTTTCAGGTTCTGGTTTCCTCCTAAAATGGGATTCTGAGTTTAATTCCAGTTTGATTAAGCAGGCATTTTGTCTTGATTTCCTGATATCGATGAATATGCTTATACGGTAATAATTTGTAATTCAAAGTGATATAATTTGTAGACAATGAAAGGCTTGTTGCATTGATTACTTTCATGATACCCTGGTTGGTTTTGGTTTTGATTTATCCAGTATATTTTCATAGAATATTACAGGACCTAAGAGCACAGTAGCCTAACATTAACCATATTGTGCTGTGTATGTCAGAAATGATTGATTTGTGAGTTATAAATAAACATTTTCCAGGTTCTCATTTCCAGCTGGGGCATTGTTCTGAGTCTGCAGCGCTGTCAGTCAACACACACCTTCTGTTCCACATAGAGAGCGTGATGAGTACAGCTGTGTCTGCTGAGAGGAAGAGTGAGATAAGGACAGAATAATTATCAATGTTTTACATGTACTTTCTTAGGAAATATACTGAACCCATTAAAATATTGCTGCCAGCAACTGCAAAAATTCAGAATGTAACTGTGCCATGATGGTGTTCAAAGCTGTGTTAAAAAAAAAACGCACATGCGTGTATTTGTGTGTGTGAGAGAGAGTGGGTGAGAGAGAGAGGAACCGAGCCAGAGAGAGAGAGACAGAGAGACAGAGAGAGACAGCGATAGAGAGAGAGACACACAGAGAGAGAGAAAGAGAGAGAGAGAGAGAGAGAGAGACTGCACATCTGTGCATTTGAATATGAAAAATATCTGTAGTCTGAATACTGAACAATGGCACTAATAAAAAAAGGAAGCTTAGACACTCATAATTATTCAAATCACTTTATGGTTTCTAAGATAAGATTACATGTTTGAGTCATTTATGTCTGGAAACTTTGAAGATAAGAATAACAGCTTCTTATTCTCATGTGTTATACGCGTTACGGAACCCTCTATAATAAAAAGCATTATAAGGTTAGCATTCACTGTAGCACAGTGGTACTCATGTCCAGCTCACAACAAGAAGCTCCTGGGTTTAAGCCCTGTGCGCCGTGAGGACAGTTATATATGGATTTCTTCTCATGGTTGTATGGGTTTCCTCTAAGTGCTCCAGTGTCCTTTCACAGCCCAGACATGCACATTATTCTGTTCAGAATGGCCCCTAGGGGTCAGTGTGAGTGTGAATGGTTATGCGTGTCTTAACCCTGCAATGGACTGGCGATCTGATCAAGGTGTACCTCACTGGGACAGGCTTCAGCCTCCCAGTGATAAATAGTTTGGCAAATGAGTAAATGAATGAAGATTTTATCTTCACCTGTACCAGTCATTTAAATGCCCAGATTAAATCAGCCTGTTAGAATGCTCTTGATTTACTTTCTATTTCTCTTCTGACAACCTCTCAATGGAATACAGCGTATGTCAATTTAACCACAATAACTATACAGTGGTACCTCACCTTACAAAATTAATCCGTTCCAGAGCTTTTTTCATAACCTGCATTTTTCGTAAGTTGAACCGCATTTTACATGTAAAACACGTGATTCGTTCCAAGGCTCCCAATACTACCCCCTAAACCCTTTAAAAATTATAAAAGCAGACCTTTAAGACCTCCTTCTGCTTCAATATCATACAGATGGTAGACGGGTTTGGCCATATTTCGTTGTGATATCACTCGAGCCCGTTTCTTCTTCTCGCTGTGTGTGTGTGTGTGTGTGTGTGTGTGCATGTGTGTGTGTGTGCACGCATGTTGACCGTGTCTTCTTAGCAGAGTTATAATCTTACAAATGTTTATGGAACGTTAATATGCTTAAGTCAAGAAATAAAGCATAAAACAACCGTAACTCTGTTCTTTACACGAAAAGCATCATGGTAGATTCAGCTCTAATAGGCAATGGGAGGTAGATGCGTCATTCTTCCTAGGCAATGATGTCCAAGATGGTGTCTCGCTGTGTGTGTGTGTGTGTGTGTGTGTGTGTGTGTGTGTGTGTGTGTGTGTGTGTGTGTGTGTGTGTGTGTGTGTGTGTGCGCGTATGTGTGTGTGTATGTGCACGCATGTTGACCGTGTCTTCTTAGCAGAGTTATAATCTTACAAATGTTTATGGAACGTTAAAAGCCTGATTCAAGAAATAAAGCATAAAACAACCGTAACTCTGTTCTTTACACGAAAAGCATCATGGTGGATTCAGCTCTAATAGGCAATGGGAGGTAGATGCGTCATTCAATACAGCCGTGAGGGGGGGCACAAACCAGTGTCTCTCCCTCACGCCGGTCCCAAGCCCGGATAAATGCAGAGGGTTGCGTCAGGAAGGGCATCCGGCGTAAAACAAATGCCAAATAAACTATGCGAATCACAAGAAAGAATGACATACCGGATCGGTCGAGGCCCGGGTTAACAACGACCGCCATCAGTGCCGTCAACCAACAGGGTGCTGATGGAAATTGGACTACTGTTGGTCGAAGACGTCGAAGAAGGAGAGGCGGGAGGCGTGTCCATTGCCAGAGAGAGAAGAGGAAAGGCATGAGTCTAGGACTGAAAGTAGGGACTTTGAACGTTGGAACTATGGCAGGAAAAGGTAGAGAGCTGGCTGACATGATGCAGAGGAGGAAGGTGGACATACTGTGTGTTCAGGAGACCAGGTGGAAAGATAACAAGGCTAGAAGATTAGGAGCAGGTTTAAGCTGTTTTATCATGGTGTGGATGGGAAGAGAAATGGAGTCGGAGTCATCTTGAAGGAGGAGTTTGTCAGGAATGTTCGAGAAGTGAAAAGAGTGTCAGACAGAGTGATGAGTCTCAAGTTAGAAATTGAAGGTGTGATGGTCAATGTTGTTAGTGCTTATGCCCCACAGACAGAATGTGAGCGAGAAGAGAAGGAGAGATTCTGGAGGGAGTTAGATGATGCAGATGATGCAGAGTACCCCCAGATGGGTGGCCAGTGGGGCGGCATGTTTGAACGTCATTGATGGGAGAGCAGCTTGTGCATTGTTTGAATGTTTGAATGGCGCATTTTAATGTCTCCTTCACTCAAGCGTCATCTTGGACAGGTCCACCTGACGCCATCTTGGACAGGGCGTTTTTGAATTTTTAAGATGGCGCTTTCGTAAAGTGAACTTGTTTTGTAGCCCGAGACAAAAATTTTAGGAAAATGCTCTTCGTAACCTGCATTTTTCGTTTAGTGAGACTTTTGTAAGGTGAGGTACAGTACCACTGTATTTTAAAATGTTTCCAAAACATCCATTATCCTGTTATTACTGTAAAGTTGTGAAAGCTGCTTATTAAAATGGAAGCATTATTTTTTCTGTGGATGCTTCAGAAACACTTTGGGTGATGGAAAATACATGCCTACTTAACCTTGTCTCTTCCTCTTTTATTTCTCTCTCTCTCTCTCCCCCTCTCTCTCTCTCTCTCCCGCTCTCTCTCTCCCTCTCTCTCTCTCTGTCTCTGTCGCTCTCTCTCTCTCTCGCTCTTGTATTTCCATTATTCATTTCTGTCCATTTTCATTTCACTGTTATTAGCAACTTGTTTCAAAACACTTTTGGGTACTGAAGTGCCAATGCCACTTTTCCCAGGTCACCTTTGTCTCTGTGTTTCATGAGCTTCATTAGCTAAAGTGCACATGAATTTGGCAAAAAGAGGGAGTCTTGCTATTGTTTGCTTACTTTCTTATTAGCACCTAAATTAAAAGTTTACTTTAAGCTTACTTTTTAAATGCCGAATGTGACAGCACTCAGTAAAATGAGAACATAATTAGAGGCTTGAGATTTCTCTTTATACATATTTCTCCCACCATGCATAGAGTAATTAATTTTGTTTTAGTTTGTTTGCAAGTACAGTATTTGTTTCGAGACTATAAAAAAGAGGCGTATATTAAGTCATGTGACATGATTTATGCACATTTACATTAAGCTGGACTTTCGATGATAGCAGCTCCTTGACATAGTGCTGATCACATCTGCTTCACAGTGAGAAGGTTCTAGGTTCAATTCCCTGCCTTGGGCATTTGTGTGTGGCGTTTGCATGTTTCCCTCATGCTTGTGTAAGTTTCCTCCAGGTATTCCGGTTTCTTCCGACATGCACATTAGGCTAACTGGCTGTTTCAAACTGACCTCAGGTGTGCGTGTGAATTGTTGTGTGTGTTGCCCTGTGATAGTCTGGTGAGCAATTCAGGGTGCACTCTACTTGTGCCCAGTGTCAGCTGAGGTAGGTACCAGCCTCCCGGTGATCCTAGTAAGATTATGTGGTTTTGGCAAACGTGTGAGTGAGTAGACTCCCAGTGAAATGATTGAATGTTTAACAGTCTGCTGAGGTTATACCCAGCCTACTATGTAGGATGATTACACTCACTGGTCACTTTTTAGGAACAATTTTTCATCTACTTATTCATGCAATCATTTAATCAGTCAGTCATTTTCCAATGGCACAAACCAATCAATGGTTTTCACAACCATCAAGTGTCCTGTTTCTGTATACCTGTGCCCAGTGCAACCTTAGATTCCTGTTGTTGGGTGACAGGAATTGAACTCATTGTGGTCTTCTGTTTTTTGGGGTCCATTTGCCTCATCTATTGTGAGTTTGAGCCACTTGCCTGGTCACTGTGCCTCTAAAGTGGAGTTATATGAGTTATTACAGTCTGTCAGCTTCAACCAGTCTGGTTATTCTCCTCTGACAACTCTTCATCAAGCTTTTTCTGTCTGCAGAGCTGATACTGACTGGATGTCTGTCGTATTTGATACCATTCTATGTCAACTGACTGTTGTGCTTGAAAATCTCAGGAGCATCTTCTGAACCCAAACCTGCCAATCTGGCACCAAGGTCAAAGTCAGTGAGGTTATATACAGTATTTGTCTATTTCTGTAAAATACCTTAGTTGTATCTTACATTAAAAGCCATACATCACATAAGGTGTGATTATTAGTAATATGATAGTAAGATGATATGATAAGACAGTAATATTTAATATTATTCCCACATAGAATTTCCAATGAATAATTTTGCCAGCACCTGAATCTCATAACAGATGACGTAAAACACCCTGTACACAGGGGTAAACAGGAGTTATGCATTACTTCGTGTAGCAGTTCCATATCAGTTGCTTTTCGTTTCAATTCAATGGTATCATTCATTGGCATTTTAAAGAATAGATATGTGTGTGGGCTGTCGCAACCAAGCTGTTCTCACTTAGTGCGTCGTCTTACAGCAGATATTTGCACAGAGTATGTGCAAATAAAATCTAAATAAATAAAGATAAAAATCTATCATTCATTCATAATAAATATTCATTTAAAAACAAATATCCGCAGGAGTGGACTGTCTATTTTATTATTCATTTACTAATCCAAAGTAAAAAAAAAAAAAAAAACTCACACCAGAAGTGAAATATTGGCCTTGTAAGCTGTTCATAAATGTGGCCGCCATATTTTATGTTTCCGCCATGCATGCGTTGCCCTTGATGGCACATAAATCGTAAAAATTAAGTCAAGGGGAGAATACACTTTGAATAAAAACCATGTAGCTATGTTTTCTTTTCTTACGTATGCGTATGAGAAAATAATGCCCTGAGTGCTAAACAGAGTTGAGGTATCGCTGTAGATGGTTAACAATAAATAATGATTTTGTTTAATCAGGCTTTGCACTCCAAGAACAATTTAATCCATAATTGAGCATATCTGCTTGTTAAATCTTTAAACAAATGGGCACGAACAAGGAACATGACCAAGATTTAATCATTGGTGTTTCAATACATTTCCTACCGAAACCAAGAGAGAACGGAAGGCACATTAATCACTATCTGACACTGCAGTATGTACGATGTGAAAAAGGATTGCTCTTGGAGGGTTGTTGACTCATATTAATAATGCGGAGCACATAAATTCCATCTACATTTCCATTTTATTTTCCATTACCATGGTGGTTTATGGGTAGAAAAGGTTTAGAGCTCAGACCAAGAGGTCTAGACTGATAATGAAAAGAAAATAATGAGTAGACAAAGAGGGTAGTGACGATAATTTTGTAATTTGGGACGGACACATTCATGGATTGTCTTAGTTATGTGTATAACTGAATTCGTCAGACTCCTTCTCTGTTTAATGCAAAAAAAAAAAAAAACAAGGTTCCAGTTCTTACTTATTGGAATGAATACAGATGGAGCAGGAGGAGGGGATGAGAGGAAATGGATATGCCTCATTAAAGTATTGCAAAAGGAAGACCTGTTATGTTATTTGCACATCCTATTTATGAAAAACCATAAATAATACATAGAAATGAAAATCATTAAATTTTCAACAACATAGTATTAACGTTTTAACTTTGGAGGAGCTCAGAAATCAATATTTGGAAGAATAACCCTTTTAATTACAGCTTTCGTGCATTTTGGCATGCTCTCCACCAGGCTTTCTCTTGAGTTATGCCATCCTGGCACCAATATTCAATCATCTCAGATTTGTTTGATGGCTTGTGACTATCCATCTTCCACTTGATCACATTCCAGAGGTTTTTAATAGGGATAAGATCTGGAGATTGGACTGGCCATTGACAGAGTTTTTATGTTGAGGTCTTTAGTAAACTTCAGCCTGGCTCTTTGTTTGCTTCTCATTGATGAAGTGCTTTTTCTAGCTTTGTAGGACTTCAGCCATACCTAGAGGAGTCTGTTTTGAAGATACTAAGTGGTATACTAAGAGAATTGAATTATTATGGTGTTGACGCTTGATGGTGAGCACATATCTCACAGCTAGAAGGTCCTGGGTTGATTCAGTCCCTTGCTTGGCAAAGGAGCTTCTTTGTGGATTTTTAAATTTCTCGCCATGCTTGCAAGAGGTTTCCTCCAAGTGCTCTGGTTTTCTTTAACAGTCCAAATACATACACATTAGGCTAATTGGCTGTTTAAAGATTTTCCTAGGTGTGTGCTTTTATTTATATTTATACCGTGTGCCAAACTTTTTGAAATTGAAATTGTATTTTACATCAAAACTACAAAAATATTGTCGTGTCATCTTTGCTGCTTTACTCTTCATTCGAGTAGTGGGCAGGCTGTGCTCCATCCCAGCCAGCTCATTGGAGGGTCAACACGTACAACAACCACTTACATTCATTTTTAGGGGCAATATGGAATACAGTGCCTAATTCGACAAATATACATGTCTCTGAATTATGGGAGGAAACTGTAATTCACTGAGGAAACCCACACAAACATGTGGCAAACAAGGAAAGTCTATACACAGAAATGCCCTCACCAAGCCCGAGGCTCAAACCCAGGACCTTCTTGCTGTTTGGGGAAGGGCTAACCACCATGCATCCGTGCCACCTTACCATGGATAAGCATGTTCCGAAGCCCTGTCTTAGCACAGAAACAGGAATAAGAAGTAATTACTGTGTAGTGTCTCACAAGTTGAGCGTTCCTTTGATTAAAAACACAGTAAGAATTAGTTTTATTGTCTTTGAGTAACAAACAAATAAATGTAGGTCATGTACTCTTCAGTTCAGTTCATTTTCTGTAACCGCTTAATCCTAATTAGGGAGGCTGGCGCCCATCCCAGCCAACTTCGGGCGAGGGCAGAGTACACCCTGGACAGCTCGCCAGGCCATCGCAGGGCAGAAACATGCTGATGGCTTTGCAGCCTACTCTTGGCGAAAGTCAGCAATGGTTCTTTTACATGCCTCACACCATAGACAGTGAGAGACATGGCCCGCCTTTGATAACCCAGTTAGCTGCACTGGGGAAGGTCATGTACTCTTTTAACTGCAAAACCAAATAATATAGCATGTATCTTGTGTCTTGTTCTGTTTATAGTGAGAATCCATGCAGTAGAGGAAAATGCTCACTGCAAGCAGCATATTAACTCCTATAAACTCTCATTAATATTCCTTGTTGACTTTTGAAAACTTTCTCTTTTAATGACTTTTGACCGCAGCATTATTTACGTATTTAATCGCTTGAGTGGTTCAAATGAATGTTAGGTTGTCAGCACTGAAAATAAAATACATTTATTAAACTATCACTAACGTAGTGACATAAAATATAGTGAATGAGAAACCCAGAATGCAGCATTGCTGCATGTTGTCAGTGCATATTTCGACTAATTAATAATCAATATAAAGTCTGTGAGTGGAATCATATGTCACAATTATATGTAGCTCTGAACGCATCCCTGTCCATCTCTGCATGTACTCTGGATTTGTATTGGACATCTCCAAACCATACAAACACATGGTATGTTTATCTGTGCATATTCATTCATTCATTTTCTAAGTTGATTAGTCTCGCAGAGAGGCTGGCGCCCATTTCTCACTTGACACAGGGTGAGGACGAATTACACCCTGGACAGCTCAGCAGACTATTGTAGGGCCAACACACACAACTATTTACACTTGCATTCATACCTAGAGGCAATTTGGAACAGCCAATTAGCCTGCTGTGCATGTTTGTAGAGTGTGGGAAGAAACTGGATTACCCAGAAGAAACCCACTCAAGCGCAAGAGAGAACATGTAAACTCCACACCAAAACACCCGAGCCTGGGATTCGAATCCAAGTCTTCTTGCTGTGAGACATACATGCAAACCACTGCGCCAGCTATGCACATGTGTTTTGATAATGAAAATACTGTTGAGGTCCTATTTTTACAACTTTCTTCTATACAGTATTTTGTCATTGATGATATTAAAATCTCAGTATTCAGCTGGTTGTACAAGTCATTTTGAGCTGCGAGCAACATTATTAAATAAATTGTATATGTCATTTTAAATATAAGTGTTTGCTCAGTGCCGGCAGGATACACTAAACAATATATACACTAATAAATAGTGCAGAAAACAGCAGGTTCTGAGACAGACTAAAGCATAGCCATATAATAGAGACTCAGGGTGCCAATAAAGGAGTCAAGTACTGCAGTAGAACTGACTGAGGATCTCTCAGAGGTACACAGCCTGCACATTTAAAAAAACTATTTTTATTTAGTTTTTTTTGCAGTGTGCTTTTGTTTACCAGAGCAAATCGCATATGTGTGGCTTGCCTAATGTTGACCCGTTCAATGTCTACTGGGCGGTCTATTTGTTTTATTTTATTATATTCATTATCAAGGCATTTTACAGAGCACTCACACTCATGTCAGTACAAATGCCATGACACACTTGGTTTTCTGATTCATTTTATCAACACACCAGTTCTCATGCTCCTCTCAGCAGATCATAAGTGGAGGAGGAACATACATATTTAATACAACATTTATTCCAACCTCACCTTTGACCTTCTTGTGTAGGTGTTTGGCTGAAGCCCACGAGGAGCTCGCGGATGAGAGAGAAGCGGGCGGACTTCGTGGCTGGTTGTCTCGGTGGAAGGTTGATAGTTGCTGGGGGGCTGGGTAAGTGCTAATGGAGTGTGCAATATTACAAACATAACTCAACCATGACAACCGCAATAGACTTGTTGAAGGCAGTCATTATACAACACCTAGAGAAAAATTACATTATGCTAATAATTATGCTAGTAATTATGTTTAATGCAGCTTGGACTCCGCGACCGCCGACTTAAACCTAAATAGGGTCACGGGGAGGATGGCCATCACAGGGCAGAAACATGCTGAAACTTATTTTTGACCAAAGTCAGCAATGGTTCTTTTAAATACCTCCCACCATAGACAGTGAAAGACATGACTGGCCTTTGATAACCCAGTTCGCTGCACTGAGGGGAAATGAATGAATGAATGAAGGAATGAAGGTCTTGGTTTTATAAATAACCTGATGCTATTCTATTTTTCAAACAAAACGTCATTACACCTAATATTGAATACATTTAAGTTATTACTGTTTACTGTACATTATAGAATTTTTATGTATAGATCTTTAATTTAATGTAATTATTTATATCTAAATATAAGGTATCTTAGTTCTACATCATTCCTTTGCATGAGCTAAAACTTTTGTACCGGACTTTATATACAATTTACAGAACATACACTTCCACTCAAGTACTTTAAAAATACATTTAATCATTATTTAAATGAATATTATTCTAATGTGTCCTTGATTTGAGAATCAAATTAAGAAAATTATCATTATTACATTTCAAGCACATTTGGAAATTGTGCCAACACTGTTTTTGAGTCTTTTATCTACAGGCTTATGGCGGCACGGTGGCGTAGTGGTTAGCACGTCTGCCTCACAGCAAGAAGGCCTGGGTTCGATTCCCGGCCTGGGTGTTTCTGTGTGGAGTTTGCATGTTCTCCCCGTGCTTGCGTGGGTTTCCTCCGGGTGCTCCCGTTTCCTCCCACAATCCAAAGACATGCACAGTAGGTTAATTGGCTGTTCTAAATTGCCCGTAGGTTCGCATCGTGCAGAAGGCAATGGCAAACCACTGCACTAATCCTGTCAAGAAAACCTCCATGAAGATGATAACCAGGGCGTTATCCTTCATGGCAGGTCGCCAATGGTCGTTCTATGACTCAGGCACTAGATAGATAGCTAGATCTACAGGCTTAATGAGTTTATACCCTTCAAGTGGTCATGTCTTTAATAAAGCTGCCATTTAGACTTCCATTAGGGCATGAAAGCAAAGCTTTGATGCATTTACGGTGAATAATTTTTTTATATTTATATATATAATAATTTATATAAGGTCCATTAATTATGGCTCATGCTACAGTAACAAGGTGTAATAAATGTCAAATCCTGTAGATTTTAATAGAACAAATAAGCTGTAACTCAGAAAAGTCTGGCAATATTTCATGGGGCTCACCCTGCGTGGTTGTACCCTTATTAAGATTGCTACACTGATTGGCTTGTTGTGTTATATTTTGGCCATTATGAGGTTTTTCTGTTAGCCCTATGACGAAACAGTCAAGCTGTTTCCTGTCAGTGGAAAAAACCCTAGCCGACTGTCCAGCTGTACTACGTTAATACAAATATGATTACTTTACTCACCAGGCTCTCTCAATGATATGCTGTGACCTTGGATTCACATGCTTGCAGTAAACACAGCTGTCACTCTCAAGTGGAAGAGCTGAACCAAGCACACATAACGTTGTAATAATTTCAATGCTTGCATGATTCTTGATGTCAGAGTGTGGAGGGTCTCATTGGGAAATACTTTACACAGAAATGGTGATATACACCTGTTTTTCAGCCTATACATCAGTTTAGTCTCACTGTGAAAAGTAGAACCTTAAAACGAAAATCTCAAGCTATGCTCCATAACACATTGGCACACTATGTGATGTCAGAATCAATATACAGTCATGGTTCTGTGGCGTGCAGTCCAACATGTAGTATGACACTGAACACATGCAGTGTTCATACTTGAATTGAACACCTCAAAGTCAGACAAGGACATCTTTACAAGAATCAAATACAGTACTGTTAGACAAGATAACAATGTGTGAGTGTATCTGAATATGTCATCGTATTATTACATTTTAATCATATGTATTGTCAAATATGGACCCATTAACCTACCAGACAAGTTAGAGCTTTAATATGCTTGTCGAATGGTTTTGTTGCCTAGCAATCGAAGCTTAAATGGTAACTAACATTCTGTAATCTAGCAAGGTATGATGAGCTAATAAACAAGTTAAACATTAATACAGACACACACACACAAATATAACATGGGACTCTTAAGTTATAGACTATTCTATAATCATCTGTGTTTCTCTGTATTTTTAACTGTGAGGTGATTGCAATTTGTTCCAAAAGTAGACCTACTGTAGGTCAACATATGCCACGGATTATTTTGATGTTTCATCAGTGCTTCCACAAACCATATGTTCCAGGTTCTGAAAAGGTCATCCATTGTATGTAAGATACCAGGGGGTAGGGGCTCAAAATGAACAGCACATGCTATAGATTTAGCAATGATGTCATTTATTCATTCGTTTTTGAAGCCATTTAATAATAATTAAGGTCTCAGGGAGACTGGCGCCCATCTCAGCAGAGTCTGGTCAAAGGCAGGGTAATCCCTGAACAGCTCACCAAGCCATTGCAGGGGCCAAAACACATGCAACCAGTCATAATCACACCTCGTTCGCAACAGCGAGTTAGCTGACAGTACATGTACAGGGACTGTTGGTGGAAACCCGGAGTATTCTGAGGAAACCCACACAAGCACAGGGAGAACATGCAAACTCTACACAGAAACGCTCCGGAACGGGAATCCAACATAGGACCTTCTTTCTGTGAGGCATATGTTCTAATCCCAGTGCTACCGTTGCACCAAGTGCACATTTGTATTAAATATATATATATATATATATATATATATATATATATATTTTTTTTTTTTTTTTTTTGGGGGTCAATAATGACATTTTCCTTTTTCTGGTTACCTTTTGTGTGAGCTATGTAGAAGGTAGTGTGATGTACCGATGTTCATTCTGCAGGGAATTGTGCGTGTTTGTTTGCAGTCCATGGGTGGATGCTCGGTCCTAGTAAGCTATTTTATTAAAATTAAATATTATGTAAATAATGTTATTGGGCAAACACAGTGGTGTAGTGATTAGCACCTCACCAGAAGAAAGTCCTGGGTTTGAGTCCCAGGCTCAGGCATTTCTGTATGGCGTTTGCATGTTTTCCCAGTTCTTCCACAGGTTTCCTCCAGGTACTACATTTTCCTCCCATATTCCAAATATGTGCATATTGGGTTAATTGGCTGTTCCAGATTGCTTCCAGTAGTGTGTGTGTGTGTGTGTGTGTGTGTGTGTGTGTGTGTGTGTGTGTGTGTGTGTGTGTTGGCCCTGCGAGGATCTGGGGAGCTGTTCAGGTTTGGACCTCGCCTTTGCAGTGTTGGCTGAGATAGGCTCCAGCCTTCCTGGAACCCAAGTAATAGTAAATGATTTAACAAAGGAGCAAGTGAGAGAGAGTGACGAGTGAAATCAAGTTACCATATGCGACGTAATAAGCATCCTGCTCCAATAAGCCCTCCCAATGTTTTTGATCTTACATGTACTTGGAGCAAAATTGTAGATCAAACTTACCATTTTATTCGATCAGTCTCTGTAACCATAAAATAAGGCGTTCACTACATGTAAATATGAGTTTGCACAGTATTTCAAGACCCCTGCCACTGGGATCAGCAATCCAGCGCCCTATTCTACTAGGCCCCCACTGCCCAAAACTGAATGTTTTTATTTACAATTTACAATGTTTTTATAGGGGCAGTGGTGGTCTAGTGGTATAGGGCAGTGGATCGCTGATCCAAAGGTTGGGGGTTCGAGTCCCACTCTCCACAAGGTTGTCACTGTCCTCCCCAGTGCAGCTAACTGGGTTATCAAAGGCCGGCCATGTCTCTCACTGTCTATGGTGTGAGGCATGTAAAAGAACCATTGCTGACTTTCGACAAGAGTAGGCTGCAAAGCCGTCGGCATGTTTCCGCCCTGCGATGGTCTGGCGAGCTGTCCAGGGTGTACTCTGCCCTCGCTCGAAGTTGGCTGGGATGGGCGCCAGCCTCCCCGCGACCCTAATTAGGATTAATTGGTTACAGAAAATGAACTGATGACAATGTTTTTTATCTATTTAATTTATATTATTCTACAAAATAGAAGAATTGCATGTCATTTTTATCCAAGTTGGTTTTCTTGTGAGGAGTTTCTTTAAGCCAAGCATTTAAAACAAGCACTTATTTCCTTCCTTGCCTTAACTTTTTGGCTTACAAACTCATTGCAACATACACACACACACACACACACACACACACTCACACACTCACACACACACACCCATACAAACTTTCTCTACCCCCTTCTCTGAGTATTTGAAATAGCTAGTGAAGACGGCCTAAATACTGTACCCCGAATGCAGCAATTCAATTAAAAAAAACAAGAGACTTCCAGGTTGACTTTCTTTTCTTTCCATTAGTGAGTTAGTGCTATAGCTAAAAGGGCTTTTGTTTACTGCACTGGAAATGGATCAATTCCTGTGTACATTGAGATGAGCATTTCTGATTTAATTACAGATTAAATTAAATTATACCAGCAAAAGTGCATAACCGCCTTGAGTGATTGTAATGTACTTGACAATGAGGACTGTGTTAGTTAGTCTCAATGATGAGCCACTGGGTATCTGGAGTCTAATCTCTCACTAACTCAATCATTTGTGAAATCCCTTACTCCTAATAGGGTCACAAGGAGGCTGGAGCCCATCTCAGCCGACACAGGGTATATAATATATATCTGATAAGTTTGTGACGGTGGGAAGATCATTAGGGGTGGGGAGTGATGTGAAACCCAAGTAACAAGCATTAGTTCTGAAAAGATACAGTAAGAGGCTGTGCATACTAAGTATTATACATATTGTAATTGTAGGCATTGTGTGTGTGTGTGTGTGTGTGTGTGTGTGTGTGTGTGTGTGTGTGTGTGTGTGTGTGTGTGTGTGTGTTTCTTTGTGTGGAATAAATGTCCCCATAATGATGGATATACATGATACCCTGACATATTATCAGAATACAAAAAGAACTAAAATTGAAAAACAGCATTAGCTTTGTATTTTTCTCTGGTGTTAGAAGTCATTAACAGTTAGTAAGAGCTATCCCAGGCTAGATATCCTAAGCTGTGTGTGCCCATTTTCAGCCTCAATTAGAGCCCAATTAGGCTGCAAATTTTCTGCTACACAAAACCAGATGTCGCAGCAGTACCAGTAATGTGGCAAGGTACATTGTTTTATCTAAGAAAGGGAATATTTTTGGTGCATTGTTCTACACCTAATATATAATAATATAAATAATATACACCTCACAAAGTGACACATTCAAATTTTATAATACTATAATAAATGAATAGTATAAAAATACTAAATTTTATATACTCAGTTGTTCTTTTACATGCCTTTCACCATAGACAGTGAGAGACATGGCCGGCCTTTACTCACTAAGTTACTCACTCATTCATTTGCTGAACCACTTATCCTATTACTGAATCCTATTAGGGCTATTATGGGAACAGGTGACAATGGGCAAACACACACACACAACCATTCATAATCATGCTCCCACTTAGTTGCAATTTGGAACATCTAATTAGCCCAGTGTTTTCTGTGCCCCCCCAGGAAGAAAAAAAAACATTTCACAACCCCCCCCCATCACCACGCGAGCGACTATAAATAGTATTATTTGTCTATGAAATTGTTATTAGTACACCTGTGCATTACATTGTATCTTTATTAACATTAAAAACAAAAAAGAAATATACTTAAACGTACAATAAAGAAAAACTTCATGAACATTGTTTTTTTTAATCTGTAATTGAAAATTTAAAGTGCACCAATGTGCCTAAAATTAAAAAAAAATCTTATTTAAACTCATTTGACTTACTTAAACTCATTCAACTTATTTATGTGTTAATATCTCCGTTTGTCTCCACCTTTCTCTTCGCTCCTATTAGAAATGTTTCCGTGTTGTCCCAAACCCCGGGAAACCGGCAAAACCGGAAAACTAGGCATCATACCGGGTGCTCCCCACTATTTGAGAAGCACTGAACTGAATTAGCCTAATGTGCACGTCTTTGGACTGTGGGAGGAAACCGAAATACCAGAGAAAACCCATCCAAGCATGGGGAGAACATGCAAACTATAAAAATGAAAGCAAATTTTTTTATTATATCTCTTTATTTAATATAACTAATATTATTGAAAGCATCACTTACACAAGCTGTCATTTAATTAGTGATGTTGTTTGAAATATTAGCTAATCCAATATGTCTGTAAGCTGAATTACATCAAGCAAACATTTACAACTATCAACAATGGAAGGCCCCCCCTGCTGCATCTCCTCATACTGCCTTTATATGGGCAAAAAAACACATTTTTGAGCAGTTTTCCTTCACTCAAGGATATGGCTAATAAGACGTTGGCACTGGTATTTTCAGGTCCACTGTCAAACTTTGTCATGTTTGTCTCTCTTCTCATGCTCTCATTACTTACTTCGACAGCCAATTAGGTTGATTTCTCTTACAGATGGCCCAACGGTTTCAAGATGTAGAAAATGAGCATCCAGTTCAAGATCCTGATTGTGTCGATGTAATTTTGCGATATTCTCTGCATGAAAAATCAATTACATAGCATTCTTCTGTCTCTGCTTCTGTACATACCTTGTTTTAAGTTCATTATATATTCATGAATAAAGTATCTATAGTGATGGGCTCTCAAGGGGCGCATCTACAAGGTGCGTGACTACTAGCACAGAGATCGCAAGTTCGAATTCAGTTTAATGTCACAGCCATCCGTGGCCAGAAGTCCATGAGAGTTAAATGGCTGTGCTCTCACCAGAGAGAGTGACAGCATACGTCCACTTCCCTGTCACTCACAGCGATTGCTAGCCAGTCATGGGCAGCTGAGAGCTCATTTATACAAGTAGTATAATAGAGAGTAGAGAGCAATTAGCACGTCTACCTCACAGCAAGAAGGTCTGGGTTTGATTGACAGCTTGGGTGTTTTTGTGTGGGGTTTGCATGTTCTCCTGTATTCGTATGGGTTTCCTCTGGGTACTCCAGTTTTCTCCATAGTCCAAAAACATGCATGTTAGGTTTATTGGCTGTTCCAAATCACCCCGAGGTATGTGTGTGATTGTGGGCTGGTGGCATAGTGGTTAGGATGCTGCACTCATGACCGGGAGGTTGTGAGTTCAAATCCCAGTTATTTCCCACTGTGCTAAGATCCCTGGGCAAGGTCTTAACCGCTAGTGTGCCTCTGTTCACCCAGCAGTATAAATGGGTACCAGTAAAAATATACCGGGAAGGTAACCTGCGATGGACTGGTGTCCAATCCAGGAGGAGTTGTACTCCTAGTCGTGTCACGCTATGGAAACTGGGGATAAGCACCGGTCCGATGAGCGACTATGGCTCAGGTGCACAACGGACTTTACCTTATATGTGTGAATGGTTATGTGAGTGTCGGTCCTGCAATACCCTGACAAGCTGTACAGGGTGTACCTTGCCCTCACCCAGAGTTGGCTGAGATGGACTCCAGCCCATCCCAATTACAGATTAAGCACTTTAGAAAATGAATAAATAGTGATCTCACATTTTTGACACTTCCACATTTCTTCCTCAACAGCAATACTATACTACAGTAAAACCTCCGCTGACGAACGCTTAAGCTCACGAACTTTTCGCCTCAAGAACATTAAATTTGCGAGCATATTGTCTCTGCTGACGAACTAGTTTTCGGCGGACGAATCAAACCACGCAGTCGAACAGCGCCACGGTGGCGGCCACGAGAAGCTGACGCACGCTCACGGCGTCACAGTTCGTCACACCCCTTTCTTTGAATGCGGAAGTGGTTTGTGTTTGCTAGACATTTTGGACCATATTGAGTGTACTTTTGCTATTATGGGACCGAAAAAGACCCCACCATAGGCGGAGATCATTGAAAAACACGAACGAGGTGTGCGTTTGTGTGACTCAGCGTCCCAGTACCAGTACGCTAAGTCTACCATTGCTCCCATCCTTAAGAACAAGGAAGCTATTAAGGGTGCGTGTGTGGCTATGTGTGTTTTCAAACAGTAGGCGTTTCCAAACTCTCCTTCCAAACAGTAAGTCCCTCCCTCCCTCCTCCTCCCACTCCATTCCATCAAGCCATCAACTACCATCACAAAGGTAAATAAAACCACTTTATTATACAGTACAGTTTATTTCTTTAATTACAATACAATAGCACATTTATTATACATAAAATAAGGTATATTTTTGTGTAGTTTTAAGGCTTATTTAGTAGAAAATTATGTTTTATGGGGACCTGGGAACGGATTATTCTCATTTTAATGGTTTCTTATGGGAAATAAATGTTCGGAAGACGAACTTTTCGCCTTACACACACTTTCTGGGAACCAATTATGTTCGTGAGCAGAGGTATCACTGTATATCGATATATACAAAGTGTAGTTGGAGGTAATTTTGAACTTATACACTTATAGACTAATGTTGCAACTTAATTTTATTTTAGAAAACTTTTCAATTCAACACTTCAATTACCTATCCGTTTAAAATTCTCCTTCCTCCACTCCAGCAGTATGCGTTTGGGTATTCACCTGATCAAAGTCGTGCTGTCTTCTTCCATTACTTGCCTCAGTAGCTCCGTTATTATCTTTGTTACTTCTGGGATATACACCAGACGAGTTCCTTCGCCTGCAGGCTTGACTGTTCCTTGGCAACCCAGGTGTTTTCCACTGCATTGACTGCCATTTGCTTCAGGACTGTACAAGAACATCCAAATCTCCTCTCATGTGATCATGTTTTTCAAAAAGTTCTGGGCTCACTTCAGTTTCCTCCAGTGTGTCAGCAGGGAAAAGGCTTGTATTTTTTCTTTTTAACGTTATGGAGAACCTTTTCACAAACTTTTGTTCATTTTAAAATTTTGATGTAAAACTTTCCTTAAAGTTTCTTTACTGATGTAGATAATTTTTGAACAATTTGTTAGATTTTTTTGGTCAATTGAAACTACCTTACATACCAACCTGCATAAGCCCAGTCTTGTTATTTAATTGCTACAGCTCATAACGGTGCTAATGGTGGCAGCGGTGGCTCAGTGGTTCCAGTGAGTGGTTCCACCCTTATGAAAAAGTTTTTAGCTAGGTGGTTATGTAAGTTCAGAATCCAGTTTTAGCTCGAGAAATGTACTACGGTCTGGACCTCGGTGACCTTATAGCTGATTATAGGTGTATTTAATCATTTACACCATTTGGTTGCAACATTGCGTAGTTGAGAGTCCAGTATGTGTGACAAATTAGAGTCTGGAAATATTGCATGGTGATGTCAGACGTATTAAAACCATAATTTTTATAAGTGTCAACTTCCTTTTATCCTTATATCTGATCCTTGAGCTCTCAACTCATCACCTTTAATGAGGGGAGGGTCCCCATTGCCCCTAGTAGGGTCTCCCAGGTTCATGCTAGCTGAGGGGAAAGGTCCCCCTGTAGGCCCAGACCCCTAAATACAACTAGGGATCTCAGATAACTCTAAACAAAGGCAGAGTACACCCTGAACAGCTTGCAAGTCCATCATGGGGCCAAAATTCTCTCTCTCTCATTCTCTCTCTCTCTCTCTCTCTCTCTCTCTCTCTCTCTATCTCACTCTCTCTCTCTCTCTCTCTCTCTCTCTCACACAACTATTCACATTTATGCCTAGGGACAATTCAGAACTGCCAAATAGCATGTTTTTGGATGGTGGGAGGAAACTGGCCTACCCAGAGCAAACTCACCATAGCACAGAGAGCACATGCAAACTCCACACACAAACACATGAGCCTGGGACTCAATCCCAGGATTTTCTAGCTGTGAGATACACATGCTAACCACTACACCACTATTCTGTCTGCTGTGTCTGATAGTGACCATATATCAGTGCTTCTCAATTATTTTCTGTGCAACCCCCCCACAGGAAGAAAAAAAAACAATTCATGCCCCCCCACCGCCCTGCGACTATAAATACATGTAGTATTATTTGTCTATAAAATTGTTATTAGTACACCTCTGCATAACATTGTATCTTTATTAACATTATAACAAAAAAAGAAAGAAACATAGTTCAACTTACAACAAAGAAAAACTTCATGAGCATTGTTTTTTAATCTGCAATTGAAAAGAATTAAAGTGCACCAGTGTGCCTGAAATAAAAAAAATAAAAAAAATACATCCTTATTTTAACTCGTTTGACTTATTTAAACTCATTTAACTTATTTATGTCTTAATACAGTCGGCCCTCGACTTACGAAAACCTCCTTCTTCTTTTCCTTTCGGCTTTTCCCTTCAGGGGTCGCCACAGCGAATCATCTGCCTCCATCTCACCCTATCCTTTGCATCTTCTTCTCTTACACCAACGACCTTCATGTCCTCCTTCACCACCTCCATGAATCGTCTCCGAATACGAAAAATCCAGGTTTTCCTAAATTTACGTCCTCTGTATACGAAACAACCTTTTCTTACGAAAAGCGCCAAACATGCCATTCAGTCATTCACACGTGACATTCAAACATTCAAACAATGTGCGAGTTGTTCTCTCATTGGCTGTCTCCCAACATCCCAGCCCGTTGGCCTCCCATTAGCCTCCCATTGGCCAGGAGGAAGCTGAATCTCCATAGTACTGCACCCATAAAGCTTGTTTGTCACACGCGTAAAGGACAGCTGCACTGTTGGTTCGTGAGTTTCGAAAGTGCTCATTGCAGCTTATTTTACGTTTTTTAAGTTGTTTAATTCAGTAAATGGTTAATAAATGTGGCGCGCTCTGCCGAATGTGGGCAAAACATGGCTCATCCGGACCTCTGATCCAGCGCTGTAGTGGTCAAACATAAGTGAGTACACGATGGCAGCGAAGTAACCGAGGTGCGCAGCAGCATCTCATCCACGAAGTGGGCTGAGGTGCACGGAGCGCGGGGAGGGTGCGGCTTTGGCTTTGAAACTATTTAGCACTTCATCTCCGCTTTTTATTTACACAGTCGCAGAAATTTATGTTGATCAACTATAAAGTAGACCAAATGAAGTCAGTACACACAACTCAGCCACTAAAACAAGTGGGTACATGGCGTGCACTAGCGTGTACCCACCACTACAGCACTGCTCCGAGCCCTCAAGCAAACAGGTGAATGTTCGGTACTAAACATGTGTTCAAAGCGCACTTGCGTGCTTGACAGATCGGAAGTCCGGACAAGCCGCGTTCCACTCCAAAAGCTCCGGTGTCGGCCGCGACGCCTCCAGCACTTGGCAGAACACGTCACAAATGTTTAATAATGTTTAATATTGTTTGGTTTGGTTAATAAAAAAATTGGTTAATAAAAAATGTTCTGAATCTCCATAGTAGTGTACCCATGCCTATTTGTCACACACAGAAAGGAGAGTTGTACTGTTGGTTCGTGAGTTTCGTGAGTTTATCTGAGAGGGCTCATCTTATAATCTTATAAACACGGATCATTGGTCATGATTATGGGTTTACATGACTAGACAACCAAGTGAAACACTAAGGAATGAAGACAGTTTTTATGAACGATTTGAGCAGAGATGTGGCGCACTTGCCCTTGCGTACAGAGTCAATCAGAGATGAAAGGAGGCAGGTGTTCTTTAACTCTCAAAAATGCACATTGACGCTTATTTTCATTTTTTAACTGGTTTAATTCAGTAAATGTTTAATAAATGTGGCGCGCTCCACAGAATGTGAGCAAAACGCAGCTCATCCAGACCTCTGATCCCTCAACGAAACAAGTTAATGTTGAGTCCGGACCTCCAATCTGTCAAGCGCGCTTTGAATACCCCGTCTCAAAAGCTCCAGCGTCGGCTGCATGCCTCGTGTGGGCGGAGCCTGTATTCAGCGGAGCACGCCACAAATATGTGGTGTGTGTGTGTGTGTGTGTGTGTGTGTGTGAGAGAGAGAGCATGAGAGAGAGAGATAGAGAGACAGTGGTTGTGTTTGTGTGTGTGTGGGGGGGGTGCGCGCGCGCGCGTGTGTGTGTGTGTGTGTGTGTGTGTGTGTGTGTGTGTGAGTGAGAGAAAGACAGACAGAGAGATAGAGAGAGACAGTGTGTGTGTATGTGCGTTAATAAAAAATGTTTAATAATGGTTTAATTAATAAATATGTTAATAAAATGTTTAAATGGTTTAATAAATAGTTTTCTTTTAATTTTAACACATATTTCATACAAAATTGGTGTACTTTTATCATTTTTAAAGAGTTTATGGGGTAGTCTTGGGAGCCTTGGAACGAATCATGCGTTTTACGTGTAAAATAAGCCTCTACTTACAAAAACTCCGGGTTATGAAAAGGGCTCTGGAACTGATTAATTTTGTAAGTAGAGGGCTGACTGTACAGTGATCCCTCACTTTCTGCGGTTAATTGGGATCGAGATTCCCACGTGACCATCGAAATCCGCGAAGTAGGTTTGCAACTATATAATTTAAATGCTACCACAGGGCGTTCAAAATTGTCGATAAGAACCTACATAAGTATGCAGTGTGAGACAAAGTCCTAGTTCTGTTATGAGCAGTGTTAATAATAGTGTAAATATATTACACAATGCCCATCGAATGAATGCAGAATATCCATAGTCATCCATGTAGATTGTTAATAACAGGCATTGTAAAGATCCCTGAGCCCTGTTTGCATTTCTCACTGGGCATATAAAACTGAAGAAGTAGCCTTATTTATGAACAGGCTGTGAAGAATTTAGTGATTTAGTGAATTTAGTAATAATTGAAAATTCCAGCTTAAGTGAATTTTGGTCCCAGAAAGTTCAAATGAACAATGACCCCATTGACTCCAGGACCACCCTTAAATGACTTCCCTGCATGAAATCAGTTTCTGCTTATTCTAGCAACAGATAGATAATAATATGCCATTTTTTAAACCTACGCACAGTAGAGAGTCTGCATAATGCAAGTAGTGTGAGCTATATTGAGATTCCTGAAGCAGTAATGAGGGCTGGTACATGGTGCGCCATGCCACAACTCATCTCAGTGCAGACTGTAGACACCACAGTCACATTGTCATTTTCTGATTACCTCCCCCAGGAGCTCCTGTGGACCTGCTTTTGTTCTTCCAAAAAATTATGATGACAAAAGTCACCCCCAGCGTGGAGCACATGCTCACATCATCTGAGCTTTAATTTGAGTCTCTATGGAAACTGGTTCAGGTTAGCCATGATGCATGGTGATGTTGGTCTAGCCACCAGACATCATGAAGATAGAAAAAGAACATTCTATACAGTGTATGTTGCCTACAGAATCTTCTGGTGAAAGTTGAAAAATATGTAGTTCCATGGCTCTGATGTTATCTGTGTGTGTGTGTGTGTGTGTGTGTGTGTGTGTGTGTGTGTGTGTGTGTGTGTGTGTGTGTGTCTGTGAAAGAGAGAGAGAGAGAGAGAGAGAGAGAGAGAGAGAGGGTATGTATCCATATATATACGTATTGGGGGAAAGTGCAAAAAGCATTGTCCGCATTTCAGAGATTTGCCTCATCATAAGGGTTTATGAGTCAGAATCTGTGCACATGCTGCATAATGCTTCCAGATATCTGCAAGGTGCCACCTGTCGAAATCCTTATTAGCCCCTAAACCCACCAGGTGGCAGGTGTTCTGTCTGAAAGAAACATCCGCTGTCATTTGAGTATGTGTGTGCGAGTGCAATAGGGTGACTGGGGGGTGCTATGCTGATTGAGCAGCTGCAGACGTACGGTAATGATGTGGCTGTGCTGAGCTCTCAGAACATCTGTCCAATGGAGGAAGCTCCTTCCTTCAATCCTCCAGCACATCCGGAAAATAAAAACAACTCGAATGCCTTTTTATTAATTTTTTACTGTTATCATTATTCAATTTGTGTTTGTTTCTCATGGGAACATTTAAGTCACATTATTCGTTCACTTTTTCCAAATACTGTATTCGATGTGATAAGTGCCCAGTGGGTGGGCGCTTATTAAAACATACCAGGGGAGTGGAACAGTAAGTGCTTATTACCATCGAGGTGGAAACCATGAATAATAACAGAACAATAAAAGAGTTTTATTGGTATTTATGTTATTCATTTTGTGGTATCAACCAAACTACTTACATGAAAGCTGAAAGTAAACAGAAAACAGCATAAATTTTTCATAAAAGACCCCTTACTTTTCCCTCCTGGTGCTGTTCCTTTAAACATTTTCCAGGAAGTAAAAATCGAGTCAATCAACATGAATGTCAACTTTAGCATATAGCACGCTGAACCAGTCAACAGGAACATAAACAAAAGCACATGGCCAGGAACGTCTTTTAAATTTATGAAGTTAGTGAACAGGAGAATCGGATGAAAAATACTCGTCATCACTTACTGATAGGTCCATATCTGGCTCATCGCTCCATTCATTCAGAGAATCCGATAGTTTTGCTGTAGCAGTTTCTAATGGTTCATCTCGTTGGACATTTACCAAGAGAAAGCAGCAAAATATTTTCCTGTTATTTAAAGCACGGTGGAACAATCAAATGTGTTGTTACTGAGGAACATTATAGACATTTCCCAGTGGCAGGGGGTCCCTGAAATAACGTGTAAACTCACTTTTACAGGTAGTCAACGCCTCATTTTACCGTTACAGAGACTGATCGAATAAAATTGGTAAGATTGATCTACGATTTTGCTCCCAGTACACATGGGCGGTTATTAGACGCAAGATCAAAAACACTGGGGTGGGGGTGGCTGGTATTGGGGCAGAGCACTTATTACGTCAAATACGGTAATTATGCCCAGAAAAACTGTATGCACTAATCTGTTCACACTTGTGTTAACATGTTGTTTTCTGTCGGCTTAGGTAACCAGCCTTCACCTCTGGCTTCAGTAGAGACTTATAATCATGTCAAGAGAAGGTGGGAGGCTGTGGCTTCAATGCCCACCCCACGCTGCTCCTGTACTCCTCTACAAATGACTAACATGCTATTCCTAATCGGAGGTGTATCCCAGGGTCCCAGCAATGCTGTGGAGGCCCTCTGTCTGCAAGAAACTGTCTGACACACCAACCTGTCCTCTCTTGCACCTAAAAAGGACTTGAGATGGACTCTGCAGGAATAAGAGACATGCAGGTATCCACCAGAGTCCTCCTCCTACGCTCGGATTCTAGTTCAGTGTGGACAGTCTACAGGAGTCTGGACAGCAACATGAATCTCTGGACCCACTAAGGACTACTAAGTCTAAGACAACAAGCAAAAAAAAAAAAAAAAAAAAAAAAAACATCTTTGGACACACTGAACTATCCAGGCAGAGGTGCAGCTGCCTTTGAAATGTACAGTGTTGTTTTGTTTTGTTTTTCACAATCAAAGCAGGGTACTTTTATGGCTAAACTCAAAAGGAACCTAGGGCCATATCCACCACGCTGCCGCAGAGTTCACCTGCAGTAGCATGGTTAGCACTTTTTCTATTGCATTAGAGAAAAGGCAGAAACAGAGTGGATCTTTGCAGAAGTGGAGGCGTACGTCTGTGTGTTTTGTACCTTCACAGCCATGCATGTGTGAAATTCAGCACTATTATTCTTAGAGCGAAAAGAACATGCCAATAATGGTTAATAATCAATGCCTGGACTGTAGCATATTATGGTACAGTTTAAGGCAGTAATGGAGACAGAGTGGGTTAAGATAAGAAAGTAATAGCATGTGTTTACTAGGACGTCTCAGAGCTCTGTGTCAGCCAAGACATTTAAAATATTAAAATTGCCACATTTAGCATATTTGTAGTACGCCCTTAATGAGCACTTGGAATCACAGCTGAGATTTTTGGTGAGGGAATTCCATTTTTCTATAAGTGAGCAGCATGATGCTGGTGTCATGCCATGCCTGGAGTTCATCTTAACAGAAAAATAGATTCTGTTTTCTGTGGGGTTTTTTTTTTTTCAATTTATGTGAATGCACAGCTTACAGTCCTGTCAGGTAATATACACACATTTACTGAGGGACATAAAAAAAAAAAAAAAACGCTAAATCCCGTATATCACATTACATTTTCTGGGTAAATACTTCACTGGTGCTTCTGTGTATCTCAACATTGATTGATGACAGATGGCAAATGTTCAAATATCTAATGTGTTTTTAAAAAAGCAGATTGAAATATTGGTGCCAACATCTAAGCCCTAAGATATCAATTCTCACTGTTGATTGGCTGGTGTAAAAATTGCACTTAAATATAATATAAAGACTATAGCTGACAGCAGGAATACACATGTTCTGGCCCTGAGTAGGTATTGGTAATTTTGAAAGAAAACATTAAGACTATAAAATACCTTGTTTGTTCTCCATGGACTCGGTTGCCCATGCCACTGTTGTTGGGAGTCCATGGGAGCTATTTGGCTAAGCGCTCAGGCCAATTAAGGAGGCGTGCACTCACTACTGATCCCTGAAAGCAATCACCAGCCAATCATGTCCGTCTGTGAGCTCATAAAAGGGGTCCTTCCCGTTAGGATACCCCGAATTATAGTTTTATATCAATAGCTCAAAAAAAAAAATGCAGTGGGCAGCATCACGTGTCATGGAGGCACATGATGGCTTACCACTCTTCCTGAAGGATGGAGGTCAGAAGATATTGAGGTTGTATGATATATTCGACAAGTGGAAATTGGCTCTGCCAAAAATTGGAGGGGCGCTACAAAATACCTGTATTCCAAATTGCTCATAACTGTACTAAATAGTATATCAAAATAATATTCCCTGTAGTATGTTGTCAGTATCAGTATTTATAGTGGTGCGCTATATACTTTGGCATACCATTTAATGCAGTATAATGTAGCTTGGGATGTAACAGGTAGCAGTGAATACGTTTACTTGGAATGGAAGCAGTGCTCAGCCGTTGAATTACAAAAACGTAGCCATCTCCAGCTGATGAGAAGAAATTGGTGAGCTTTCTTTTCTGTCCTGAAAGTTGCTTTTGTTTTCAGTTCTTTTTTTATCCCTGCACTGATTCGCTAAGCCGAAGACCTTAGTCACAGAATGGACGCTGATCAAAGGGATGACAAAAACTGCAGTTCACGGTCAGCCATCGTGTGTGTTTAGCTTGATGTTTTAAGTCCCTGAGGCATTATAATCCCTCTAGGCTCTTGCCACAGCCAACCCTTGCCTGATAATAAGATATCAACATGTGAACACCATCATATATATAGACTGCCTTCAAGGTGTACTTCTGCCTCTTTGATAAAGGGTTAACTGTTTCAGAGGAATGCTGTGTGAATGACGAAGACATTCATTTACCTCCAGCATTCATGTGACACATGGCCTGTCAGCGAATGTGATGATCAAAGAGCCATGCCCATATGGTCCAGGAACACATGTACACACCCACTCATACCAAGTGCGTCTTGTTTGTTTAGATTTACACGTCCCTAATGAGACAACTGTGATAGTTTGCAGCCTGTAGTCTTTTGCAGCATTTGATAGCTCATGATGGCATGTTACACTGTGCCTGTGCAGAGATAGGAAGGAGACACATGGGAATCGTGCGTGTACATGGGAAAAGTGCTAGTTCTACTTTTAGAAAAGGAAGAGTTTCTCATTATCCTGGTACATCATCACAAGCTCTACTGCACTAAAAAGTCAAATTGTGCGTGGCTTGAAAATTTTAAGTGAGTTTTGAAAAAAAAAAAAAAAAAAAATTTTAAATGTGAGAGCCTCTGGACTCTTTTCCGACAGGGGACGGATGAGTGCATTAAATAGACTGTGTTGAAAGAGATATACCTCTTTTTTTATATGGCACTTATGGTAAAACGTGACCTCTCAGTGCAGTGTGTTCCAGTCCACTACTCTAAAAATATATACGTCTTAGTTTCAGCTTGAGTAGAAGCAATATGACTTTGTTTCAGGTTTTAGAAAGCCTAGTGATAGTGATATACATGAAATAGGCAATTTTATTGTATTAGGTGATGTCATCGAGCTTGAATATATTGGCCAACTGAATTAATAACAAAGAACACAATGTGTAAACTTCACCTTGATCTTGAGTAGCAGTGTTGCTGTGAATCTGATTATGGTTTCTTTGTTATGTTTATTTCCCTGTTGTGAATTTCTACTAGTTCGAACGAGTGATTTTGAAGTCAGCTTTCCCAGTACTTTGTGTTTGGTTGGTCTATATGTTGGTTTTGATCATCAATGTGAAGAGTTTGTCATGGTCACCTTTTTTCTGAAGAGTTGTGGTGCTGGGTCTGTCCTTTTTTCTATGATGCTGTGTTTTGACATTTGTATTTGGTATGTAAATGCGGGGTGTGCAAGGTGATGGGTACTGACATGACATTCCGGTACCACATTCCAGAGCACAATTGAGTATGTACCTCCTATTCAGAAAACCTGCCAAAGAGGAACTCAATCAAAGAAAATACCACGAAAAAAAAAAAAAAAAAAATAGTTGTTTCAAGGCTCTTTCGTGTACAGTGTATAGTGAAAGATGTGTAAAATGTGTATTTACAATATCCCACAACAGGGCGGTTTTATATCTCCAAATCTGTGCCTGCTCCAGGCTTAAACAATGTTTACATCAGAAATGATGAAAGTTTAGGCTATACAAGAGATACAGTACAAAAAACTGACAATTGTCCTTATTCATCAAAGTTGTTCAACAGACTAAAAAAAACTAGAGGACACAAATTCCAACCTCTCTACTAAGTTCCTTTTTCATCAGTTTGATATTTCTATGTGTGTGTACATTTAAGAGCAAAGATTTTTTTTATTATTATTATTATTATTATTATTTAACAACCTGACAAATGCTTAATTTGCATTTAAATTATTGTCAGTACAGTGCAGTACTGTGTCAAAGCAATAACAGTAAAATTATAAAATAATAGGCATAATTTCGGTTGCGTGCATGGGCATCGTCGTCGTGCAGCAGCACAATGCATAATGTGAGTGTATACACAGACCGATAGCTTCAGTTGATGCTCACATGAAACATCTGAACGATGATCACAACGTGATTTCACTTATCATGACAGTGGCATGGGTGCTGATAAAAAAGTAGAGTTTGGTTTGAATATATCGGAAATTTTCAAGCAGAATGGTGCATAAAACGTTCAACTAGCATCTGTAGTCCTGTAGACCAGGAAATATATTCACAATACAGAGCACACTGAGGCAGTGATTGGCTGCTGGAGTAGATGTCAAGAAGAGGAAACATAACCGAACTTAACAGTTTCTATGAATCTAAGCCCACTTTAGCTTCAGCGCCAACAACCATGCCACAAACAAAGTCACTATGATCCTCATTATTATATTTTCACATGAACATGAGCTGACAGTCTTGGCCTGGAGCTGCATAATTTTACGCATTTGCTGGTCCAGTACTGATCGGATAATGGCATTACCAAGCATGGGTGCAGGTCATCTAATTAAAAAGGTGGGTGGGGTGTAACCTATTCCGCATTAAGGCTACATTGTTTTATTTAGGGTGGCACAGTGATATAGTGGTTAACACATCCACCTCACAGCAAGAAGGTCCTGGGTTCGAGTCCTGGTCTCTGGCGTTTCTGTGTGGAGTTTGTGGATGTTCTCCCTGTGTTTGCATGGATTTCCTCCAATTACTTTGGTTTCCCCCTACAGTCCAAAGACATGCACGTTAGGCAAGTTTGCTGTTCCAAATTGCCCCTTGGTGTGGATGTGAGTATGAATGATTATCTATCTATGTGTTTACTCTGCAATTTTCAGGGTGTACTCCATTTTCTCCCAGTTGTCAGCTGAGATAGATTCCAGCCTCCAGACACTAATAGGTTAAAGCTGTGAATGAATGCAGGTTTATTTTTTTATTTGATTTTATTCTTACAGTTCCATATCTATACTTGTGGAAAACAAGTTCAAACTGTGTTTAAAGTTGGTTTTACTACATTTCAAGTTTTTACTTTGTGCGGACATTACATGCCATCGATGAGAATACCGGCAACAACCTAGGACGCAAAAACCGTCACTGCAGCATCACTGAAAAATATTTTTTTTGTATCTGTACACAGATTGATTCTAGTTATCTGAATGCTTTTCCTATAGGCTTACTATCACACAACCTGAATAAATTAGGGCATTGTATACACCTGGGATTGATTCATTAGCTGAGGTTGAGTTATAATTTGTGTTGAAATCACACTGATGTAAGATTCGAATCAAAATCTAATCACAAATCTCTGCTTGTTTCTTTTTGCAACGTTGATGAATAAGGGCCACTAGGTTTGAAGTGTTACGCTGCTTTCAGTAGCAGGACTGTTAACCCTGCAGTTTAAACCTGCACACTCAGTTTTGTTGTTATACACTTACAAATAATAGACCATTTTTCTCAGAGATTTTTCTAATTCAAAATTATAAATATCAATTAGCATTGATGGTATTGAAGTCGAAGGAATAATATCCCTAATCCCTTCTAGATCATATTTACAACAGGTTCATATTCTGACAATCAATCTGGAGCACTTTTAATTGAAACCATCGAAACTGGCATCAACTTTATTTATTTATTTTAACATTTGACTTACTTAGCCTGGGGAATTCATTTGTATTTAAAAAAAAAAAAAAAAAAAAGCAACACTTTCTAACCTTGGGAAATAAATGACCACTACTGCAGCTGTGACACATTTGGGAGGTTTGATTTATTATATTACGATTTATCGGAAGAAGCTATTACAGGAAGCTTCATGATGTCAGGAAATTTAGAATTTGAAAAGTAGCAAAGTCACATGGTGGGGAAGTGGGCTAATGTTAGATATTATTTAAATCTATTGTTGCGCATAACCTAACACAAATCCATGGAGCTTGATAGTCATTTTACGTCTTGAATGTAGCTATGACATACAGCATTGTCCTAATGTATTTAATTAAACCTATTTTCTCATTAATTTCTTATTAGATCACCTAATTAACCCCTCCATTTTTCAATGCATATCTTGTAAAAGTATATCATCCACAAACCTTCACTCCAACTGGCATAGTTGCTGACAGTGCTCTGGGATAACATGGGTTCGTGCGTGTTTATGCCAGCGGCTCCAGTCCAGTAGTTCAGTGCCTATATATGTGAGATAGTGCCTCTACTATGACTCCTCTAATAAAAGATGACCACTGCTGTCCAATACTATTTTACTGTGTGCCTCTGTTTTGCTTCATTTCTTTCCTCCTTTTCAGCTGAATGTGACAGTTGCCCCATCACTCCATCACCAACCATGAGTACATCTGGCCAGCATGCTGAGAATATAATGAAAGGATTGTGTTCAAATGTCACAACCATTCATTATAGATGAGGTAGACGCCATCAGAACATCATCAAAGGTTGCCACGGGATCTTGTAAAAGAGGCACAAAGGATATTTTGGCCTTGCTTCCTTGCCTGTTATTGCTTAGATTTATTAGTCCACATTCAATGCATTTCCACATAAAAAGGAAAAAGAAGAAAAGGTATGTCTTTTTTGTATTGCAATTTTATTAAAAAATGACAAAAAAAAAAATCAAGGATAGGAAAAGTTCATATTAAAAAAGTGTGAAAAAGATGATTAGGAACTCGAGAGCTATGGCTTCTTACAAAAAATAAGCTTCATGATGTAGCAGGACTTAGCACAGATGTACGCGTGATTATATGTACTGATTAGAAAAAAATCTGAAACATTAGTGCAAAAAATGTTTTTCAGTTGTTTGAAAGGATTTATAATGGCAGTAGGAAGTGAATTCTATAAAAGGCCCATGTTTAAGAATAGTAAACTGTTGAATACTGGTTCTGCAGTGGTAAGAATGAGAGTATTATAATCGAGAATTTGGCTGCCAATTGTCAAAAGGTAATTGAAATGCTCAGAATGAAAATTGTGATGACAGGAATATATAAACTTGTCAAATAGAGATGGGAATAAATTATGCCAAATTTAAGGTTATGAAATAAGTCTTCAATGTGTGCGCAAGGTAGCTAGTCTTAGCGTCTTAGTCCTACTGCATGTTTTTGCAATTAATAATTCACAAATAAAATTAAGTATAATCGAGAGCCAGTAAGGTGTAATGATGAAGGTGGCTGATGGATTTTCTTTTAAATAATTCAGTATGATTTTTCAATGTAAGATGCTGGGCAAAAAAAAAAAAAGAATTAATGAAGTCCACTTGATTGATGTTCATATTTTCTAACACTATTCTAGACTTTAAACAAACAACTTTGTCTGGTTCAAATAATGAAATTTCAATGAGAACTTTAGTATTAGTATGGGGTGGGGGAATGGTCCCGTCATCTGCAAACTGTTAAAAGTTAATCACTGAAAAAGGATTGAGTAGATCATTGCTATAAACAATAAACAGGAGTGGACCTAGAACATATCCCTGGGGAATTCCACTGGAAATACTACAATGTTGACAAGTGAAGTTACGGAAATAAATAGTGTGCTGTTAGAGAGGTAAATAGCAAGTCATTCTTCTCAAGCAGAATGTTGTGATTTATAGTATCAAAAGTCTTAGAAAGACCTTAGGGGGGAAAATCACCAATTCCTACTTTGTTATCTTCAAGAGCAGAGGTTATATAATTAAGAAGGTGGATTAGAGCCATAGTGGTAGTGCGATTTTTACAAACACTGAGTTGATTGTTTAAAAAGTATGTTATAAGAAAAAATTCTGTTATACATTACTTTTTGACATTTTGGATATTGGACTGGTGTTTCTGAAAACCAACGGGTCATCAGCTTTGAAAAATGGAATTGGATTATTTTAATTAATTTATGTATATCTGTAAATGCACCAATATTTAATGAAAGGCTGCTTAGTTAGAGTTTGAGAAATGTGACCAAAAAATTACTTATTATATGCATATGCATAGATAGATTATAGCAGCCAACTGTTTTTCTTATGTTCATAGATTTATATTAGACAGATAAGGTATAAATAAGTTTATTTAATAATGTGACTGGTGCTAAAATTGTTCATTATGAATAAGCCCCTGAAAGGCGAGACTTGTGAATTTGCTGAAATTATGTGCTTCTCTGCTAGACTTTTCCTTCTGCTATTAGGATCGTAGCTTTTAGTAATATTAGCCCTGTCCAAGTAAACAAGACCAGCTATAACATTTAGATAATCTTTTCTGCTTAGGCAATAATTCTCATTAGGTGGTAATAAGCTGGACCATTAGGGGTTATAAATTGTGTCTGACGTCTTTTATAATTCTGTTTTTTCCAGATATTGTGTGCGTGAAATTTAAAAATATTGTATTTTTCTATCTGCTACCCTGGCAACTAGCCTTGACATTTTGAGAGATTTCATATCGTGAGCAGAACGTGCTTTCATGGCATTTCTCATTTCTGCCATGTCAGATTCTGCTTTGGAATAATGAGTAACAGGTTTGAAAAATAGAGGTCAACCTTCAGATATAAGAATAAAAAATTACATCATTTTATTGATGGTCAATAATAATGTCAATAATGCTAAGTAGCAGTTTTCAATGTACAATATACTGCATGTCAGTTATCACTTATGCCTATTCAGTGGTACTTCTATATTAACATGCATATTGTTACTGTGCTTTTAAGGATGTTGCCAAGAAGAACACACTGTCCTAAACCTAGCAACTAATAACACGTTGTGCCATAAGTGACACTAGGAAGCACTGACATCTAGGGAATTTTTCAAATATTGCACCATGGGAAAAATATTCTAGATTTATTTGAGTAAAAATTATCAGGGAAATTATCCCGCTCAAATAAATAAATAAATACATTTTTTTGAAAAAGAATAAAAAGCAGACCCCGATGAAGAAACTTAAAAAAGACACGGTTTCCCTTGCCTGGAAACGGGTCACTGGGATCCACCCTGGAGTCAAGCCTTGGAAATAGGTTCGAAGGCGAGTGCCTGGTGGTCGGGCTTTCGCCCATGAAGTCCAGTCAGGCCCAGCCCGAAAAGTAAATGTGGGTGTGCCCTCCCATGGACCCGAGTCGGGAGCAGTGTAAGTTGGGTGACAGCCAAAGGTATGGGTTCTTCCAGACTGATCCTCAACTACTGATTCTGAGTCTTGAGATATGGATTGTCACCTCTCTGGTGGGGAAGAAGAATGAGTTGGTGCATGAGATGGAGAGAAACCAACTAGATATATTCAGACTCACCTCAACGCATAGCTTGGGCTCTGAAACCACCTATCTCGAGAAGGACTGGACCTCATTCCATTCTAGAGTTGCTCATGGGGAGTGGCAGCAAGCCGGTGGGGGCATCCTTTTTGCCCCCCCCCCCGTCCGTCTTTGTGCCCATATCTCAGGATTCTCCCTGTTTGACGAAAGGATGGCTTGCCATGCCTTCGGGTGGGAAGACATATCCTGATTGTTGTTTGTGCTCATGCACCAAATGACAGTTACCCACCCTTCTTGGAGTCTTTAGAGGGTGTGTTGGAGAACAGTTCCCCGGCTGGAATGAGGGCCTGCTCCAAGTGGAGGAGTTCAAGTACCTTGGCGTCTTGTTCAAGAGTGAGAGAAGGATGGAGCAGGTGATCGACAGGTGGATTGCTACAGCCTCTGCTGTAAAGCGGAGTTTGTACCAGTAGGTCATCATGAAGAGGAAGCTGAGCCGCAAAGCAAAGCTCTCAATTTACCAGTCAATCTACATTCCCTCACCTATGATTACAAGCTTTGGGTAGTGACTGAAAGAACAAGACCGCAGATACAAGCGGCTGAAATGAGCTTTCCTCGCCGGGTGGCAGGGGGGAGATATGGTGAAAAGTTCAGCCATCCGGGAGGAGTTCGGAGTAGAACCGCTGTTCCTTTGCATTGAGAGGAGCCAGTTGAGGCATGTCCAACTGGGAAGAGACCCCGGGGTCAACCTAGAACACGCTGGAGAGATTATGTCTATCAGCTGGTCTGGAAACGCCTCAATGTCCCCCCCCAGAAGAGCTGGAGGAAGTGGCTGGGGAAGGGGAAGTTTGGACCGCACTGGTTAGGCTGGTGCCCCCATGACCCAACCACAGATTAAGTAGAGGAAGATGATGGTGATGATGAAGAACAAAAATCTTATTGAATTTTAAAGAATATGTTCAAATCTTCATGTTGACTGCAGTGTAATCAATTATAATGAAATATTAATTCTATTCTGTGGCGGTATATACAGACTCCTCTTTTATCTTAACACACCCCTAACAACATCTATTCAACTATTCAAATTCACTTATCATTCATTCAGTGTCTTTTTCTTTAACCATTGTGCAAACCTGATCATTACTCCATGTTTAAAACACTGAATTCTGCTACTCTTTTACACATACGTAACACAGTGAAAATTTTCATTACATCCAAATAACATTTTCAGAATTTCAGGAGGGTGTTAGATCAGTTGCATATAATACAATAAAAACGGTTATTAGTGAAATTCTTTCAATTTTTTAGCTGGGATTCTGCAGCCTGCTTCTCTCTCTCTCTCTCTCTCTCTCTCGCTCTCTCTCTCTCTCTCTCTCTCGCTCTCTCTTTTCTGCAATGTGATGGGTGATAATCCAGTAAAGACCTTCCTTAATACCTTTGACTGTCTTGACACTTCTAGGGTAAGAGAGCTTATCCTTATGAAATAAACAGTCAGCATATTGGAATAGGGCCTTGACGTTCACAAGCCTCATGGTTCTTCCTCATAAACACTGTAAGAGTTACTTGTGTACATATGGCTTAGTTATTACAGGTCCCACATGATATTTTCACAAATTAACACCAATGTAGTGTTCTATGTAATTTATTTTTACTTTTTTTTTTTTAATTTCTGTAAACCACAAGGATCCTACTAGGGTCGTGGAGAGGCTTCTTCCAACACTGGGAGAAGGTGAAGTACATCCTGAAAAGCTTGCCAAAATATCACAGGCCCAAAATACACACATCTATTCACAATCATGCTCACACTCACACCTAGGGGCAATTTCAAACAGCCAATTAGCCTAAAATGCATGCTTTTGGATGCGGAAGGAAACTGAAGTTCCTGGGGCAAACCTTCACAAGCACGGGGAAAACATGCAAACTCCACTTAGAAATGCTTGAACTGGACCTTCTTGCTATGAGGCAGACGTGATAACTACTGTCACCTTGACACTCTGCTTCATTCATTATATTATTATTATTATTATTATTATTATTATTATTATTATTATTATTATTATTATTATGCAAATAGACCTTACCACTACAGGTTTAATATTTCAAATCAACACTTTAAGATGGCAAAACTTTAACTACTGTTGGAAATGACACAGGAAAAACACATACCTTTGAGGACTTGGAGTAATTCTTCAGACTTAGATACATATTCAGCTTATGAAGTGACTCTGGTAAAATTCCACATTTCTATAGTTTACCATTCAAAAACTACTCATAATAAGAAAGGAATTATATAATATAGTATCTTCTTCTTCTTCTTCTTCTTTTCCTTTCGGCTTTTTTCCCTTTCTCGGGAGTCGCCATAGCGAATCATCTGATTCGCACATTTGATTTGGCATAGGTTTTTACGTCAGATGCCCTTCCTGTGGACAGAAACAGGGACAGAAACACGCTGACGACTTTGCAGCGACTCTTTACAAAAGTCAGCAATGGTTCTTTTAAATGAACGTCTCACCATAGTATGGTGAGAGACATGGCCCGCCTTTGATGACCCAGTTAGCTGCACTGGGGGGACAGTGACAACCCAATGGGGACTTGAACCCCCAACCTTAGGATCGGTGATCCTGCGCCCGATCCACTAGACCACCACTGCCCCCTTAATATAGTATATGGAATAATATTCATTCATTCATTTTCTGACCCGCTTAATCCTGATTAGGGTTGCCGGAAGGCTAGTGCCCATCTTAGCCTACTCTGGGTGAGGGCAGAGTACAGTCCAGACAGCTCTATGGAATAATATGAATACGTATTTAAAATAATTCTTCATACTGCTATATTTCTGCAGTAATGATACATACACAGTGGCATATCAAAGGTTAATAGACACCATAATTAAAATAAGAATAATAATAATAATAATAATAATAATAATAAATACACACACACATATTTTATATATATATAAATATCTAAGTTGATGGAGATCCCTCAGAGCAGGACTCTGACTCACTTGGAGTTTTTCTGCAACCTCAGTGGTCTTACAGGGGGTTTATTTTTAACAGTCCACTTGACTGGTTGAATACACTTCTCAGAGAGCCCAGGTCAACCTAAGAGGGATGCTGTTAATTCCTTGCCTTTGCTGGTAAACAGTACACGCACTCTGTTGACTGTGGCAAAAAGAATCTGACGCTGGCTAAGTCCATCCCCAGACTGACCCACAATACAACCTCTGTTCACAGTATACCTTGTCACTATAAATAATTTATATACTATAATCTAATATGGGGCAGAAGTGGCCCGGTGGTAGGACGCTAGCTTACTGATCCCAGGATTGGAGGGCCAAGGCCTGCGATGGTCTGCTGAGCAGTCCAGGGTGTACTCTGCCCTTGCCCAGAGTGAGTGGCGATGCGCACCAGCCTCCCCCCGATGCCAATTGGGTTTAAGCAGTTCATAAAATTAATCATAATCTAATATATTATAATTAATACAAGTTTCATGAAATGAGTTTCTCAGATAAAAATCTGGAAAGAGTGATGTCTATTTCCTGTTGATTTGCCCCTGTGTTCATGTATATATGTTGATGTTTTGCTCATTCTTCGGGTAACGATGAAGAAATATATGACCATGTGTTGTGTCTGAGTTGAAGCTACTATTATAAAAATGCTTAGGTAGAAAATACTGCAATCAGGCACATGTATATTATTATGAACTCTTTCTTGAACACCTCAAATGTCCTCTGAGACCAGTATGTTCCAAGTCCTCAACTGTATTAAAGCTTCTCTTGATCGCCCTCTGAACTAATTGACTGAGGCATGTTGATATGAATAATCCTTCTTGTCATGTGATCCAAAACAATCCTTGTACTTTATCCCAAATCAGTAGGGTATAAGCACGAGGTCTAACGAACTCCAACGGCTTTTTGTCTGTTACAGTCTTTTTTAAAAATATTTTATTAATTATATATGTGTTTTCCAAATAGTTGCAAGATAGAACTCGGGATTAATATTGTACAGGATGTTTTGATTAAGAAGAGCTGAAATGTAATAATGAACATTTTCGGTTGAGAAGCTGAATAAGAGCTTTTCAAACCTATTTTCACAATGGGACAGCGACTCAGTGAGGAGACGGACGATAAGGAAATCGATGTTGCTGAACTGCAGGAGTGGTATAAAAAGTTTGTGGTGGAGTGCCCGAGTGGAACCCTTTTCAAGCATGAGTTCAAGAGCTTCTTTGGCGTAACAGACAACCAAGAAGCTGCTGACTACATCGAGAACATGTTCCGTGCTTTTGATAAAAATGGGGTGAGTAGTAATGCAGTCTGCAGTGATATTCATTAATTGCAACAGTAAGACTAATGGTGGCTCTTCCTGACATTCCAAAGTTTCATTTCAGTATAATTTTCTATTGGCATGAAATAAAATTCTTTTTTTTTCTGTTTCTCATAGGACAACACGATTGATTTTCTGGAATATGTTGCAGCCTTGAACTTGGTATTGCGAGGCAAGCTGGAGCATAAACTAAAATGGACTTTTAAAATGTATGATAAAGACGGGAGTGGTTGCATTGACAAGACAGAGCTGAAGGAGATTGTGGAGGTAATCAATTCCAACCTCTTGATCATTATTTATTCAGATTGAGTCAGGTCCAGGCATGGCCTTCACTTTTAAAAATCTATGTGGTGAATATATTTGCTGAAATGTTGAGGAACGAGTAACAAAAGATCATTTCATTTAGAGAATAGCAGAAGCTGAAATTCAGTTTGACCTCAGAAATAACTTTTATATCACTCATTGTTTATTAGGGTATTCATTAAGCATGCTACTCACAAATTCATTTAAAAATGCAATAAAGTAAACACTATTTATTCAATTGACATGATGATGATGATGATGATGATGATTATTATTATTATATTAAATGTACAAAATGTGATCAATTTGTTCCATATTGTGTTTTTTATGTCAGTGAAAATATAATTAGGTAATCCTAACTGATATAAAGCTGCTTCACTTTATAATACTTAGTGTGCTTTGTTTAAGTCAATATATCGAATGAAGAAGGCCTGCCATGGAGAACTGGATGAGGAATGTAATCTGCTCACCCCAGACCAGGTGGTGGACCGCATATTTGAGCTGATGGATGAGAATGGAGATGGTGAGACAGTTTTTTTTTTTTTTTTTTTGGCCAAATCATTTATAAGGCAGTGTATAAGAATTGCACCACAAATTTAAATTACAAGCACAAAAACTTTTTTAGAATTATTGAACCTGTTACTGTATACAGAAAATTAAGCAACAGCTTCCTAACGATGGGACAAGGTATAATCTGTTGGGCTATTTGCACCCGAACCAAGTGACTCATCAGGCCGGTGCTTATCCCCGGTTTCTGTAGCGTGAAGCAACCAGGAGTTCAATTCCTCCTGGATGGGACACTTAGTCCATCACAGGTTATCTTCCCTGTTTTTTTTTTTTTTGGTTGTTTTTTTTTTTTTTTACTGGTACCCATTTATACTGAGGGCAGCGGTGGTCTAGTGGTATAGGTGCTGGATCACTGATCCTAAGGTTGGGGGCTCAAGCCCCACTCACCACAGGTTGTCACTGCATCCCCCCAGTGCATCTAACTGGGTTATCAAAGGCCGGCCATGTCTCTCACTGTCTATGGTGAGAGGCATGTAAAAGAACCGTTGCTGACTTTCGTCAAGAGTAGCTGCAAAGCCGTCAGCGTATTTCCACCCTGCGATGGCCTGGCGAGCTGTCCAGGGTGTATTCTGCCCTCACCCGGAGTTAACTGGGATGGGCACCAGCCTTCCCACGACTCTAATTAGGATTAAGCGGTTACAGAAAATGAACTGAACTGAAACTTTTATACTGCTGAGTGAACAGAGGCACACTTGTTGTTAAGACCTTGCCCAGGGATCTTAGCACAGTGGAGGTCTAAGTGGGATTTGAACACACAACCTCCTGATCATGAGCACAGCACCCTAACCACTACACCACCGGCCCCACACTTTTGGGAGAAGACATACAGTTTATTCCTTCCAGTTTTATGACTATCCCTGTGCAGGGCAGTGGTGGTCTGGTGGTAAAAGGTGCTGGATCACTGATCCTAGGGTTGGGGGTTCGAGTCCCACTCTCCACAAGGTTGTCACTGTCCCCCCAGTGCAACTAACTGAGTTATCAAAGGCCAGCCATGTCTCTCACTGTCTATGGTGAGAGGCATGTAAAAGAATTATTGCTGACTTTGGTCAAGAGTAAACTGCAAAGCCGTCAGCGTGGTTCTGTCCCTTGTTAAGGATTGTGTCAGGAAGGGCATCTGACGTAAAACTCTATGCCAAATCGAATATGCATTTTTTTTAAATATTCATCGAATTAAAAAATAAGGAAATTATGAACGAATAGGAGAAAAAGTTAAGGAAAATGCCACAAAAACAAAAAAACCCCTAAACAAACACAGAACAAGACACAACCCAAAACCTCCCATCAAAACTAGTTACATTTTTGTGAGGTGCGCATCTGAGTGCGTGCACGCACATCTGTGCACGCATCTGTATGTGTGTGTGTGTGTATTTATATTTTATTTACACCTTGTGCATTATTTTTGAATGTTTAATTGTTATTATAAGCATTTATAGCATTGAATATGTATTTATTGATATTATATACAGATATACATGTACGTATACGTCAGTCGGGGGTGTTGATCCTACTTCACAAAATTTGATGGTCGCAGGAGGGATCTCGGTCCCAATTAACCGCGGAAAGTGAGAGATCCCTGTATATACAGTATATACAAAACCGAGCATTTGAGGGTTAAGGGTTAAGGGCCTTGCTTAAGACCCTTTGGATCAGTACCAATTGTCTTATCCACTGAACCACCAATGTCCATCAAGATCAAAAGCAGAATTTGCCAACTGTGAATTGTGACTCCAAAATCCATTCATCTTTCCATATGCCGAGCTGCTTATACCTAATAGGGTTGAAGGGAGACTCAGTCAACTCCGGGTGAAGGCGTGGTACACCCTGTTCAGCTTGGCTATTCATTGCAGGTCCAACACAGATACAACCATTGCATTCACACTTGTACCAAGAGCCAATCAAAAACAACAAATTACAAATTAGCCTAATGTGCAAGTCTTCGGAATGTGGATACAGTGTTTGGAATTTACCTTTGGAAAAACCAACGGAAGTATACGGAGAACATGCAAACTTCACACAAAAATGCCCTCACTGAACGCAGGAATCGAACCCAGAACCTACTTGCTGTGAGGCAGACATCACCGTACCACCCTGAAATGAACACATTTAATAAAATGATGTTTTTGTCTAAATCTAAATCTATATTCGAAAAGGTATTCTACAACATAGGCATAGAATTGGAGGTAGTGAATAACATTGAACCCCAACACACCTCTTCTTCTTTTCCTTTCGGCTGTTCCCTTCAGGGGTCGCCACAGCAAATGATCTGCCTCCATCTCTCCCTGTCCTCTGCATCTTCTACTCTTACTCCAACGACCTTCATGTCCGCCTTCACCGCATCCATAAATCTCTTCTTTGGTCTTCCTCTGGGCCTTTTGCCTGGTAGTTCCAACCGCAGCATCCTACGACCAATATACTCACTATCCCTCCTCTGTACATGTCCAAACCATCTCAATCTAGCCTCTCTGACTTTGTCTCCAAAACATCTAACATGTGCTGTCCCTCTGATGTACTCATTTCTGATCCTATCCATCCTCATTACTCCCAAAGAGAACCTCAACATTTTCATCTCTGCTACCTCCAACTCTGACTCCTGTCTTTTCCCCAGGGCCACTGTTTCTAAACCATACAACATCGCTGGCCTCATCACCGTTTTGTACACTTTTCCCTTCATTCTTGCCGATACCCTCCAATCACACATCACACCGGACACTTTTTTCCATCCATTCCAACCTGCCTGCACGCGCTTCTTCACCTCTTTTCCACACTCTCCATTGCTCTGGACCCCAACACACCATACCTAATAAAAAATAAAGAATAGTTGGCAAAGTATTTTGTTTTTCATTGTTCATCAAACTCAGATCCTAGAATACTCTCTGAACACCTGCTTATTATAGAAAGAGAAAGCTGGTCCATGTGAATAGATTTCTATACATGAAAGGTTTCATGGCAACACTAAACATCTTATATTAATCTGTAGTGTGTTCACAATATTTTAAGGAGTGATGATGAGCATGTTCTCTCTTTACACAGGGGAGCTGTCACTGGATGAGTTCATCGATGGTGCACGGCGTGATAAGTGGGTCATGAAGATGCTGCAGATGGATGTGAACCCAGGAGAGTGGATCAATGAGCAGCGGCGGAGGAGCGCCAATTTCTGAAGCAGAAAATCCACTATCCAAATGCTTACTCAGCCAAGATTTCACAGAGAATTTGGTCACTCTACAGTATATGATATACCATATACACTTTTCATTCTGTGAATAAAGACTGTGTAGCAAGTCAGCTTTTCCCAAAGCAAAAAACAACCTTTTAAATAGCACTGAGATACTCGGCAAAGGAAATGCCAAACATTTCAGGTTGTTTTTGTTGTTGATTTTGCTTTGCATTTCTGTTCATCAGTAACACTACAAATGTAACATTACTGTATATTAAAATTTACATGTATTTTATAATACATTCTACATGGCTTGGGTTGAGGATAGCATTTAATGCAACACAAATGAGGCATATTTTCATTTAAGTAGATAGTATCATTCTATTGTATGTTTTGGATCAAATCTTCCAAAGGGACATGTTTAGAGATTATTAATAAGGTGTGGACTCACACAGATATGAGGCTATTTTGTGAAAGTGAATGCAGAAGAATTTCAACCATCGGCCATTTCTTATTATTATTTATACAATAACAGAATCTTTGACAGAATTTTCACAAGATGGCAAACTTGTGAACTGTGTTTACACAAAAACATTTATTGTTCAGCAAAGAATAAAATACGTTTGTTTTCTACATATTTCTTGTTTGTTTCGATGGCTGTTTCGTGAGCCAAATGTGGCTCTTTTGATGACTGCATTTGACACTACTAGTAAATAAAATAAATCAGGTGGCCTGTATGAACAGTATAACTAATACATAATTTTGCCGTCCTTTAAATAAAAATACACAAAAAATCCATCAAATAAAACAAAAACAGAAAAATAAATCTTACGCATTTTAATCTATAAATCTATTTTCAACACCACTTTTTGCTGTGGCGCGCAGCGGAGAGCCAATCCTTTCTGTACTCCAGTGTGTGGGTGGGTCTGATACCTTGAAACTCAAATTTTATTGGATTATAATATATTGCGCAAGTTGGTTTTGGGTTAAGAGGTAAATTTCCCTCATTTTTGATCCTCTCATTTGCACGAAGTCAAGCAGAACTGGCAAGCAAAACACAAATGGACAGACATGGATAAACTTCAACCCACAGACCAGCTGATTGTTAAAACTTGGGACGCGCTTCCTGTCACATACCAAACACTGCAGCGTGTGAGTCATGCCATATTGACCATGTTTGGCTCCACATTCGCACGCGAGCAGTCCTTCTCACACGGGAAAAACATCAAGATCAACCTGTGGTCACATGTAATAGATGGAAGCCTAAACGCCTGCATGAAGCTGAACCTCAGCAGGTATCAACCAGACTACAAAGCCGTCAGCAAAACCATGCAGCACCAGAACTCACATTAATGGTAAAAAGTACTTTTCTTATTAATGAATAACTTCGTTATAACAATGTTGTTTAAAATAAATTCAGTCTTATTATACTCTAAAATTGTTGGTCTTCTTTTTCCATTTAGTTGTATTCAGTATTTATATATATATATATATATATATATATATATATATATATATATATATATATATATATACACACACACACACACACACACAGTATATACGTATATGGCTCTCAGAGGATTAGATTTTAAAATATGTGTTTATTTTCGTCTCTCTTAGTCAAAAAGGTTCCCGACCCCTGCACTATATTAACCAAAGCTGTGTTGTTCACAGAGAAAATGTCGAATTTATAATAAGCTCCATGAAATTGAGTACCTACAGTATGTACTCACTGAAAATGAACACTTACTCATTTGCCGAACTGCTTCATCCTTATTCATGTTTCATGGAGACTGGAGCCTACCTCAACAGCAAATGGTCAAAGGCAGTGTACATCCTGAACAGCTCACCATTACCTTTACATTTATGGAATTTGACAGATGACCTTCTGCAGAACAATGTACATTTACCTTTTTTATATGTACAACTGAGGCTCAAGGGGCCAACACTGGCAGACCACAACACCTTAACCACTGAGCTGCCACGACAGTTGCAGGGCCAAAACGCACCACCATTTACACTCACACTTAGCCTAATGTGTATGTCTTTGGACTGTCGGGAGAAACCGGAGTACCCAGGGACAACCTACGAAAGCCTGGGGAGAATTTGCAATCTCCCCACAGAAACACCCATACAGTACATACACCATGTGTTTGGGTTAAGTTTTTAAACTATCCAAGGAAACTGAACATTAATAGTACACTTATTAAAGTGTAAAGTACAAATATACAACCATTCACACTCACAAGTCTGGGCAATTCAAAATACTAAAAAGCTTAATGTGCATGTCTTTGGACTGTGGGAGGAAACTAGAGCTCCCAGAGGAAACCATGCAAGCAAGAGGAGAACATGAACAACTGAAAACAACCTCTAGATTGAGATTCCCTCTTTGTGTGTGGGAGTTGAAAGTTAAAGAAAAAGAGGGAGAAGGCAAGAGGACTGGAGCTTGTCAAAGGGGAGTTTGAAACTTCCCTGAAGCGTGAGAGGGTTGTTGTCAGTGAAGAAAGTGCTGAGGAGTGTGTCCATGTCTTCTAGAAAGTGTCCTAGGGGTCCAGGGGGTGGACTGTAAATAACAATAATGAGGAGGCTGATTGGAGAGGGCACTTTTGTGGCATGAAGCTCACAGGAGGAGATGCCGTGATGAGACAGAGAGAGTGGTGTAAATCAGACCTTTACCGCCACCTCTCTCAGTTACTCATGGAGTATGAGAAAAAGCATAAGCAGAGGAAAGAGCTGTTGGTATAGCAGAGTTGTGTGTGCAAATCCAGGTTTCAGTTAATGCAAGGAAGTCAAGAGCGTAGTGAGACGCAACAGCAGAAGTGAAATCAGCCATTTTTGTTTTTTAATTTTATAAACAGCATATTGCCAGTTCCAGAGCCAACCAGCCACACTCATTTGAAACTGGGACAGCAGTTGAGGACAGATAAGGATGCTGAGAGTATGACCTCTGGCTTGTTGGTACGATCTCCTCTAGAGGGTAATGGAGTTATGCAGTGGCATTATGACTGTTAATACTATAAAAGAAAGGCTTCTCTGACATATACAGATAAAATATCACCTTAACACAAATAGTCTCAACTCCTGATCTGGTAGGAAGATAAAGTTTATAAATAATTGACTTCAAAAGCTTGTGTGTGTGTGTGTGTGTGTGTGTGTGTGTGTGTGTGTGTGTGTGTGTGTGTTATTTAACAGAGCAGATCAGATCAGAATACTTTATTAATCCTGGAGGAGAATGTGTGCACACAGCTGCTCAATACAAACAGAGAGAGATAAAATCCTAATAAAGAAAAGAACCATTTTACATTTCATTCATTTTCTGAAACACTTAATCCTAATTAGGGTTGCGAGGAGGCTGGCACCCATCTCAGCCAACTCTCAGCAAGGGCGGAGTACACCCTGCACAGCTCATCAGGTCATCCCAGGGCTGACACTCACACAACTATTCACACTCAAACCTGTGTGATTTGGAACCACCAATAAACCGACTATGCGTGTTTTTGAACTGTGAGGGAAACCCACGCAAACATGAGGAGAACATGCAAACTCAAACATGCAAGCCAAGGACCTTCTTGCTCTGAGGCAAATGTGCTAACCACTATGCCACCATGCTGTGCTGTATACACATATATATATATATATATATATATATATATATATATATATATATAGGATTTTCTGAGTAGATCCTTCCGTAGGAGAGTGCTCAATACTTTTTGGTAGAGCAAATAACAAAAATAAAAGGACAGGACAAAGACTTTCCATTGAAACTCCATTTATCACTACAGATCTGTTTCGAGGGGTGGTGAATTCTATATTCTTCTATAATCACCTGAAGAGAGAGGATGGTTTCACCACCCCTCGAAACAGATCTGTAGTGATAAATGGAGTTTCAATAGAAAGTCTTTGTCCTGTCCTTTTATTTTTATAGTTTTATATATATATATATATATATATATATATATATATATATATATATATATATATAGAGAGAGAGAGAGAGTATATACTCACATATACATATATATACGTATATATATATATATATGTATAAATATGTATATATATATATATATATCTGGGGCAGTGATGGTCTAGTGGATAGGGTGCAGGATCACTGATCCTAAGGTTGGGGGTTCGAGTCCTCACAGGGTTGTGACACTGTCCCCCCAGTGCAGCTAACTGGGTTATCAAAGGCGGGCCATGTCTGTCACTGTCTATGGTGTGAGGCATGTAAGAGAACAACCATTGCTGACTTTTGTAAAGAGTAGGCTGCAAAGCTGTCAGCGAGTTTCTGTCCCTTGCTAAAAGGGTTGTGACAGGAAGGGCATCCGACGTAAAAACCCATGCCAAATCAAATGTGCGAATCAGATGATTCACTGTGGCAACTCTAGAGAACCGGAAAAAGCCGAAACGAAAAGAAGAAGATATATATATATATATATATATATATATATATATATATATATATATATATATATATAATGCAGTCATGAGGGAGGAGCACAAGCCAGTGTCTCTCCCTCACGCCGGTCCCAAGCCCGGATAAATGCAGAGGGTTGCGTCCGGCCTAAAACAAATGCCAAATAAAAGATGCGAGTCACAACAAACAATTTCATACCAGATCGGTTGAGGCCCGGGTTAACAATGACCGCCATCAGTGTTATTAACCAACAGGGTGCTGGTGGAAATTGGAAATTTGAAGACATCAAAGAAGGAGAAGCGGGAGGCGTGTCCGTAGGCAGAGAGAGAAGATGAAAGGCATGACTGTAGGACTGAAAGTAGGGACTTTGAATGTTGGAACTATGACAGGAAAAGGTAGAGAGCTGGCTGACATGATGCAGAGGAGGAAGGTGGACATACTGTGTGTTCAGAAGACCAGGTGGAAAGGTAGCAAGGCTAGAAGCTTATGAGCAGGGTTTAAGCTGTTTTTTCATGGTGTGGATGGGAAGAGAAATGGAGTAGGAGTCATCTTGAGGGAGGAGTTTGTCAGGAATGTTCGAGAAGTGAAAAGAGTGTCAGACAGAGTGATGAGTCTCAAGTTAGAAATTGAAGGCGTGATGGTCAATGTTGTTAGTGCTTATGCCCCACAGGCAGGATGTGAGCGACAAGAGAAGGAGAGATTATGGAATGAGTTAGATGACGTGATGCAGAATACCCCCAGAGGTGAAAGAGCGGTCTTTGGTGCAGACTTCAATGGACATGTTGGTGGAGGAAACAGAGGGGACGAGGAAGTGATGGGTAGGTTTGGTATCCAGGACAGGAACACAGAAGGACAGATGTTGATCGATTTTGCAAAAAGGATGGAAATGGCTGTGGTGAATACTTTTTTCCAGAAGAGAAAGGAGCATAGGATGACTTATAAAAGCGGCAGTAGGAGCACACAGGTAGACTACATCTTGTGTAGGCGATGTAATTTGAAGGAAGTCAGTGGCTGCAAAATAGTAGCGGGTGAGAGTGTTGCCAAACAGCATAGGATGGTGGTGTGCAGGATGACATTGATGGTGAGGAAGGTGAAGAAGGCAAAGGCAGAGCAGAAGACAATGTGGTGGAAGCTGAAAAAGGAAGAGTGTCGTGTTGTCTTCAAGGAGGAGTTGAAACTGGCTTTGGGTGGTCAGGAACTGCTTCCAGATGACTGGACAACTACAGCTAATGTGATCAGGGAGACAGGTAGGAGAGTACTTGGTGTGTCATCTGGAAAGAGAGGAGATAAGGAGACTTGGTAGTGTAATGAGGAAGTGCAGGAGTGTGGACAAAGGAAGAGGTTAGCTAAGAAGAAGTGGGACATTGAAAGGACCGAAGAGAGTAAACAGGAGTACAGGGAGACACAGCGTAAGGCGAAGGTAGCAGTGTCAAAGGCCAAACAGAGGGCATATGATGACTTGTATGCTCGGTTGGAAAGTAAAGAGGGAGAAAACTATTTATACAGGTTGGCACAGCAGAGAAATAGAGATGGGAAGGATGTGCAGCAAGTTAGAGTGATAAAGAACAGAGAGGAAAATGTATTGACTGATGACAGAAGTGTGCTGGGAAGATGGAAAGAGTACTTGAAATGAGAGAGAGAAAAAAAGTAGAAGAGGTGACTGTTGAGGACCAGGAAGTAGCAAAGATTAGTAAGGGTGAAGTGAGGAGGGCATTGAAGAGGATGAAGAATGGAAAGGCCGTTTTTCCTGATGACATACCGGTGGAGGTCTGGAAGTGTCTAGAAGAGGTAGCAGTAGATTTTCTCACAAGAACATCCAACAAGGTCTTAGAGAGCGAGAGGATGCCAGATAAATGGAGAAGTGTGATGGTGCCCATTTTTAAGAACAAGGGAGAGGTGCAGAGTTGTGGCAACTACAGAGGAATAAAGTTGATTAGCCATACCATGAAGTTATGGGAAAGAATAGTGGAAGATAGACTAAGGACAGAGGTCAGCGTTTGTGAACAACGGTTTGATTTCATGGCAAGAAAAAGCACTACAGATGCAGTGTTTGCCTTGAGGATGTTAATAGAGAAGTACAGAGAAGGTCAGAAGGAGCTGCATTGTGCCTTTGTGGATCTGGAGAAAGCATATGACAGGGTGTCGCGAGAAGAACTGTGGTATTGCATGAGGAAGTCTGGAGTGGCAGAGAAGTATGTTAGAGTGGTGCAGGACATGTATCAGAGATGTAAGACAGTGGTGAGGTGTGCTGTCGGTGTGACAGAAGAGTTCAAGATGGAGGTAGGACTGTACCAAGGGTCAGCTCTGAGCCCCTTCTTGTTTACTATGGTGATGGACAGGCTGACAGATGAGGACAGACAAGATTCCCCATGGACTATGATGTTTGCAGATGACATCGTGATCTGCAGTGAGAGCAGAGAACAAGTGCAGGAAAATCTAGAGAGGTGGAGGTATGCCCTGGAAAGGAGAGGAATGAAGGTTAGCCTCAGTAAGACAGAATACATGTGTATGAATGACAAGGCCCCAAGAGGAACGGTGAGGTTACAGGGAGCAGAGATGAGGAAGGTGGAGGATTTTAAGTACTTCGGCTCAAAAATCCAGAGCACTGGAGAGTGTGGAAAAGAGGTGAAGAAGCGTGTGCAGGCTGGTTGGAATGGTTGGAGAAAAGTGTCCGGTGTGATGTGTGATAGGAAAGTATCGGCAAGAATGAAAGGAAAAGTGTACAAGACGATGTTGAGGCCAGCGATGTTGTATAGTTTAGAAACAGTGGTGCTGAGGAAAAGACAGGAGTCAGAGCTGGAGGTAGCAGAGATGAAAATGTTGAGGTTCTCTTTGGGAGTAACGAGGATGGATAGGATCAGGAATGAGTACATCAGAGGGACAGCACATGTAAGACGTTTTGGAGACAAAGTCAGAGAGGCTAGATTGAGATGGTTTGGACATGTACAGAGGAGGGATAGTGAGTATATTGGTAGTAGGATGCTGAGGTTGGAACTACCAGGCAGAAGGCCTAGAGGAAGACCAAAGAGACGATTCATGGACGTGGTGAAGGAGGATATGAAGGCAGTTGGTGTAAGAGAAGAAGATGCAGAGGATAGGGTGAGATGGAGGCAGATGATTCGCTGTGGCGACCCCTGAAGGGAACAGCCGAAAGGAATAGAAGAAAATATATACACACTTACTGTATACATATGCACACACACACATATATATATATATGTATGTATATATATATATATATATATATATATATATATATATATATATATATATATGTATATATGTATATATGTATATGTGTGTATATATATATATATAGACAGACAGACAGACAGACAGACAGATAGACAGATAGATAGATAGACAGATAGATAGATAGATAGATAGATAGATAGATAGATAGATAGATAGATCTCAAATACGCTTTCGTGACAATGGAGCAATCAGGGCTCCATTTATAATTTTGGGTTACTTCAGGAATACAATGTTGCCAGCCCACAATATTTGTATGGAAAACACCACAAGTTCATGTTCCAGTAAAGACAATTTGTTTAGTCATCAGAACTCAGCCAGATTTTTGCATTTGCATCCAGCATTAATCATGGACAAGACACCTTAGGAATGGTGAATAAAAACCTTTTATTACACAAAGTGTGAAAGAAAGAACTTGACAGCATATGGCCATAAAAAGAGTGAACAGGTAAGTGTCAAATATATACGACTACAATCTACTCTTCACTAGACTCATTAATAAAATTATTTTATTTTTGCTTGTTTACATACAAGTGTTTACATACATGACCCACTCTTCACTGTCTAAAGCTGCTGCAGCTTATCCTGTCTTTGTGACTCAAATCAGCCAAATGTTTCATACAGGCCTTACATCACCTTACTACTGGAAACTCCATACATAAACTGTTATAACAGGTTTGGAAGATACATCGACACATAATAGGAGGTACAGACCTTCATAATATTCCCCATGCCAAACATGTCAACTGCCACGCCCACCTCTCTTGTCTGAGTACAGTACTGTATAGCGTAGCAGGGATTTCAATTGATATCTTCCACAAATTACAAGGAATTTTTCGGACACTTTTGTACAAGAGGATGAACAATCTCGAAAATGTTATCACTATATTCCACACAAGTATCGCTCTCAGGTTCAGAAATCAATCATCCGAGGCATGTACGTTCGTTTTATTTGCTTAATGTTAAAACAAAAAGCTCCCAAGGGGAATCAGAGCCTGCAGCCTGTCCCCAGAACTTGAGAGATTAAAATATACAAAACGCCACTACACAATTATAACCAAAAAAGGTAAACCTAAAGTATTACAATTAAATTCGATGTTGTTAATGTTTCATGACGTACCATTATAAGGACGCCAAAGGATGTCAACTTTCAACTGAAATAGTACCCAAAGCAATGTTCTGCCCTAACCGGAAGTTGAAGCTGAATTACAACGCGAAAGGGGCCTGTGCGCAGTCTAATTTTTTTCCGCCCACGTCATTGGATGCAAGTCAAACTCGCGTGACAACTTCAAAGTACGGTGGCCCTTATTATTCATTTCATCAGAAACAAGATTTGCTCGCTTACCTTCTTCTGCCCGCTGATTGGTTATCAGCTCTCGACTGCATTCTCTGTGGAGACGTTGAGCTGAGAGAAAGAGAAGCTAAATGCTAACAAGTTTCTATCTGTACATTGTTTATGTAAGTGAAAACGCAACCGGACAGGCAGTTATTAAAGTTTTTGTAGATGATTATTATATTTCATTCATTCGTTTTATGAACCGCTTAATCCTAATTAGGGTCGCGGGGAGGCTGGCGCACAAGTCAGCCGATTCCGGGCGAGGGCGGAATACACACTGGACGGCACGCCAGGCCATCGTAGAAATCCGCTGACGGCTATTCAGCTGCTCTTGACGAAAGTCAGCAATTATTCTTTTACATGAACCTCTCACCATTGACAGTGACACGTAACCGGCCTTTGATAACCCAATTAGCTGCACTGGGGCTGATTCTTATATGATGATATCTATTATATAGTTAAGTCGCGGTTATACTCTGTGATCTTTTCAGTTAAGAGTGTTGTGTTAGTGGATCTAGAACTGAAGAATTGTGCTTGATGATCTAGGATGGAAAATAAACTTCATTATGAGACAGGAGATTTGTTCTCCTGCCCCAGTGATTACTCGCTGGCTCATTGCATCAGCATGGACTGTAAGATGGGAGCAGGCATTGCTAAAGTCTTTAAAAGCAAGTTTGGGGGAGTTGAGGAGCTCGTGGAACAAAGTGAGTGTCAAAGCAAGTGCGCCTGGTTTAAATATCAGAATTGATGTCTAATCGCCTCTGTTTTCCCCCAGAGAAGCAACCAGGACAGTGTGCAGTGCTTAAGAGAGATGATCGATTTGTATACTACCTGGTGAGATGATTATCATGGCAGAAGTCATTACTGTTGGCTTTTCAGTATAACTCATTCATTTATTTGCTAAACCACTTAATCCATCGCAAGGAGACTGGAGTGTATGTCAGCCAACACCAGGTGAAGGCAGGGTACACCCTTAACGGCCCACCCTGTCATTGCAGAGCCAACACATACATACAAACATTTACACTCACACCTGTGCATGTTTTTGGACTGTTGGAGGAAACAACTGTGTTCAGAAGAAACCCAATCTAGCACTTAGAAACGCCCGAACCCAGGACCTTCTGGCTGTGGGACAGACCTGCTCTGTTTGGAGTTTGCATGTTCTTCCTGTACTTGCATGGATTTCCTCCCACACCCTCAAAGACATACGAATTAGGTGAACTGGCTGTTCCAAATTGCCTCCTGGTGTGAGCGTGAGTGTGTGTGTGTTGTTTGCTCTGCGATAATCTGGTAAACTGTTCAGGTTGCTCAGTGTAGACTGTGATATGCACCAGACATCACTTGACCTTTGCAGGAGTGAGCAGCTAGACAAATGTGTGAGTAAATTTAAAGTATCGTGATACATTTTTCACAGTAGACACGAATTTCAACGTAGTGTGTTTCAAAAAGCTGAATAGCAAACAAATCCCAAGAGAGTGTCAGACATAGAGATATTTTGTAGTGTGGCTTTAAGAATTAACAACATTCAGTCATTAAGTTATTAAAACTTCCACCAAATCTTTTTTTTTTTTGTCTGTGAACACAAACACAACAAATAACATGAATGGATTTTTACTAGCAGAGGTCCCAAGTAATGTTTTTAACTCATTGCACACTGCTGACTGCTGAGTCAAACCTGGAAACAGCTCCTCCCGAAGCCACAGTTGGCATGTCACCAAATTTTAAACTCATATCCAAGTGATTAAAAGTTCTTGGTCATACCCATATTAATGAAATATCTTCAGTGGGAACTACTTAATCTCTTTGGATAGATGTATTAAAGAGAATTTGAGAGTCTGATCCTTTGTATTGGAGAAACAGGCGTGCCTAGGAAATGTGCAAGGGTCCACCACACATCTGTTTCACCTGTTTGAGCAGGATTAAAGTCACAGATGCATAAACTCCAGGTGAAATCTGGGCAACATAGTAGAAAAAAAATTAATTTATATTCACTGGGACCAAACAGCAATAGGCTATACAGTCCCATATACAGTGAATGGTTACAACATAGAGTGTATAGCTGGATTTGTATGAGAGATGCTCCAGATGTTTCTTTAAACACATAATTATAAGTGTGTTTGAAGGAGTTTATGATTTTTACCCAAATTCATTTGCCAAAAGTCATGTATATATGAATGTCCAAAATACTAGTATATATTTTTCTTCAATAGCCTTTCAACTTGCAAATTAAAAGAAATGTAAAGTTTTTGAATGTAACAAAGTGGAAGGGAAAGGATTGCGATATGAATTTTTTTAAGATGTTGCTGGGCTGAATGTTTACCAAAGATTAAAACACTGTTGCAAAGTCCTAGTAAATTGGTCTTTCTTCAATAAATTTGCATTTATATAAATGGCTGTGTTTTGTTTGATGAAACCATATGCGCAGTTTTGGATGGAATGTTTATCTAGAGTAGGTACAAGTGACAAGTCATTACATTTAATAGGTGTTTTGTTTGTGGGATCCTGGTGAGAATTTTTTTTTTCTAAAATACGGAACAAATCAAATCATACACCAAATGTTCATCAATCACCCACTAAGGGGAGACATTTCATTATGACTATGCCAAGTTATAATAATCCATTTGTGCCTGGTGGAGGTACTTTTTGCTCTATGTTTGCCCTTAATATTTGCACTTTATAATTTAGCTTTGTATTATTTGCCATGAAACAGATTACAAAGGAAAAGTACAACCATAAACCGACCTATGAAACACTCCACCGAAGTTTGGAAGAAATGAAATCACACTGCTTAGAAAATGGAGTCACCAAACTGGCAATACCACGGTATGGAGTAATTTTTACAGTTTAGACTCACATTAAACCTAAACATACACAGAATATTCTCGATATTCAATTACTTTAACCCATTACTGTTAAATTTCAGTGCTTTGCAAATTAATTTGCAAAAAATCAGAGAACATCCTCGTTTTTAATATTTTGTTCATTTGAATGTGTACTTGGACTTGTAGGATTGGCTGTGGCTTGGACAAACTAACTTGGAACAAAGTGTCTGTTATCATTGAAGAAGTCTTCCAGGATGCAGGTGTAGCGATAACTGTATATTCATTATAGGCTGCAATAGTCTTGGAAGCTCTTTCAGCATCTGGATCATCTTTAAATTATATCACCTATGTTTCTGTTTTGTCTCCGATATATATTGTAAATGATTCTCACGTCAAATTAACCGTTTCTTGAAGGGTCAGCGCAGATGTTTTACAGTGTAATCAGTTTGTTTTCGGGGATCCCGTTTTCAGATGATGATGCATGTTGACCACTAGATGGCGTACTTGTTTGGAACATGTTGAGGAGTTTCTAAATCTAATATGACGCTAGTAGTTCAATTTTTCCAGAATAAATGAAAATTAATATGTAATGTGACCATTACAGTTGTTCTTTTATCCATTCCTTCATTTTCTGACAGCTTTAAAGGTACTTATGCAATACTGTAGTTCTGAATAAATTAAATAAATAAAACCTAGCTTTTTCCTGTTTGGAACCATGACTTGGCTAAATATTGTCAACGAATTTAAATATAAAGATGTGTATAAAACATTGCAAATTAAATTTTGGGCATATTGTGTAATCATATAACATGAATTGAAATAAGCATTTGCTCAGGCAGATGGGGGTTAAAATTAAAAGGTTTGACTTATAGGCATGAACCATTTATCATTACTTTAGAACTAGATTTCCTTTCGGCTTTCCCTTTCTCATGGTCGCCACAGCGGATGATTCGCACGTTTGATTTGGCATAGGTTTTTACGTCGGATGCCCTTCCTGACACAACCCTTTAGCAAGGGACAGAAACACGCTGACGGCTTTGCAGCTACTCTTTACAAAAGTCAGCACTGGTTCTTTTACATGCCTCTCACCATAGACAGTGAGAGACATGACCGTCTTTTGATAAACCAGTTAGCTGCACTGGGGGTTTTCATTATTTTATAACCTGATTAAAAAATTTGATGTATTTCAGAAGACCTTCTTTTCCTTTCGGCTGTTCCCTTCAGGGGTCGCCACAGCAAATATTCTGCCCCCATCTCAACCTGTCCTCTGCATCTTCTTCTCTTATACCAACAACCTTCATGTCTTCCTTCACCACATTGATAAATCTCTTCTTTGGTCTTCCGCTAGGCCTTCTGCCTGGTAGTTCCAACCTCAGCAACCTACTACTAATATATTCACTATCCCTCCTCTGTACATGTCCAAACCATCTCAATCTAGCCTCTCTGACTTTGTCTCCAAAACATCTTACATGGGCTGTCCCTCTGATGTAGTCATTTCTGATCCTATCCATCCTCGTTACTTCCAAAGAGAACCTCAACATTTTCATCTCTGCTACCTCCAGCTCTGCCTCCTGTCTTTTCCTCAGCGCCATTGTTTCTAAATCATACAACATCGCTGGCCTCATCACCATCTTGTACACTTTTCCTTTCATTCTTGCTGATACGCTCCTATCACACATCACACCACACACTTTTCTCCAATTATTCCAACCTGCGTGCACACGCCTTTTCACCCCATTCCCACACTCTCCATTGCTCTGGATTGTTGAGCCTAAGTTCTTAAAATCCTCCACCTTCCTTATCTCTGTTCCCTGTAACCTCACCGTTCCTCTTGGGTCCCTCTCATTCACACACATGTATTCTGACTTACTGAGGTTAACCTTCATTCCTCTCCTTTCCAGGGCATACCTCCACCTCTCTAGATTTTCCTGCACTTGTTCTCTACTCTCACTACAGATCACAATGTCATCTGCAAACATTATAGTCCATGGAGATTCTTGTCTAACCTCGTCTCTCAGCCTGTCCATCACCATCACAAACAAGAAGGGGCTCAGAGCTGATCCTTGATGCAGTCCTACCTCCACCTTGAATTCTTCGGTCACGCCGACAGCACACCTCACCACTGTCTTACATCTCTCATATATGTCCTGCACCACTCTAACATACTTCTCTGCCACTCCAGACTTCCTCATGCAATACCACAGTTCTTCTCTTGGCACCCTGTCATATGCTTTCTCCGGATCCACAAAGGCACAATGCAGCTCCCTCTGACCTTCTCTGTACTTCTCTATTAACATCCTCAAAGCAAACACTGCATCTGTGGTGCTCTTTCTTGGCATGAAACCAAGCTGTTGTTCACAAATGCTGACCTCTGCCCTTATTCGAGTTTCCACTATTCTTTCCCATAACTTCATCGTATGGCTCATCAACTTTATTTCTCTGTAGTTGCCACAACTCGGCACATCTCCCTTGTTCTTAAAAATGGGCACAAGCACACTTCTCCTCCATTCCTCCGGCATCTGCTCACGCTCTAAGACCTTGTTGAATGTTCTTGTCAGAGAATCTACTGCTATCTCTCCTAGACACTTCCATACATCCACAGGTATATCATCAGGACCAACTGCCTTTCCATTCTTCATCCTCTTTAGTGCCCTTCTCACTACTTCACCCTTACGATTCATTGCTACTTCCTGCTCTTCAATGGTCACCTCTTCTACTCTTTTTTTTTTTTCCTCTCTCTCATTTTTCTCATTCATCAGCTCTTCAAAATACTCTTTCTATCTTCCCAGCACACTTCTGTCATCATTCAATACATTTCCCTCTCTGTCCTTTATCATTCTAACTTGCTGCACGTCCTTCCCATCTCGATTTCTCTGCTGTGCCAACCTGTATAAATAATTTTATCCCTCCTTACTGTCCAGCCTAGTATACAAGTCATCATACGCCCTCTGTTTGGCCTTTGACACTGCTACCTTCACCTTACACTGTGTCTCCCTGTACTCCTGTTTCCTCTCTTCGGTCCTTTCAATGTCCCACTTCTTAGCTAACCTCTACCTTTGTACACACACCTGCACTTCCTGATTCCACCACCAAGTCTCCTTATCTACTTTCCTCCCAGAGGACACACCAAGTACTCTCTTACCTGTCTCCCTGATCACATTTGCTGTGGTTGTCCTGTCATCTGGAAGCACTTCCTGACCAACCAAAGCCTGTTTCAACTCCTCCTTGAAGACAACACGACTCACTTCCTTTTTCAGCTTCCACCACTTTGTGTTCTGCTCTGCCTTTGCCTTCGTCACCTTCCTCACCATCATCGTCATCCTGCACACCACCATCCTATGCTGTTTGGTAACACTCTCACCCACTACTACTTTACAGTCACTGACTTCCTTCAAACTGCATTGTCTACACAAGATGTAGTCTGCCTGTGTGCTCCTACTGCCGCTTTTATAAGTCACTCTATGCTCCTGTCTCTTCTGGAAGAAAGTATTCACCACAGCCATTTCCATCCTTTTTGCAAAATCGATCAACATCTGTCCTTCTGTGTTCCTGTCCTGAATACCATACCTACCCATCACTTCCTCGTCCCCTCTGTTGCCTGCACCAACATGTCCATTGAAGTGTGCACCAATGACCACTCTTTCACCACTGGGGGTATTCTGCATCACTTCATCTAAGTCACTCCAGAATCTCTCCTTCTCTTCTAGCTCACATCCTGACAAACTCCTCCTTCAAGATGACTCCTACTCCATTTCTCTTCCCATCCACCCCATAATAAAACAGCTTAAACCCTACTCCTGAAGCTTCTAGCTTTGCTACCTTTCCACCTGGTCCCCTGAACAGAGCACCTTTCTCCTCTGCATCATGTCAGCCAGTTCTCTATTGTTTCCTTTCATAGTTCCAACATTCAAAGTCCCTACTCTTAGTTCTAGACTCATGCTTTTCCTCTTCTGCCTCCGCCTACGGACACGCCTTCCGCCTCTCCTTCTTCAACCAACAGTAGTCCAATTTCCACCAGCACCCTGTTGGTTAACAGCACTGATGGCGGTCGTTGTTAACCCGGGCCTCGACCGATCTGGTATGGAAGTAATATCTGTGATATGCATGATAAAGTTTGGCATTGGTTTTATGTCGGATGCCCTTCCTGACACAACCCTCTGAATTTATTTAGCAGTAAAGAACTGGTTATCATGAATCATTTTAATAACTACGAAAACATCCTCAAAAGTAAGTTTAGTATTTTTTTCTATTTAGTATTAAAATTATAATGAATATACTGTATTCAGTGCCCAGTTAAAAAGATAATCAATATATAATGTTAAAATAAAATGCTTTCACCCCAGTGAAACTGTAAAATATTATGCCCCACTAATGATCTGAAATATCAAAACTGAACAGTACTTTCCGTTTTATTTATTATCTGAGTCTGAACGATCTTTACGTTTGAAAAAAACCTTTAATTTTGAAAAATGACCAGATTCTCTCGGTTACATATCAGCCATTTGAGCGCTAAAATGTAACCCACAAGGGGACGGCACATGAACAGAGGCGAGTTGGAGATGCTTCAAACAATAGCGGGGATTTTGGCTGAGCCTGAGCCTTCATTCTCCCAGCTAGTGCACCATCACCCCTGGTTTTTTTTGTTGTTTTTTTTAAGAAAAGTTCAAGTTCTACTTCCCAACCAACTTTATTTCAGCTGTTGAAAAATAACATTCATTGAGTGCTTATTATTATTATTATTATTATTATTATTATTATTGTTGTTGTTGTTGATGATAATAATAATAATAATAACAATTTATGTAACTAAATTATAGTTACAATACAGGGATCCCTCGCTACTTCGCACTTCAATTAATGCGGCTTCAGTGCATCGCAGGTTTTTTCAAAAATAAATAAATAAATATTCATCGAAGTAAAAAAATAAGGAAATTAAGGAAGAATAAGTGGAAAAGTTAAGGAAAATGTCACAAAAACAAGGCCAATTATGCAACAACAAAAAAAACCCTTAACCCAACACAAAACAAAAAACAACCCAAAATCTAACATCAAAACTGGATACATTTTGCGTCTGCGTAGCCACGCCCCCCTCTACCAGAGCCTAGTACAGACGCACCCCGACTTACGTTCGGTTCCGGACAGCCGAATGTAAGGTAAAAAAATGTAAGTTGTTACTGTATGTTCCAGTGACGTATGACGTTCATACTGTATTATAATACCATTACCATATCTCCTAAAACACCCCTAAATCAATTATTATAAACATAACATCGTAAAATAATATCAACATTAATTTCAAATAAATTAAATTCAAGCAAAATAATTTCAAATAGATAAATTTAAATCAAATTCACTCATCAAATATCAAATGCAGTATCAAATATAACCTTAAACATGCTGTATGATGCGATCTTTCTGCTTGTAAATGGTTCCGATGGTTGACGGAGCAATTTGGAAGAAACGTGCAACATTCACATGTTTTTCACCAGCATCAATTTTCTTGATAATAACAATCTTTGTTTCTAACAAGATTGCTTGCTGCTTTTTCTGATTACCACTATCACTAGTAGGCTTACACTTCTGACCAATCATATTTGCTCAGGGTTACAAAAGTACACAAAAACAGTGTAAACACAAAGATAACAGACGACCGACGTCTTAACACAAGGGTAACGCGCAGTGAACTGGGAAGAAGGAGCGGCACGTTCAGTCTGTCGTTGTAAACAATGGACGCTGTGTCATGCGGAAGTAGCGTATTACATCAGCGTACTACGTAGGTACATCTACAGAGAGCACGCTAAACTCAGAATTTGACTTTTTTTTTTTTTTAAACGTAAAATCGAAAAATACGTAAAACGAATGAACGTAAAGCGGGGAGTGTCTCTATTAAGTGTACCTCAGGATAATGTTTAATCATATTTCATACTTGTATTTATGATCTATCTTTCTGTAAATTTTATTCCATTTCTATTTCTACTTGTTCTTCAATTTCATTTCACTTTCAACCTTGGACATGTTGGTATCCCCGGATGTTTGCAAAACGAATGTTGGTAAGTTGGAGAGCGTCTGTATTTATATTTTATTTACATCTTATTTTATTTTGTTCAATGTTTAATTGTTATTATAAGCATTTATAGCATTGGATATGTATTTATTGATATTATATACACATATACATGTACGTATACGTCGGTCAGGGGTGGGGTGGGGTGATTCTACTTCGCGGATTTCGATGGTCACGTGGGGATCTTGGGCTCAATGAACTGCGGAAAGTGAGGGATCCCTGTTTAAACAATCTATGACACACACACACACACACACACACACATGTCCGCAGTAAAATTGTCAAACGTTGACCGGTCCGCAGTGATAAAAAGGTTGGGGACCCTGCCTTAAACTATCCCTTTGCCCAAACAATAAACGGAGGATCCATGGGAGTTCTTCATGAATTAAAACAAAGGACTTCCCCACTGCAGTGTGTACAGATGCAGCAGGCTGTACATCTAGCCAACACATCAAAAACGGCAAAGCCAATATCGGTAGAGAGAAGTCACACTGCAAAGTGATTTATAAGATAACAGTTTATGTATGGAGTTTCCAGGAATACGGTGGTGTGAGGCCTGTATGAAACATTTGGCTGATTTGATTCACAAAGACAGGATGAGCTGCTGCAGCAGCTTTAGACAGTGAAGAGTGGGTCATGTATGATCACTTGCATATTGGCATATAACTAAAGATAATCAACTGCCCTTTAAAAAAACACACACTATCAGGGAGTTTATAAAAATACAGCAAGATTGCGAAAATATGTTAAAACAACTGAATGTGTAAAGTTTTAGCTTTTAATAAACAGAGGGAGCTCAGGGAAGGTGTTAAAAACACTTATCAAAAGAATATAATCAATTGGCCTGTAAATTGTTCAGTTTTTAGATTAAGTGGGGAAAATGGGATTGTATGTATATTTTCAAACAATATCTATGCATGGTAAGATGCTGTATTCAGTTATTTTATGTCACATGAAATTCAAACCTTCTAAATTTCACTGTTATACAAGAACATGTCAATTTTCATTATCAGGTGGTTTTTATTTACATTTTCAAAGTTGCATTCTGACAAAATCGGTTCAGTAGTTTGCATTAGACACTTTGAGAAGACTGCTGTTATACTCTGAGTGAAACTGCAAGAATCATGAATTGATTGGTTCATATAAGACAAACTAATGGCAAAAATAAGCGCATACTGATATTGAAGTAAGAAATCAGATTAAAACTAGTGAACTTTTGAATAAAATAAAACCAGCCCCATCTTCACTTAACACAAGCTTCCAAACAGATCTCAGATGATTTCCATGAGCAAAATATTAAAACCCGCAGTTTATTCACATGCAAATTACTTCCTTATTGAAACTGCATAAACAGCAATCATGTGTAACTTTTCACAGTACAGTGTCACCCCTGTTAATACTTCTCTCATGTTTTTCCATAAAGAGGCGAGTAATAATAATAAGGTGTTTTGATGTGCAAAGAATATAGACAAAGTCTGCAAGTTCCTTTATTAAGTATAGGTTTAATTTCCCTTTAATATGATGATCCTGCTTTACATCATGAATAATGTATCATCCAGTTAATTAATTGAACACATGTTGTCTTACTCCCAGGCATACATGTGAGGCGCTCCACCGAAAGTTGGCGCTTGTCGCACAGACCACTTTTGAGATAAAGGCCAGAAAAGTGAAAATGGTCCATTTTTATTGAAATTCGGATTTTTGGATAAACTATTAAAACAAGTATTCAACTATCACTTGCTCACATGAAATCGACTAAAACTCAGTAAAAATGTCTTCTTTTTTTTTCTTGCATGTTTCTGACGAGGACCCTCATAAAACTAGATAAAAACAGAAGCAAATTTACTGGTTTTCATTGCAATTATTCACAGAGTTAGGTATTAGACACACTGTAATCCATACACCAGAAGAACGGCCATGAAGTTGTCTCTCCATTTTGGATACTGTTTTGATATTAAAATACCGTTTCAGTGAATAAAATAAAGGTTATAAAGACGATATGCAGGCTAGTTGCTAAGGAAGATCTGAAATGAGCACACTGGTCAGCTCGGGCTTGCACATGCATAGTGCCCGTCACATGTTAACTTCCGGTTTACTTCCTGCTTCTGGTTTTACCGTATGCTGGATTTATCTCCGACTTTCTCTTCAATAACAGTCATTAAGTTTATTTATAATATTGTGAATACACATGAAGATGCCGGAATGCTTGGCGTTCTTGAAGATTATTTTGCCAGTGAGTATTTTTCTCTGCATGCAAAATTTGATTATAGAATTTCTTTGATTATTTGATTTGTGTGTAATCTTGTCTGGACTGGACATGCTGGGTTGTGGGTTGTTTAGTTTTGTACGAAAATTGGTCAAGATCTGAAAAATACTTAAATGTTTCATTCCTTTTATATATGAACAAACTGATGATGCTGTGTTGATGAAGATTTTGATTTTGATGTTGATGAAGAAGCGGCATCTGTTAATAAGTGTGCATGAGTTGTGTTGGTGGTGAGGGTGGTCTCCTTTCTGCTGAGCAGGATATAGATTAAGATGATAAATATTGAGGGCAGAGTTGATGAAGCCAGCTATTGAGCAGAGTTGATGATGCCAGCTATGTTGATGAAGATTTTGATGATGAAGAAGAAGCATCTGTTAATAAAAGTGTACATGAGTCAGTTTGTTGTGTTTGTGATGATGATGTGATTCTTCCGGCTGAGCAGGATATACTGAGGGCAGAGTTGATGAAGCTTTCTTGTATAAAGAGATCAGAGAGTTTTGTTATATCGTTTTCTTATATATAGTTTTCTTAATTTCAGTGTGATTGTTTGAACCTGACAGTGTTTTTTTTTTTTTTCAATCAGTATAATTTGAAGGCATTTGAACCTTTATATAATGGTTAAAAAGATACAATACTGATCTTATTGGAATAAACAGAAATGAAAACAAATAGTGTCTTTTTTTGTTAATTTTTTGGGGGTTACCACAGTGACTGATGGGTTAAAAAAGGGCCTGTCAGATTAAAATGAGGATGATTTCTCTTATCTCTTCCTAAAACTTTTCCTAGACATGTTTTCTAAAAGTTTATATGGCTGAGGTGCATAAAAATGTTTGGTTGCTAAGGACTAATGATCTTGGAAGAAGGGCAATCTTTGTGCTCATTTTTCTGTAAAACGTGTTTTGAAATTTTTTTAGTTGAATGCTGGGGTGGTATGGTGGTGTAGTGGTTAGCACGTCCGCCTCACAGCAAGAAGATCTGGGTTCGATTCCCGGCCTGGGCGTTTCTGTGTAGAGTTTGCATGTTCTCCCGTGCTTCTGTGGGTTTCCTCTGGGTGCTCCGGTTTCCTCCCACAAAGACATGCACAGTAGGTTAATTGGCTGTTCTAAATTGCCCGTAGGTTCGCATCGTGCAGAAGGCAATGGCAAACCACTGCACTAATCCTGCCAAGAAAACCTCCATGAAGAGGTTGTTATCCTTCATGGTGGGTCACCAATGGTCGTCCTATGACTCAGGCACTAGATAGATAGATAGTTGAATGCTGACACAAAAAATGGCATAGCTCGGTCAGTTGTCAAGCTATTGACAAACTTTTTGCTGCATTTTGCAGCTTTGGGCCTGCTCTATCTGACTGTGTAAAAAGCTCATTTTTCCTTCTTGGACGCAAAAGCCTACTTTTTGGTGGAGTGGCTCACATATTATAACACTTATTCTAAAATCTCACCAAGTTTCATGACGTACGTACTAAAAAAAAGCAGTGTTTTTAACATCCCATAACACTGCTGGGTTTATCACACACTTAACATGTGAGTTTGTCGGACACCTAATTTGACTACACTTGTATGTAAACAAGCAATAATAAAATAATTTTTATTAATGAATTTAGTGGATTGTGGTCGTATATTTGACACTTACCTGTCAAGAAGCACATGATAAATCTCCAAAACAAAAAACTTTCTCAGCTACTCTTCTACTGTTAGCGACCAGTTCAAAGTTGTAATTGTGTTCACTCTTTTTAGGGCCATATGCTGTCAAGCTCTTTCTTTCACACTTTACTGATGAGGTCTCATAAAAGGTTTTTATTCGCCATTCCTAAGGCTTCTTGTTCATGGTTAATGCTGGATGCAAATGCAAAAATGAATTTAGTGAATTTATATACTGAATTTATATAAATTAAAAAAATGACTTACATGTGTATATATTTATAAATATATATATATATATATATATATATATATATATGTGTGTGTGTATATATATATATATATATATATATATGTATATTATACACATATACAAACACAGTGCATGCAGTACAGTGTGTGTGTGTGTGTGTATATATATATATATATATATATATATATATATATATATATGTGTGTGTGTGTGTTACTGGGATGAAAGGATTTTTTTAAAGGAGTCGTTTGAAATAAATGTGCTTAAATTTATATTCAAAATGTACACCATATAAATTCATTTATGTAAACAATGTGATCGAGTCCTGTCTAAATTAGAGTCAATTTAATATAAGAGAACAATTCCCTAACCGTGAATATAGAGAAACATACAAACAATCGAAGGTGGTGCGGGTTAATTACAACGCTGTAGTATTTGAATTCTATTTCTGTCCATGAGGCCATCAAAGACAATTCAGGTACATAAGTGTGGTTCAGTGCTGGACAGACAGTGGACATAACACAGCACTGCTGCAGATAAGATGCACTTGTAGTGAAAAGAATACTGTGTACTTGAAGAATTAAATCCTAGGGAAAGAGAAAAGCTGTTTAGAGTTTATAATGGTGAATTAAAAAAAAACCCAGATGAATTACCATGAATAAAATTAATTTAGTTGTATTGTCTAATAGTTCAATTTTAATGACACACCTACCCTACTGCAGAATGTTAGTCAGCTTCTCATCATAGTACTCATAGTTATCTTGACAATCCTCCCATGGTGTAAAACTGTCTTCCTCGTTTTCCACAAAAGTAGACCAAACATAGGTGAAGTCCAATGGCCTCATCATCCGCAGTTTGCACCCAGATTTTGCCAAGACTTTCAGCCCTGCTTGTATTTCAGGCTCCTCCCACAGGAAGAGGCGGGAGCAATGAATGTTTAGGCGCAGGGTTTTTCTGGCTCTAAGGATTTCCCCTAATTTAGTGGCACATGCTGCACAGGGACTGGAGGATATATACCAGGTGACTGTGTACTGCAGTGATTTGTTATATTGAGGTAACACCTGCTGGAAGAAGGCCTCCTCTGCATGAGCACCTGAGTGCTCATCTTCCAAGTATCCACGGAGACCGTCAGCTTCTCCTGAACTACCTGCTATGTCCACTTGATAGCATAGGAAGGTCTTATTTCGGCCTGAAGAGTACTCCACATTTTTGAACTGGAACTTGAAGAAAGACGGATTGAGACGATCTCTGGGAAGGTATGAGGAAAAATGTTTTCACTGTACAACATGGACCAGTCATCATTCATTCATTCATTTTCACTGTACAACATGAACCAGTCATCATTCATTCATTCATTTGCCAAACCTCCCAAGATTACAGACAAGCTAAAGAAAGGCCACACCCTGAACACACAGACTCGGTTTGTAACACCCACTTCATTTCATGTGAACATTTTTGGACTGTGGGAGAAAAGTACTGTGCAGAAACCCGTGCAAGCACAGTGAGAACATACAAATTCTACACAGAAACACCTTCTTGAGCATGGGCCTCAAAATCAAGACTTTTTTACAGTGAGCTATCCACTACATCACCAGGTTGTCCATATTCAAGTAATCAGTTATAGGATGTGTGTTCCAACTTGGTCTTAGGTTGGAAAATGTCCCTGATTTTTATGCTGCCAATTTGAAAAACAATTACTGGACTGTATTTCTTAAAGTAGGGATCCTCATGCTATAAAACGTGTGCCTTCTTTTTCGCTTCTGCAAAGTTTGAGGGAAAAACTTCGTAGACAAATCTGTCATTTTCCAAACATAAAACCTATCTACACTGGCTGGCAAAATATTTCATATCCCTTAAACTTGTGTCATATTTTATCAATTTACAAACATAGATATGAATATATTTTATTGGAATTTTCTGTAATAAACCAACATAAAGTGGTGCATAATAAAAAAGTAGAAGTAAAATGATGGTTTTTACATTTTTGACAAATAAGTCTGGAAAGTGTGGAATGCATTTGTATGACAGCCCTGAAAAAAATCCAGTGCAATCAATTGCCTTTAGAACTCACATAATTAGTAAATCTAATCTCAGTATAAATACAGCTATTCTGTGAAGGCCACAGCGAGAGAGAGATTTCCTTTCGGCTTTTTCCCTTTATCAGGCGTCGCCACAGCGAATGATTCGCACGTTTGATTTGGCGTAGGGTTTTACGTTGGATGCACTTCTTGACACAACCCTTTAGCAAGGGACAGAAACACACTGACGGCTTTGCAGCTCCTCTTTACGAAAGTCAGCAATGGTTCTTTTACATGAACCTCTCACCATAGACAGTGAAAGACATGGCCCGCTTTTGATAATCCAGTTAGCTGCACTGGGGGGGGGGGGGGGCAGTGACAACCCTGTGGAGAGTGGGACTAGAACCCCCAACCTTAGCATCAGCAATCCAGTGCCTTATACCACTAGACCACCGTGAAGACCACAGAGGTTTGTTAAAGAACATTAGTGAACAACTTATGACACACAATAGACAGGTCAGATTACCAAAAAAAAAAGCTTTAAATATCTCATGGAGAACTCTTCAATCAATCATTCAAAAATGGAAAGAGTATGGCACAACTGCAAAGCTATCAAGACATGGTCATTCACCTAAACCAGGGGTGCTCAATCCTGCTCCTGGAGATCTACCTTCCAGAAGGCATTCGCTCCAACCCTAATCTTCTCATCAAGGGACTTTGAAATGTCTTCAGACATGATTGGATCTTACATGTCACATGGGCCACATTAGGGTTGGAGATAAAGTCATCTGGAAGGTAGATCTCCAGGAGCAGGATTGAGCACCCCTGACCCAAACTGACAGGCTGAGCAAGGATAGCATCAATCAAAGAAACAGTCAGGAGGACCATGGTAACTCTGGAGGAGCCACAGCTCAGAGGGGACACCTGTCCACAGAACACGTACGAGTTGTGCATTCCACAAATCTGGCCTTTATCGGAGAGTGCCAAGAAGAAAGAGGTTTCCTTCACAGTTTCCCTGAAGCCATATGGGGACACAGAAAACATGTTGAAGGTGCTCTGGTCAAATGAGACCCAAATCTAACTTTTTAGCTTAAAAGCTAAATATTGTGTGTTGTGGAAAACTAACACCATGGTGAAACATCATACTGTGGGAATACTTTTCTTTAGCAGGGCCATTGAAGCTGGTCAGAGTTGATGGGAAGGTAGATGGAGCCAGATACAGTTCAATCTTGGAAGAAAAAAAAATGTTAAGAACCTGCAAAAGTCTTGAGACTGTGGCACAGTTTCAGAGTCTAGACTCAAATGCAACTGAGAATTTATGGCGAGATTTGAAAATTGCTGTTTACAGAAAACAAATGCAAACCACATTCCTCACATTTTAATTTGCGAAAAAAATAAAAAATTAAAATCTATGTATCGTGTTCCTTCTACATCACAATTTGTGCCACGCCAATCATATCAAACCACAATAAAATTCAATTACGTTCGTTGTAACGTGACAAAATGTGAAAAGATTCAGTGTGTATGAATACTTCAGTTCAGTTAATTTTCTGTACCCGCTTAATCCTAACTTGGGTCGCGGGGAGGCTGGTGCCCATCCCAGCCAACTTCAGGCGAGGGCAGAGTACACCCTGGACAGCTCGCCAGGCCATCGCAGGGCGGAAACACGCTGACGGCTTTGCAGCCTACTCTTGTCGAAAGTCAGCAATGGTTCTTTTGCATGCCTCACACCATAGACAGTGAGAGACATGGCCGGCCTTTGATAACCCAGTTAGCTGCACTGGGGGGGGGACTCGAACCCCCAATCTTTGGATCAGCGATCCAGTGCCCTATACCACTAGACCACTGTGTATGAATACTTTTGCAAGCTATTATATCTCAATACACTTTGCATACTGGCTACTCATTCATTCATTCATTCATTTTCTGAACTACAAATTAGCGTGAAGGGGAGGCTGGTGCCTTCGAGCCGACTCCAGGCAAGGACAGAGTACACCATGGACGGCTCGCCAGGCCATCACAGGGCAGAAACACGCTGACGGCTATGCAGCCTACTCTTGTCAAAAGTCAGTACAGTATTGATTCTTTTACGCGCCAGACACCATAAACAGTGAGAGACATGGCCGGCCTTTGATAACCCAGTTCGCCGCACGAGGGGGACAGTGACAACCTGTTGAGAGTGAGGCTTGAACCCCCAACCTTGGGATCAGTGATCCAGCACCTTTTATCACCAGGCCACCACTGCCTCATACTGGCTACTATGAATGCTTATTCATGTTTAAAGCAGTGATGGTAAGCATATGGCCAATACGTATTTAAATATATTATACACAAACACACACACACACACAACATTTAGTTTAAATTAAAGAATAGAAATACTGTGCTATGAAGGCAAGTTTCAAGTCAGATTTGCAGAAGGACGGTTCACATTGATAACAGCGGTACAGTATATTAATCCAGTGAACATCTCATACATGAAGAAATCGCATTCACACTTAATATTTGTAAGGGCACGTCTTTGCTGGTATCATTCTAGCTAGGAAGCTGGACAGCTAACTTGACAGTCGGTTGTGGTTTAATTAAGTAAAAATATACATGTAATTATTATTAATTATAAAAGTACTACAAACCTTGGCAATTGATCCCGGGTACTGCAATATAAACGTTTTGCATGTCTATTATAGGTACACTGGCTGTGACACATGCTCATGGGGTGATGGCTCTGTTCTTTGAATTCGACGAAGATAGTGAAGAGTTATTTGTCCTCGCCTGCGCTGAGTATTTTTGTATTGCGAGAGACAGTTCGCGCTGGCTGATCCCCGCTCTCTAGGCCTCGGTCCCTTTCACGGTGGCTCAGCTGGCTGAGACGGCTGTGGTGATTCCTAGACTGACAGAAACACGCTGACGGCTTTGCAGCCTACTCTCTTTACGAAAGTCAGCAATGGTTCTTTTACATAGGTTTTTACGTCGGACGCCCTTCCTGACACAACCCTTTAGCAAGGGGCAGAAACACGTTGACGGCTTTGCAGCTACTCTTTACAAAAGTCAGCAATGGTTCTTTAACATGAACCTCTCACCATAGACAGTGAGAAACATGGCCCGCCTTTGATAACCCAGTTAGCTACACTGGGGGGGGTGTGGGGGGTGTGTGTGTGTGTGTGTGTGTGTGAATGACAACCCTCTGGGGACTCGAACCCCCAACCTTAGGATCAGAGATCCAGCGCCCTATCCACTAGACCACCACTGCCCTGTGCTCATGGGGTACTCTGTGTTAATATGAAATGGAAATTTTTTAAATCATATATGTTGGTCATGTCATGTCCTGTCATCCCATATTTGTTTTCAACTCTTGGAATAAAACCCACTTTATCGCTTCTTGGCTTTCACTAATAATATTAAATTATTAAGCAGGCTATTTTGCAAGTCCATATTATCTCCAGTTTGGTTTTTTTAAATCCACATGGAATCATATAATGGTTGGATGAATTATGAGAGATTTCCTTTCGGCTTTTTCCCTTTTTTTCAGGGGTCGCCACAGTGAATGATTCATATGCTACTAGATATATATACAGTGATACCTCAGCTCACGAACATAATTGGTTCCCAGAAAGTGTGTGTAAGGCGAAAAGTTCGTCTTCCGAACATTTATTTCCCATAAGAAACCATTAAAATGAGAATAATCCGTTCCCAGGTCCCCATAAAACATCATTTTCTACTAAATAAGCCTTAAAACTACACAAAAATATACCTTATTTTATGTATAATAAATGTCTATTGTATTGTAATTAAAGAAATAAACTGTACTGTATAATAAAGTGGTTTTATTTACCTTTGTGATGGTAGTTGATGGCTTGATGGAATGGAGTGGGAGGAGGAGGGAGGGAGGGACTTACTGTTTGGAAGGAGTGTTTGGAAACGCCTACTGTTTGGAAACCCCCTTAGCCACACACGCACCCTTAATAGCTTCCTTGTTCTTAAGGATGGGAGCAATGGTAGACTTAGCGTACTGGTACTGGGACGCTGAGTCACACAAACGCACACCTCGTTCGTGTTTTTCAATGATCTCCGCCTGTGGTGGGTCTTTTTCGGTCCCATAATAGCAAAAGTACACTCAATATGGTCCAAAATGTCAATCAAACACAAACCACTTCCGCACTCAAAGAAAGGGGGTGACGAACTGTGACGCCGTGAGCGTGCGTCAGCTTCTCGTGGCCGCCACCGTGGCGCTGTTCGACCGCATGGTTTGATTCGTCCGCCGAAAACTAGTTCGTCAGCAGAGACTATATGCTCACGAATTTAATGTTCTTGAGGCGAAAAGTTCGTGAGCTTCAGCGTTTGTCAGCGGAGGTTTTACTGTATATAAATATCCACAGTTCTGTAGCAATGATGAACCCTTACAATTGATTAATCGGTGATTAAAGTGTATATTAAGAGTGATTGCGAAATTTATTTGAGTTACACTTACCCTACGATGATCTCAAATGGAGGTAGCTCTATCGGCTCCAACTGAAATTCTCCATCCTCAGCACCTCCTTGAGCTCCCTTTTCCGTCTCTTCATTTCCCTTTGGCTTCTCATCCTCGAACTCTGGCTTCTTTCTCACCATTTCTTTTTCCTTTTGTTTCTCACCGTCTGTGTTGTTTTCCGGTTTTCTCTCCAGCTCCTTTTCAGCCTTGCTCTCCTTGCTCTTTTCTTTCTTTTTTACCACGTTTACCCTGCTTGCAACCTTTCTGTCTGCCATGATGGGAATCGGTACTTGGCTGAGGTTGGAGAACGTAGCAGTGCAATTTGTGTGTCAGAAAGCTTTAGGAGCCGAGCTGAGGACGAAAAGCTCGGAGTGAGTGTGCAGAGGTGATTCCAGTCGAGAAAGAATATGGGGCAAGTGAATGTCACTAGGAAATCGAGGGGCAGCTGCTTTCTCTCTCTTGTTCACACGCTATAAAAAGAACGTAGGATAATGCAGGGGAGGTCGGCCTGCATACATTCTGTTATTTTGAGCCCTCCATGTCAGTGGAATCAGTAACAGGGACACTGTTTCTGGCAACAGCTGCCCTTTATTTCGTTTGCAAAATCTGTTTATTTATGTTTATATTGTTATGCATGTACATAAAGAGATCGGGGTTTGACTCCCCCCATTCTTCTGGATATTAAAGTTGTCTACACACCAACAAATCAGTTTATTAATAAACATTTTTGGCAGTTTGTCCAGTGTGAGTCAGTCCCTTCGGATACCCACTACAGACGACCTAAGCCATAATGCACCCCCAGATCAAGGCCAACTAAAGGTCAGTGAAACCCTGGTAAAGGGGTTCATTACAGTTAGGTCAAATCAGATACTATTCTTGAGAAATTTTAAATAGAAATAAAATATCATTGATATAAATATCTTACTGTTTGAAAGGTTTTCTACATTATTTATGCTTTTTTTTTTTTATATATCAGCTATACGTATACATATATTTATGGGGCCGGTGGCGTAGTGGTTTGGGTGCTGCGCTCATGATCGGGAGGTTGTGAGCTGCGCTCATGATCGGGAGGTTGTGAGTTCAAATCCCACTGAGACCCTCACTGTGCTAAGAGCCCTGGGCAAGGTCTCAACCACAAGTGTGCCTCTGTTCACCCAGCAGTATAAATGCATACCAGTAAAAATATACTGGGATGGTAACCTGCGATGGACTAGCGTCCCATCCAGGGGGAGTTGAACTCCTGGTCACTTCACGCTATGGAAACCGGGGATAAGCACCGGCCTGATGAGCCACGAGGCTCGGGTGTGAAAACCCAACAGACTTTACCTTTACCATACGTATATGAAATAAAGTAAATATTACTGACTCATGGTAGATGCTCTGGCTCTGTAATGCAGGATCAACAAAAATTATATCGTATTAATGGAAGATAACTGCTGAAGAGATGGACGATGGAGATGGAGATGTCGTTTAATGCTAATTTTTTTTTATTCACATGGACTGTACTTGTTTCAATCCAGCATAACCTTAAATCATAAACCTAAATCTCACCTGGGGTACAGTGGGAAAAGTGCTACTACACATGCATTAGATTTTGGTTTGTTTGTTCACTCTGCTTTTGAAATTTTAATTGATGCAATGAGGAAAAATGATCTTAGATCAGTTGATGACACGGTGTTATATTAAGCACGGCATAAATCTGTAGCCATGCACATATCAGATTCTGTGTATATACAACACAATCTTCTCCAGGGACTTTTTGGTTGCAAGTAATATTAGAACACAATGACATCCTGATGGTTTGTTCGGGAATAATTTTTTCTAACTAAATCACCAACTGGTGTAACGGAATTGAGAAATGAGCATTAAACTGTGTGAGTCTAAATCTGATACCCGACCTAAACATTGCTTATCTGCTCCACTCCAGTGTTTCTCTCATTAGTGCCAAAAGTTACAAAGTTACATTTGGAAATGTACTTTCAGTTCTTCTCCCAGTGTAATTACAAGCTTGAATTTAATTCATTAGGAAAGTGGATCAAAACTTGGTGGGTTTTGGGTTTTTTTTATGAAACCTATCTCTCTATTATCCAACAGCTACCAGTACCACCTGAGGAGGCTGATTAACTAACATGACCTTTAGGCTCAACAATCCAGAGCAATGGAGAGTGTGGAAAAGAGGTGAAGAAGCGTGTGCAGGCAGGTTGGAGTGGTTGGAGAAAAGCGTCCGGTGTGATGTGTGATTGGAGGGTATCGGCAAGAATGAAAGGAAAAGTGTACAAGACGGTGTTGAGGCCAGCGATGTTGTATGGATTAGAAACAGTGGCCCTGGGGAAAAGACAGGAGGCAGAGCTGGAGGTAGCAGAGATGAAGATGTTGAGGTTCTCTTTGGGAGTAACGAGGATGGATAGGATCAGGAATGAGTACATCAGAGGGACAGCACATGTAAGATGTTTTGGAGACAAAGTCAGAGAGGCTAGATTGAGATGGTTTGGACATGTACAGAGGAGGGATAGTGAGTATATTGGTAGTAGGATGCTGAGGCTGGAACTACCAGGCAAAAGGCCTAGAGGAAGACCAAAGAGACGATTCATGGCTGTGGTGAAGGAGGACATGACGGTCGTTGGTGTAAGAGAAGAAGATGCAAAGGATAGGGTGAGATGGAGGCAGATGATTCGCTGTGGCGACCCCTGAAGGGAAAAGCCGAAAGGAAAAGAAGAAGACCTTTCACCAAAACATGTGAACAGAATCTATTTATTGATTTTTTTTTTTTTTTTTTTTTTTTTAAACAGTTACTTTGAAATATATTCATGGTAGTAGGATGCTGAGGTTGGAACTACCAGGCAGAAGGCCGAGAGGAAAACCAAAGAGAAGATTTATGGATGTGGTGAAGGAGGACATGAAGGTAGTTGGAGTAAGAGTAGAAGATATAGAGGACAGGGTGAGATGGAGGTGGATGGTTTGCTGTAGCGGCCCCTGAAGGGAAAAGCTGAAAGGAAAAGAAGAAGACTTTAAAATTGTATTAATATGCACTCAGTAACTTTCATTCATTCATTTTCTGTATCCTAATTAGGATCCTGGGAACCTGGTGCCCATTTCAGCCGACCCTGGGCAAGGGCAGATGGACTCACGAACTTCCTCCTTCATCATTACCTTGTGTATGTCTGTGTTTTTAATAAAATAGAAAAGAGTAAGATTTTTTTGGCTCTAACAGTAGACGGTACTATAATGTTCGTATGAACAATGCACTCTTGGATTAATTGAGAATGTTTCATGATTTCTTGACAAGAGTACTTATAAATTGTGGAAAATCTTATTAAAAACATATAAATTATAGTTGAGAATTGGTGAGGAAGAAAACTGTGGGCTTTCTAAAATGGTACAAAAGCAAATAAAGTCTTTTTTATTTATTTTTTTTTTTTACCCATAATCCTTTGGATCTAAAAACTTGGAAACAAATACCAGGCAAAAGGAGAAGACAGATGAGGTGGATGAGAGAACTTTTCTGTTTTCTGTGCCTGAAGTGTGACCATGTTGTAATGGCAGCAAAATCCTTGTTGTTTTTTATTATCTCTCTTTTGCAGACATCAAAAATATAATGACTTTGCCAAAAAAAACAAAAAAAACATTGGAAATATGATAATATAATGTTTTATACTGTTTGTAGGCTGCAAAGTCGTCAGCGTGTTTCTGTCCCTTGCTAAAAAAGGGTTGTGACAGGAAGGGCATCTGACGTAAAAACCTCTGCCAAATCAAACGTGCGAATCGGATGATTCGCTGTGGCGACTCCTGAGTAAAAGGGAAAAAGCCGAAAGGAAGACAGACAGACTGTATATTCCTCAAAAGTTAGACATTATCGCATATTGCCATCACTCTAAGAAAAAAGGACACTGTATGTATTGTTATCAATAGCAATGGAAATCATCTTTTTCTTCTCGGCTTTATCGCGTTCTCGAGAGTCATCACAGCGAATCATCTGATTCGCACATTTGATTTGCCATGGGTTTTTACCTCGGATGCCCTTCCTGACACAACCCTTTTAACCCTTGGCGGCTTTGCAGCTCCTCTTTACGAAAGTCAGCAATGGTTCCTTTACATGCCTCTCACCACAGACAGTGAGAGACATGGCCCGCCTTTGATAACCCAGTTAGCTGCACTGGAGGGGACAGTGACAACCCTGTGGAGAGTGGAACTCGAACTCCCAACCTTAGGATCAGCGATACAGCGCCCTGTACCACTAGACCACCACTGGCCTACTAATAGCAATGTAAATGCAATGTGGAAAATGTCGGCCTCTTGCCACAAAGTGATCGTCTTCCAAAAAGTAATTGTCGCCTGTGGTAGCACGCATAACCTCTTAAAGTAGCAATGTCTCCATCTGCTTGTGTCTGGGGGAAGTTATGTTCCAAAGCACATTAAGTCTGGGCTATTGAGTGAACTAAAAGTTAACAAACCCTGACTTTCTTCAGTGGTATTTGTCGGTGCCATGAAGGTAATTAAGAAATCTGTAAGTTAAATGATTGTTAACTCGGCAGAGTTTGTGCATGTTCACATAACAAGGGCACGTCTTAAGGTAAACAAATCTGGAATCATTCGCTCCATAAATTTCAGATGATTTTTCACCATTTCTGGTCATGAGGACTTTATACAACTTTTACAGCCAAGTCCAAGACTGTGGCGACAACTAAAACAAAGGGAGGCTTGTTACCAATGCATTGCCAATTCGTAATAAAAATCTATTTGTTGCATTGTATTTTTTTTTTTTTTTTTCTGGTGCTCTTTATTTTGGTACAGTACTTGTTAGGGGACATGTATGTGCTGATGTTATTACAGAAAAAGAATCTAATGGGCAATGTAGGGCAACGGATGGTGTTACATTAGTTAAAGTCTTCTTCTTTTCCTTTCGGCTTTTCCCTTCAGGGGTCGCCACAGCGAATCATCTGCCTCCATCTCACCCTATCCTTTGCATCTTCTTCTCTTACCCCAACGACCTTCATGTCCTCCTTCACCACATCCATGAATCGTCTCTTTGGTCTTCCTCTAGGCCTTCTGCCTGGTAGTTCCAGCCTCAGCATCCTATTACCAATATACTCACTATCCCTCCTCCGTACATGTCCAAACCATCTCAATCTAGCCTCTCTGACTTTGTCTCCAAAACATCTTACATGTGCTGTCCCTCTGATATACTCATTTCTGATCCTATCCATCCTCGTTACTCCCAAAGAGAACCTCAACATTTTCATCTCTGCTACCTCCAGCTCTGCCTCCTGTCTTTTCCCCAGGGCCACTGTTTCTAAACCATACAACATCGCTGGCCTCAACACCGTCTTGTACACTTTTCCCTTCATTCTTGCCAATACCCTCCAATCACACATCACACCGGACACTTTTCTCCAACCATTCCAACCTGCCTGCACACGCTTCTTCACCTCTTTTCCACACTCTCCATTGCTCTGGATTGTTGAGCCTAAGTACTTAAAATCCTCCACCTTCGTTATCTCTGCATTCATGCACATGTATTCTGTCTTACTGAGGCTAATCTTCATTCCCCTCCTTTCCAGGGCATACCTCCACCTCTCTAGATTTTATACTGTACTGTAACTCACTCAGAACAGGGTTGAGACATTTTCATGCAAAAACACCTCGGAAATACTCTACTCAGTTTTGGCAAAACCAGTTAATCCAGAAGTTACACCGACAAAACAAACATCAATACAGTAACACACTTTTTGTCAGTCACAACCATCTCAGAAGTTATTTCAGAAGGCATTCCTTGTACTGTTTGCTGAAGGTTCATTTACATATCTGGGTTTCTTGAATACAGAAGGCAAACATACTTTAAAATCTTTTTCCTTCATCATTTCCCATGCTCCTTGATAAATTCACAAAAATCTTTTTTTTTTTTCAGTTTGTGGCTGATTATATTCACTCTGGTATCATCCTTTAGCTTTTTGTTTACATCTACTGTTACCAATGAGTTCTCTGTGTATCGAGATACAGTGGTACTGAATGATTCTGGAGTAAAGAACTGAGAACATCAGTCCTTCTGTAAAGTCTGTTTGGCAACTCCATGTATATTGTACTCTCATCGTCCTGCAGAAAGCTATGGGAGCGTAACTCTGTATTTGAATTTCCTTTTGACTGAGCACAATTGTATTCTGCACAATGAGGCGCGAGAGTGCAAAACTAGCACTGTAAACGCTCTCGAACTACAAAAATATATCGAAACAAAAGTACACAGGCTTCATAGGAAGCAACCTTGATATGTCATTAATTCCACAATGCATTGTTCTGTTCATGCTGCCATGGCAGCACCCTCTATTATAAGAGCCCAGAAAATCTCTCAAAAAAAAAAAAAACCACAAGGCTATTTATAATTTTTCAAGAGGACTTTTAATGAGGTTTTACTGAAGACAATGCAAAGATGCCTTGTTGAAACAGTCAGGGTTCATGAATACAAAATAATAGTGGAAATTTGTCTTTCAAGTACATAGAGGAAGATCGTTCCAAAACCTAGAGGAAACATCTGAGAAAATCCTCTTGCCGAGTTACCCGGATGAACTTGGTGCTCTTAGTGCTAAATAGGGACTGAGCAAGTTGCAGATGTATTTTGGACTGAGACCATGCAGTGCTTTAAGAATTAACATGAAAGGTTTTAAATTGATGTTGAATTTTATGGTTTTAATGTGGCTACTACTGATGAGACATGACTGGGGTTTTTTTTTTTCAAGTGACTGATAAAGATATAGCTGATAGGTTATCCCATATCAATTTGATAAATAGTTCCCAGCTGACCATCTCAGATCTTCCTGAAATAATTTTGAGGTAAACCTCCATTAGAATAGCACATCTGCAAAATTTCACCTCATTCTCCCATTTGGATTTGGATCGAAAAATTAGGCACTTCGGAAATTACTATATCTTAGAAATAATGCAAGATTTGGCCTTGATTTTTTTTATTTTTTTGTATGCCTGCTCTCTTGGTTGTCCACTCCACACTTACAGTGATAAGTGGACACAAAAATCAATTTCAACATAAAATTCAGAATGAATAACCCTAGATAGCAATGTCTCAAACCTGTCATTTTGCAGACTACTGTATATTGATGTTACTATTTCATGTTGAGTTTCTGATGGTACTCCGTTTCATTGTCCCAGAATAAATACAGTCGGCCCTCTACTTACGAAATTAATCCGTTCCAGAGTTTTCGTAAGTAGAGGCGCATTCTACATGTAAAACACGTGATTCGTTCCAAGGCACCCAAGACTACTCCATAAACACTTTAAAAATGATAAAAGTACATCAATTTTGTATGAAATATGTGTTAAAAATAAAAGAAAATTATTTATTAAACCATTTAAACATTTTATTAACATATTTATTAATTAAACCATTATTAAACATTTTTATTAATGCACATACACACAACACTGTCTCTCTCTGTCTCTCTCTCACACACACACACACAAAAACCTCTCTCTCTCTCTCTCTCTCTGTCTCTCTGTCTCTCTGGTGTGTTTTGCCAAATGTGGGCTCCGCCCACATGCAGCATGCAGCCGATGGAGCAATGGTATTTAAATGTTTAACTGGACGGGATGTTGTATTTAAAGCGGAATTACAGTACCTGTTTGAAAGATCAGAGCTCCTGATTCAATATTAACTTGCTTCCTTGTGAGATCGGACATCTTGTCCCACAGAGCACTGTTTTCATGCTCCTTCTGCTTCTATACCGTTCTGAAATAATCGCCTCCGTCACTGTATTTCCGCTTTTCTGTATTTTCCGGGTCCATGATGGATAACGAAATATAACATTGCAATGATCAATCATAAAATAAACTCCACGAGCCAACATTCAACTCTCCTCTCACATGCGTGTGACAAACAGAAAGTATGGGTACAGTTCAGCTGCCTCCTGGCCAATGGGAGGCCAGCGGGGCAGGATGTTGGGAGATAGCCAGTGAGAGAGCAACTCGCTCATTGTTTGAATTTGTGAATGGCACGTTCGAATTTTTGAATGGCGCGTTTGCTCTTTTCGTAAAAAGAGGTTGTTTTCGTAAAAAGAGGACGAAAATTTAGGAAAATGTTTTTCGGAACCTGGATTTTTCGTATTCAGAGGCTTTCGAAAGTAGAGGGCCGACTGTATTTAAACATATCTAAAAATAAGAATTACAGCCAAATACTCTTCTATTCATAATGAAGTTATAAAACATGCAGGTGCTCTAAAGTTGGCTTGTTAAGTAACATCCTAAATCAACAGATAACTCATTCATATGGACTTATATTAGAACAACAAATTTGGCAACTCTTCTTCTTTTACTTTTGGCTGCTCCCTTCAGGGGTCGCCACAGCAACAATGGAGTGAATTGAAACTCGAACATTTTTGTTCACCTCGATGACATCACTCAAGATACTCAGAACTGAACACTACAGCTTGTTGCTTTGATGCCAGAACATTTTGTAATGTGTTTGACGCCCAACACTACACTGGTGGGGCGAGAGGTATAGCTGAGGTTTATCAAGATGTGCAAGTGAGGCTCAAGCACCTTCATGGTAGTGATTACCAGGCCAGGGAAGATGTATGCTAGGTTCTAATTCAGTACATCATTGGCAAAGTTGTTGCACCAATTACTTCTATGACTGTGGTAGGGCAAGTGGAGAGTGTAATAAGGTTAGAAGTTAATAAGGTGAGAAATAATTGTCAAGTGAGCTTTACGTTAATATTAATTTTAGCAGTTATTGTACGCTGTTATTAAATATGGTTTTTCAATTACATTTTAATTATATCCTAAACTGTTCGCATGGGTGAATAAGAATTTTCACATTTGTGTCTGAATGTAAAATGGTCAGCACTATCCAGCCACAATCAGCTAGTGTCGCAGTAACTGACACTGCAATTCATGCCCTGCAGGATAATCAGTTTTGAATCTTTGCTCCAGGCAACAGATGGCTGCGTTATACAAAACATCTTTTATTTGACTAGCATCCCACCCACTGTATATTCCCATCATATACCCAGTGTTTCCAGAGGGGCTCTGGAACCTCCACGACTCTATAATAAAGTGGTCACTGAATGTATAAGTAACTGTATGTAACTTTTATAGAGGAAAGACAGAAAAAGCAGGTGAATATCTTTTACATATTGTCGGTATGCTATATTGTACAGTAATACACTGTGTGTTCTTACACCTTTCTATCATAACAGTTTCAGCAGATTATTCTACAGTAGCTCTTCTATGGAATCAGAACAAACTTACTAGTCTTTGTGGCACTGCTACAGTCAACAATCAAAAAGCCAGATGAGACAATAAAATGAAAATTCCCTATTTGATATTCAAATGAAGAAATGCATCTCCCTGTTGCATCAAATGCACTTTTTCTGTTGCTTCCCTTTTTTAATTTATTGGCTTTAATCATTTGCTTACTACAGCACAAAACAAGAGAAATCAAAACATTTCCCACGTCGCCAACATCATGATTTAGTGCCTGGAATTTTGATCAAACAGTGAACTATAGCCAGCAACACCAACACCAATCATCTGGATTGAAATTTGCATGTCACTGTTATTCACGTTATTCTAAGACGCAAATAAATAAATAATCCAAACTCATAATCCGTTGTCCCAATTCTACTCTAAAATGAACAAAATTGTTAGAAAATGAACAAATTGTGAAATTAACAGCACTGTGTAGCAGTAGCACTGTGTGTCAGTAGCAACCCCAGTTAGACCCCTATCATGCTAAGACCCCTGGGAAAGGTCTTAACCCCAAGTGTACCTCTGTTCACCATGCAGTATAAATGGGTAACCTGCGATGGACTAGCGTCCCATCGAGGAGCTGAACTCATAGTCGCTTCATGCTACAGAAACCGGGGATAAGTGTCAGCTCTGATAAGCCACTAGGCTGAGGTGTAAAAAAAAAATTAAATAAAAAAAAAAAAAAAAACAGATTTACCTTTACCTTACTGTGTAGCTACCGGGTATCACGTGTGATTACATTTGTAACATCCATAACTGAGACATCTTATAACGATACCCCAAAACTGCAGCAATAACAGCAGGGTCATGTCCGTGAAAGTCATGCAAGGGGGAAAATTATGTTTTTAATAAAAACAGTTTTTAAAATAAAATATTTTACAGCCTAAAATTGATAAAGTTATTTATAGTTATTTATTCTGATTGCATGGCAGCAGAGTGCTTAACACATCCACCTCACAATAGAAGGTCCAGAGTTCAAGTTTCAAGCTCTGGTAAGTCTGTCTTCTTCTTCTTCTTCTTTTCCTTTCGGCTGTTCCCTTCAGGGGTCGCCACAGCAAATGATCTGCCTCCATCTCTCCCCATCCTCTGCATCTTCTACTCTTACTCCAATGACCTTCATGTCCGCCTTCACCACATCCATAAATCTTCTCTTTGGACTTCCTCTGGGCCTTCTGCCTGGTAGTTCCAACCTCAGCATCCTACTACCAATATATTCACTATCCCTCCTCTGTACATGTCCAAACCATCTCAATCTAGCCTCTCTGACTTTGTCTCCAAAACATCTAACATGTGCTGTCCCTCTGATGTACTCATTCCTTATCCTATCCATCCTCGTTACTCACAAAGAGAACCTCAACATTTTCATCTCTGAAGCTCTGGTAAGTCTGTATGGAGTTTAAATGTTCTCCCTGTGCTTATGTGGGTATCCTCTAGGTACACCAGTTTCCTTCTACAGTCCAAAAACATGTTTAGACTGCTCCAAATGGCCCCATGTACGAATATAGTTAGACCCTGCGATGGTCTAGTAAGATGTTCAAGTGTACCACGTCTGTGACTTGGGTCAGCTGGGAGAGGCTTCAATGTCCCCACAGCCCGAATAAGATCAAGCTGTTTGCAATTGACTAAATGACTTATTTATTCTGTGGTCTTTCACAGCAGGACAAATGATGACATCAAACATTTAGATATCTGATTCTAACTATAGAAGTGATGCTGCTTTATTTCTGCCCCTTTTTCACCGTGTCATCGGCACCCTTCTATGGCATGGTCGGGACTCAAACCTATGATCATCTAATCATAGGATAAACAATTTTCTACTGCACCACCAGGAAACCCAGATTCTACATTTCTATACAACATCTCAAAAATTAATTTTATGACTGGGGTAATTATAGGTAAGTAGAAACTATTTTGAACTAGAAAGTGTTTTCTATCATGAGGGCAACTGTGGTCCAATGGTTAGAGAAGCAGGTTTGGGACCGAGAGGTCGCTGGTTTGAATCCCTAATCAGTAGAAAAAATGGGTGGTGGCAGGGGGACCGAGTTGTACCTTCCCTTGCTCCACATTCATGGCTGAAGTGCCCTTGAGCAATGCACCTAACCCCTGCATGTACTCTCTGCCCAATGTGTGGCAGCAACCCATTGCTCCGAATATGTGTGTCCTGACTTTGGATGGATCATAATTAGTTATATTACAGACAATAGTTTATCTAGTGGGATTATTACAGCAGATCAAAGACTACGAGGGCCACCATTGTGTTCCTGATTAATCAACTGCTCAGCTCTATGATAAGAGTACTCTTCAGGAGAGTATGAGAAATGACATAATGCAAATGTAAATACAATTACCATAAAATTAAAAAGGAACAAATCAAAACAACTGATTAAATGCGTAAAACATGCCATCTGACTGACTCAATAAATGTCAGTACTTTGATAAATATTAAATCAGATTAACGTTGCTCTGGGTAATTGTGAAGTTTTATGCTCATGTGTTTGCGGTTTCAGGTGTCCTTTAATAAATCAAACATCATCTTGTAAATGTGTCATTTTAAATCAGTTAAGACCACAATATGCTGTAGTTGGCCTTCAAATAAATTAGTGTATCCAGGTTTTTAGGAAGAAGTCGACAATGTTCAAGTTTTAGTGTTTTGCCCACCAGGCAGAATATCCTTTCCACTGCTGTTGCTGTAGCTGGTACTGTAAACACTTTCTTGGCCACAAGTGAAAGTAGAGGAAAATCAACAGACTTGCGCTTCCAGTACTGCAGTGGATCTTCATTTGTGGGCTCCTCATGTAGGTATGCGGCTAGCTCCTGCTCCATACTCTTGGCCTGTGTGGATGGCCTTTCTTTGATGAAAGAGAATAGCCTGCTCCGTTTAGATGGGGAAGGCTGAGTATCTGAACTGGGTTCTGGTGGACTCGCAGCCTGGGTGTGCTTTCCCATCTCCTCCAGGAGAACCTGTTTGTGCCAGTCCCGATCACTGCTCCAAGAAAGTTTGAACTGTGGGTCCAGAGTAGTGGCTGTCACAAACAAAGGATCTTCCAGGATGCCAGCTAGTTTCTGGTCCAGTGCATGAGACAATCTGGTTACCAGTCCTCCACACTGGTGTGTTACAACTTCTGCCAAATGTTTACGTAAACCCAAGACACTCGGAAGGGCAAGACTGATAGACACATGCTTGTCTCCCTGAACCATATCCGTGGCTTCCTCAAAAGGTTCCAAGATTTCAACCAGTTCTTGCAGAGTGGCTTTTTCCACACTGTTGAGAGCCAAATCACTTCGATCCACAATATCCTCCAAAAAATCCAAAGATTCAAGCATTTGTCGCATTGTCTTTAGCTGGGTGTTCCAGTGTCTGTCCAAAGCTGGTAGGCGTGGTCCATTTCCTACTGTGTCAAGACCAAACACTTTGCTAAGTTTTTCAGGAGTCACTGTAGCAATAACATAGTTGTAGAAGCAAGCTGCTTTAGTCAGAGTCATGGATATCTGAGAGCAAGAGCAAATCCCTTCTCGTATGCACTGACTGAGTGAATGAGCAAAACAGTCTATCCTACACATACCCAGGCAATGCTTTAAAGAATTCTGTTCTTCTGCCTCACGAACAACATTCTTACCTTCACCTGCACCATTTTCTTCATCACTACTATCTTCTTCCTCATCATCCACAGCACCATTATGTTGGAGAAAAAATCCAGGCAAGCAAACAGTAGATTGCCTTTCACAAGGGAAGGGATCAACAACAATGCGAAACACCTTCCCAGAGATCTCATGAACATGACAGATCTCGTCAAATTCAGTGAGCATACGCTGGGTGTCTCTATAATCCTTCAGAGGAATACATGATAACAGAATGGATTTGATTTTCCAGTCTGGGGTAATGAAATGACATGTCACTCCCAGGTATCCAGAACTGTTGTTAACAGACAAAGCATTACCTTTGCACAGGTCAAGGCTGATACTGCAGGACTCGACCCCTGAGAGAGTCAGTTTGGTGGCCAGCTGGACTTGATAGCTATAAGCCGGGAGGAGCTGCTGTTGTATATAATGGCTCCGTTCTGGGACATAACGAGGCTCAAGAAGCTTAAGAAGCTCACGGAAACCCTCATTCTCGACAATCTGCACAGGTTGCAAGTCGCGAATGATCATCTTGGCAATTGTTTCAGAAATGAGAGACTGTCGTGGGTCACTTCGGTCGAATTTGGTTGTTCCTGCCACATTTTGAGAAGCTGTTCGACTTGCCCCACTTAAAGGTGTGTAGGTCTGGACTGCCCCCGAAGCATAGGCCTCTCTTTTGACATCCTTTTTTCTCAAAAACTCATTGTATATTGCTTGATGTTTACGCTAAAGTGGAAAAGAAAATTTCCGTTAGTGGTTACTAAACATTTTTAGAATAAAAACACCAAAAACTTGCATATTTTTGTTGTTTTCTATCATTCCCTGTTATAATAAAACATACCATATATTCCTTTATGTGCACAGATCGAAAATTTCTGATGGGCTGCTTGTTCTCTACAGAGGTTCTAATTTGTTTCTGAATGGTTATATAATCCATTAACGATCATTATATCAACAGATATAGACTTCATTCAAATGCTAATTAGAGAATTCTAATTCAAACATGTATTTGCAGTTGCCTCTTCCATATTAATGTGCTGCATAATTTAATCCATTATTCAAATCCAGATGTAAAACATTATTTGCATTTTTGTACAATGTATACTGGCTGCCAAAAATAAAATGCCATTATATTTGATATTTTATTTTCAGTGTCTTATAAGATAAGATTCTGAAATATTGAAAATACAGTGGTACCTTGACTTATGAAATTAATCCTTTCCGAGAGCAAGCTCATAAGTCGAAACGTTCATTAGATGAAACAAAAATTCCCAAAGGAAACAATAGAAAACCAATTAATCTGTTCCAATCCCCTCCCAAACTCATATAACCTGACACAAACATGTATTTTTAACATAATATATTAAAGATAAACATGAAACAATAAACATTTCACAATAATAACACATGTACAGTAACATTAGTAATACAATAAATAAGAATAAAATAAGAATAAACAATAAGTCAATAAACAATACAGTAAGTACGTCTGAACTTAAGAATAGCACTTAACATTAAATTACACTACTAATACTCTACAAATAAAGATAAAGTCCGTTAGGCTTTTTACACCTGAGCCATAGTGGGTCATCAGACCGGTGCTTATCCCCAGTTTCCAATAGTCTACTAATCGCAATAATAAAAATAAGACTTAAAAAAAAAAAAATCACAAAATCCAAACCACAGAAAAGAAAAACTTTTGTGCGCATGCACGCTACAAATGCCGGCACGGAAAGGAGTGTGGAGGAATATACGCGGAAGAATACGAGGCTAATTGGCGCATATGACTCTGGTGAACATGCTTTTTTTAACATACTGGTGGACCTGATTTAAGTGTGATTGTGTATCCTCTACACTAGGTGGTACTGGCACTCTCACTGTGTTCCCTATGCTGTAGGGAAAAAGCACTGAGCAAATGATAATGAAGTGCAGTAAACAATATTTATAGTTGTGCCCGGGGGGGGGGGGGGGGGGGTTCTTCCTACAGGGGGCATCATAGAAAATAATTGATAAGCACTGCACAATGCATTCTCGGAGCACGGAGGAATACATGCGGAAGAATATAAGGCTAATCGGCCCAGAAAAGCCATTTCCCCAGGGGAGTTCGTACGTCGAAAATTTGCTCATTGGATGGGGCAGATTTTTGGTGGGATCGAAGCTGGTATCATGGAAAATTCATTATAAGGGACACTTGTAAGTCAAGGTACCAATGTACTGAAAAAAACTCCCCACAAATCCAGTTTGTTTTTGCACAATTTCTTCCTTATTACGCAACTTGTCCAATAATTACTGCAACCCAGTTTGCAGTTTTGTCATCAAAAAGGAAACTCTGTCCATCAAACGATGTGTATGGCATATAGATGAAAAATGCCATCTGTACACAATGGACAGACCTGCATTCCTTCTTGCAATAAAAGTAAAGTGGACATTTGTCTATATACACTACAAGTGCATATTCTGTATCACATGCATATCGGCTATAATTATGATTCGATGTGATTTTGGAAATTTACTTAACTGCACATTAGGATGCTTTTGTTCCATAGACCTGAACTTACTAACCCAGACCCCGATGCAAACTGGCAAGTTAACAGACTTTGGGTTTCTACTATTGTTGCTTTTCATTTCCATCCTGGCAGAAATCCCATCAGCCAGAATCAAGAACTCAGGGTCTCCAATTTGAGCTCTGGTTACTTATTTGTGGTTTTCCTTCAGGTTCTCTAAACCCAGAAACATGCCGGTAGGTCAGTGCTTCTCAAATAGTGGGGCGTGCCCCCATGCCAGGGGGAGTGCGTATGACCCTGGGCAACATGCTTTTCTGGAATTGTGTACGAGAATTAACTGTAATTGCACCTCCACTCCACTAGTTGGCAGTGGCGCTCTCATTGTAGCTCTATCACATAGCGGTTTTTCGCACGAGCAAACCATATGAAGTGCAGTATACAACCCCTCAAGAAACAACACGAAAAAATTTCTGACAGGAATGAAGAGAAAGGTGGCGAGAGACGGAGATATTAAGACATAAGTTGAATGAGTTTAAATAAGGGTGTTTTTTTTTTTATTTCAGGCACATTGGTGCACTTTAAATCTTTTCTATTACAGATTTAAAAAAATGTTAATGAAGTTTTTCCTTATTGTAAGTTGAACTATATTTCTTTTTTGTTTGTTTGTTTGTTTGTAATGTTAATCAAGACACAACTGTTATGCAGAGGTGTACTAATAATTTTATAGACAAACAATACTATTTATAGTCGCTCACGGGGCGGTGGGGGGACCGTGAAATGTTTTTTTTTTCTGCCTGTGGGGGGACAGAAAATAATTGAGAAGCACAATTTTGTACAATTTTATTCAACAGTGGTGCTTGAAACTTGCTTGAACCCATTGAACCCGTTTAATATTTCTGAATAAATATGACACCAAACTAAAACGGCATCAGATTATGACACAAGTTTTAAAACAAGATATGACCCAAAGTGAAAAAAAGACCCAATTTAACAACCAAGACAAAATATAATACTTGATTAATTACATATTGAGAAAAATCATTAAATATAACAATTCTCTGTGTTGGCAAAAGGATATGAACCTTTAGAAATGATTAGTAGGTTAATTTGGAGGTGAAAATAGAAATAAATGTTTTCAACAATTGAATGAAAATCAGGTGTGTGTAAGCACCCTGTTTTATTTAAAGAAAACCCATTTGTGGAAGTACATTAATGCATATATAGTATTTGAGATTTGTGAGGACCACAGAAAGAAACTCACTGATGGTGAACAGACCAATCGCTAAATTTGGATTCCACCAATCCACAATGTGACAGCTAGAGATTTAGTCACCCTATTCAGGAGTTGCCAACAAAGATCAGTCCAAGTGCAAGGTAAATAATAGTCCAGGACATCTAAAGGAACCCTGGGAGGCTTCTAAGCAACTAAAGACCTTTATTATATTAAATAATGCTAATGCTTGAGTGCACCATCAATAGAATCTTAAACAAAAGGGGTGTGCATGGCAGAGATGTAGGGGTAGATGTCCTTCGACAGTTTGTTAAAAATAACATGAACAGGTCAGTGGTCTATTGGAAAATAACCTGTGGCTAGTGAGCCAAAAACAATGTGTTTAATTAGAAACTTCATGTTTGGAGCAGGAAAACATTGCATTTCAGCTTAAGAACCTTATTCCACCTGTGAATCATGGTGGTAATGTCATGGTTTGGGCCTGTTTTGCTGCAAATGAGCCAGGACATTCATTCATTCATTTTCTGAAACACTTAATCCTAATTAGGGACATGGGAAGGCTGGTGCCCATCTCAGCCAACTTGGGGCGAGGACAGGGTACACCCTGAACAGCTTGTCAGGCCAACATTCATAGAAACTTTCACATTCACAAACAGGGGTGATTTGGAACAGCCAATTAACCCACTGTGCATGTTTTTGGACTGTGGGAGGAAACCGGAGTACCCAGAGGGTACCCACACAAGCACAGGGAGATCATGCAAACTCCACACAGAAATGCCCAATTCTGGGAATCAAACCCAGAACCTTCTTGCTGTGAGGCAGACATGTTGACCACTACACCACCTTGGGCCGTGAGCCAGAACAGTTTATCATTAAAAGAAAACTGGTCATGCAGCAAGACAACTAAAAACACAAGTAATCTTACCAAATAACGGTTACAGGAGAATAAGTGTAATGTTCTGGGTTGGCCAAGTCAAATTCTGACCTCAAACCAGTAGAAATGTTGTGTTGAAGTTGTTCTGTACAGAGGAATGGATTAAATCTCACTAACTCAGTGTGCTGGACCAGTAAACAATTCCCACAAACGTTGACTTACGATTATTACCGCACATGGCAGGCATGAGATTGGCCATGGATGAAAAAAAGTGGAACGGGGGGTTTGTTCAGAAAAATGAAATATTAAATGGTGGTACAGCATTACACGCATTTAAAAATAAGCTTCGGAACATTTATAATGTTATTAAATAATTCACTTTTTTAGAATAAATCACATCAAAATATCTTAAGAGTTGTAAGTCCCCACTGATATAATGGTATTTTAAATGTGTAGTCTTTATTATTGTACTCTTACACAATTTCAGTGGTCAAACAAAGTTAGTACAGTGATACCTCAGCTCACGAACATAATTGGTTCCCAAAAAGTGTGTGTAAGGCGAAAAGTTCGTCTTCCGAACATTTATTTCCCATAAGAAACCATTAAAATGAGAATAATCCGTTCCCAGGTCCCCATAAAACATCATTTTCTACTAAATAAGCAATGGTAGACTAAGCGTACTGGTACCGGGACGCTGAGTCACACAAACGCACACCTCGTTCGTGTTTTTCAATGATCTCCGCCTGTGGTGGGGTCTTTTTCGGTCCCATAATAGCAAAAGTACACTCAATATGGTCCAAAATGTCTATCAAACACAAACCATGTCCGCACTCAAAGAAAAGGGGTGACGAACTGGGACGCCGTGAGCGTGCGTCAGCTTCTCGTGGCCGCCACCGTGGCGCTGTTCGACCGCGTGGTTTGGTTCGTCCGCCGAAAACTAGTTTGTCAGCAGAGACTATATGCTCGCAAATTTAATGTTGTTGAGGCGAAAAGTTCGTGAGCTTCAGCGTTCGTCAGCGGAGGTTTTACTGTACTTGATTATTTCGACAATAATTAAAGTAAAACTAAAAAGAACCTAGAAATATATAACATTTATCATAATTATCTCTCCAAAAGATCAGTAATTTCAATACTTTTGGAGGGTTTGAAAGGTTAAAGTACTTGAAAAAGGAATGGCATTGCTGTATCACATATGTAGAAAAAGCAGATATGCAAATTATGTTACATGTTCCGACAGTGTTTTTAAAGTCATACAATAGACTATATGTATTTATTACAAAAATTCAATCATCTTACCTTCTAAACTTTCAAGATGAAGGGACCACTCTTAAAATTTGTGTCTTTGAGAAAAAGTTTATTGACACTAACTTCTATGTTCAATATTTACACTATGTATAAATCTCGTTCTTGTTGTTTTACTTCTTAAGCTTAATCTTCTTTGTGAGCGACAGGAGCTTGGCTATTCTTTCCTTCTTTTTATCTCTCCGCTGTGCTTTCTCTTCCTGTTCCTTCTGATGGTCTAACCTTGCTCTTTTTTGCTTGCTAAAATCGGTTTTATAAAATACAATCACTTATTATACACATGTATTATACACATGTTTCGTATTTGAATGAATAAGTTAAGAAAAAAAAAAAAGATCCGACTTTGTTTACAATATGGCGGCGCCCATGAAGCGATAGGAATGAAGCGAACACACTTTTGAAATCGCGCATGTGTTGCTCTCGCTAGTAAAATGATAATTGCAATAGCACAGTAGTGAGATGAGTTCAGTAAATGTGACGGGCTCGAAAGTAGACGCTTGTCGCAAGTGACACACACAGCTTGTGAGAGAAAGCGCGGCATAGGAAGTCTGGATAAGCCGCGCTTTCTCTCACAAGCTCCGTGTGTCACTTGCGACAAGCGCCTACTTTCGAGCATTTTCAATGCCCGGCTTATCCGGACTTCCGATCTTTCAAGGGAGCAAGTGTGCGTTAATACTTGTTTACAGTAGTATTCAACCTTCACTTGCTCACGAAAGTGAAGGTTGAGTACTACTGTAAACAAGTATTTAATGTGCACTTGCTCACTTGAAAGATCGGAAGTCCGGATTAGCCGGGCATTATTTCCCAAGCTCCGTGGGCGCGTCACAAATCATGAAGATGATGAGACTTCACTGCGAGAACTTCCTGTTTAACACTAAGCCTCTAATGAAATGTACATGTTCGTCGGAACATCGTACCACACAGGTTCAACACGCTCGGAGTGGCAGGAGTTCAACACGCACCCACCCCAAGAAAAAAATAAATAAATAAAATAAAATATATATATAAAATCTATATATTGTCTGTCTTCCTTTCGGCTTTTTCCCTTTTACTCGGGAGTCGCCACAGCGAATCATCTGATTCGCACGTTTGATTTGGCAGAGGTTTTTACGTCGGATGCCCTTCCTGTCACAACCCTTTTTTCGCAAGGGACAGAAACACGCTGACGACTTTGTAGCTACTCTTTACGAAAGTCAGCAATGGTTCTTTTACATGCCTCTCACCATAGACAGTGAGAGACATGGCCCGCCTTTGATAACCCAGTTAGCTGCACTGGGGGGGGACAGTGACAACCTTGTGGAGAGTGGGACTCGAACCCCCAACCTTTGGATCAGTGATCCAGTGCCCTATTCCACTAGACCACCACTGCCACCACCTATCTATATATATAGATAGGTGGTGGTCTAGTATATATGTATATATACCTTTTATATATATATATATATATATATATATATATATATATATATATATATATATATAGTGTATAATACTACATATATAAGGTGTATGTATATATATATATATATATATATATATATATATATATATATATATATATATATACACACCTTTTGGTCTTACCTGGTGATAGCCAATAGCAATTTGTGTGTTATCTGTGGCTTGGTAGCCAATCCCGTTTCCTGGTTACCTCTTTTATATATATATAAAAATTTTAAAAAAAGGACAGGACAAAGACTTCTATTGAAACTTCATTTATCACTACAGATCTGTTTCGAGGGGTGGCGAAACCATCCTGTCTCTTCAGGTGATTACAGAAGAATTCTTCAGATCTGTAGTGACAAATGAAGTTTCAATAGAAGTCTTTGTCCTGTCCTTTTATTTGCTCTACGAAAAAGTATTGAGCACTCTCTTACGGAAGGATCTACTCAGAAAATTCTCTCTCTGTCTATATATATATATATATATATATATATATATATATATATATATATATATATATATAATTTTTTTTTTTTAACGGATTTGGAATAATATTAAAAAATTGCCTCTGGAGGTCAGAAAAAGCAGATTTCTGAAAGAAAAATCTCATGCCGGACATGGGGGTCTGAAAGCAAAGATTCACATACGTTTACTACTCACCACAAATGGCCTGTTTTTAAAACAAATGCTGCCAGAAGTGAGACTGTAATGTTTCTGTATTATACAGGTACAGTATCTGTTTCCATCACAGGTATAGGGGTATGAGACTAGATGGAGGTCGGCAAGATCTAAAAAATGTGCAAAGTTTAACATCTTTAAGGTGATGTTTACACGCTAATGAAGTCTTAATTAATTTTTTAATGTTTAATGTCTAAATGATGACTTGAAGTTGGCTATTTTTGCAAAAAGTTACACTTCAGGCCTCCCTGCAACATTCGGGATGCCACTGTTCTGTTTCCCATTGCATTACAGATTATAAACTTTTGCGCATGTTTAGACCTCCTTCTAGTGTCACACTCTTGAGCCTGTAACTAAAACAGATTCAACACAACATGACGATCTCACTTTGGGTCCCATTTGTTAAAACAGGCAAAATATAAGACAATGGCCCCTTTTGCCCCTCAATCAGATAATGAATTTGTGTCATTTTTTAAATCTAAATTCTTTAAATTCTATTCATAGGACCAGTGTAAAAGTCTGTATTGTGTTTTAAACCTTATGTACGCAGAAATATATACTAAAAAGGGAGGTTCCCAACTTTCAAGCACCACTGTAGGTGCAAACGGGAGTGTGAAGATGTGTAATGTTTCCATGTGTCAGAGTGGCATCTCCGCCATCTCACATCCAGTATTCTCAAAAGGTAGAAAGGAAGAGTGAGAATTAAATCCTATTCACACTTATCATGTACTGGGCAGTGGTGGCCCAGTGGTATAGAGCACTGAATCGCTGATCCTGAGGTTGGGGGTTTGAGTCCCACTCTCCACCAGGTTGTCACCATACCCCCCCTCCCCCAGTGCAGCTAACTGGGTTATCAAAGGCCGGCCATGTCTCTCACTGTCTATGGTGAGAGGTTCGTGTAAAAGAACCATTGCTGACTTTCATCAAGAGTAGGCTGCAAAGCCCTCAAGCATTTTTCCACCCTGCAATGGCCCGGCGAGGTGTCCAGGGTGTACTCTGCCCTCACCCGGAGTCGGCTGGGATGGGCGCCAGCCTCCTCGTGACCCGAATTAGGATTAAGTGGTTACAGAAAATGAACTGAACTTGTCATGTAGATTTTCCAGTGCACACCCCTCACCAAAAAAGTTTTCAGGGCTTGACTGACAGGTACCACATGGACTGTCTTCATAATGGGAACATGCGATTATAAATACATAGGCTGTCTGTATAGAGGCCTCAAAGCACTTTATAATTCATGTGACTGGATGGAATAAAGTCCAGAAAATTAATATTCTAGCCTGTATGTCACTTACCTTTAAATGTGTCACGAAGTTAGAAGTAACAGTTCGTTTTGCCTGTATTCTTGTACCACAAGCTTTGCAGTTGGATTCAATTTTGCCATTTTCTCCTTCAAAGACAATGTTAAAATAGTCCAGGATGGAAACTCGGGAATTTGACGCCATCTGCAAAAAAAATGAATTTTAAAAATCTTCCAAGACTGGAGAAACGAGACACCTTTCCACCTTCAGGATTCGACACCTCTGTGCTCTTGATTTGGAACAATTCCCGTGATGGCGTTCCGGTTTAACAGCCTTGATGATGACAACACTGTTGTACTACATGATCACGTCTGTAGTGCGTGTTTACGTAACAAAACGCTAAACACCTCGGTTGCACATCATGACATGCAAGTATATTATAAAACGCAGTGTAACCACCAGCATTCAGTGCCACAATCAGACGATACAATTCAAGGTTAACATCTGGCGGCTGTAAACGGGGCTGGTGCGTGTTTGCGCTGCTGTTTTGGAGAACAGGAAGTAAAGGGGCGGGACTTTCCCATCCATCGCTACTATTTCCACCTAGAGGAGGGAAACGCACTAGGGATGAAATTAAAAAAAAAATCCATGAGTATGTATACTGTAGATGGCCTTTGGTAGTTGATCTTGATTATTTTTATAGCAACTTATTCATTATTACTAAGTAAACCTATTTTTTTTTACTACTGGTAGGTTGTTTTTTTGAAAGAAAAGTACATTTTTATGAGGGTCACATAGTTTTATATTACAGGGATCCCTCGCTATTTCACGCTTCAATTCATACGGCTTCAGTGCATTGTGGGTTTTTGTTGTTGTTGTTTGTTTGTTTGTTTTTATTTTTTGTTTTAAATATTCATCAAATTAAAAAAAGAAAATTACGAAAGAAGAACGGGAAAAGTTAAGGGAAATGCAGTAAAAACAAGGCCAATTGTGCAAAAAAATTCCCAAAACAAACACTAAACAAAAAACAACCCAAAACCTCCCATCAAAACTACTGTACAGTACTTATATTTTTGTCAGGTGCGTGTGTGTGTGTTTATATTTTATTTACATCTTATGCATTATTTTTTTAATGTTAATTGTTGTTATAAGCATTCATAGCATTGAATATTTATTAATTGATATTATATACACATATACATGTGTGGGGCCGGTGGCATAGTGGTTAGAGTGATGTGCTCGGGAGGTTGTGAGTTCAAATCCCACTGAGACCCTCACTGTGCTGGACCCCTCATGGGACCCCCTGGGCAAGGTCTCAACCACAAGTGTGCCTCTGTTCACCCAGCAGTATAAATGGGTACCAGTAAAAATATACTTTGTGGAATTCAGTGGTCGTGGGAGGTCTTGGTCCCAATTAACCGCAAAAAGTGAGGGATCCCTGTATTTCTATCCTTTAACCACAAGACTGAAAGGTATAGAAGTTTTTATTTTTCACTCATTTGCTGAGCCACTTAATCCTAATACGGTCACAGTGAGATTGAATCTATCTAGCCTATCTCAGATAACACAGGCCGGATTAAGGTGGCGTACACCCTGAACAGCTTGCCAGATCATCACAAGGCCAACTTACATATAAATGTTCACCCACTCCAGCAGCTAGCAATTTGTGACAGTCAGTTAGCCTAATGTGAGAGCAGGGGTGGCCTGGAGGTAAAGGGTGCTGGATTGTTGATCCTAAGGTTGGGGGTTCGAGTCCCACTCTCCACAAGGTTGTCACTGTCCTCCCAGTGCAGCTAACTGGTTTATCAAAGGCCGGCCATGTCTCTCACTGTCTATGGTGGGAGGTTCATGTAAAAGAACCATTGCTGACTTTCGTAAAGAGTAGCTGCAAAGCCGTCAGTGTGTTTCTGCACCTTGCTAAAGGGTTGTGTCAGAAAGGGCATCCAACGTAAAAAAAAAAAAAAAAACCTATACCAAATCAAACGTGTGAATCAGATGATTCACTGTGGCAACCCCTGAAAAGGGGAAAGTAGAGTTAGCCTAATCTGAATGTCTTTGGACTGTGGAAGGAAACCCTCATAAGCAATGAGAAGTTCAGGCATACTTCACATAAGAACACCCAGGCTTGGAACTTGAACCCAGGACCTTCTGAGTGTGAGGTGGACGTGTTAACCATTACATCCTGCGCTGCCCCGTGTAGTTGTGCAGAGCTGTGACTGTCAAGTACCTTTTTCATGTTATTTGCAGTAAAAAAATATTTTTGGCACAAAATCCTTTGTTTGGTATATGACAGACATTCAGCATAATAACCTTTCGGGTAAAAAAATAACATTAGCAGTTTTAAATACCCCTCACTAAGAATGAAGTATGAAAAAAATTAAGTATTTCAGATAGATTAGCATTGTACTACTGTACAGCACGGTGGCTGTTAAAACATGTATCATTATACTGTATGTACAAACATGTAACAAGACTCATTTCAATGTTTTTTTTTTATTTATTCCCAAGTAAAGAAAAGAATCCCTAACATTGTAATACACAAAAGAGACTGATACTACACCTGAGCAATAAATATACAGTTATGAGAAAACTAAACACTTGCATGTGTTATTCTTTCAGTTCAGAGACCATCTTCAGTTTATTCTTCATCTGAGTCTGCATCTCCAATCTCGTTTTCACAATTGCACTCTGCAGAGTTGAAACCTCAGCTGCTATAGTAAGGACTGCAAACATGGAATAAAATTATTGCACACAATAATAACATTGATTACAGTAAACAGAAACAATAATACGTACTAATAAACCAGGAATGAGAATTAACTTCAATGGAAATTGCTGATGCGAGAGTCTGAGTCCACGCATAGCAGCACCTCAGGCTCCAAAAGGGCCTGGAGATTCATGGTTGTGGGGGTGTGGGTGGGGTGCCACCCTCCTATGGGGATATTATTGAAAATACAACTCTAAATGCTGTATTCTGGTCGCCTCTCATCCCAAAATTCAAGGGTAATGTCCTGAAGATAATACCAGACAACCATTCACACACCTGAGATAATTTGGAACAGCCAATTAACCTGGCAAGCTGTCCAGGGTGTATCTCGCCCTCGACCAGAGTCGGCTGACAGATTCGCAACCCCAATTAGGATTAAGCAGCTTAGAAAATGAATGAATGCATAATTTATCTGGCACATTTTGCTGAAAACCAGGGTTCGCCTCCATCGTTCGCAACATTAATAACAATTAGCAACATTCGGTACAACCCGATTTCAAATAAACAGCTAGCCATACATGACTCAAGACTGTGTGTAGTCAGAAATGAAAGGAAAATTGAACAAATACAGAATCATTTTACCAAAGAGACTTCATTTATGCTTTAATTTGTGCCATCGGAAACATTCATCACTCAGATGGACTGCTAACTTTAGAGTTGTGTGCAGTAAGCTCACTATTTTCATAACCTATATTCCTCCCAAGATTTTTAAAACCATAACAAAACTTAAAACGTGATGATTAAAAACATCAAATACAGCCACAGAATGTGTTTACTTAAAAAAAAAAAAAAAGAATACAGTGGTACCTCACTTTTTACAAAAGTCTCATCAAATGAAAAATGCAGGTTACGAAATGCATGTTCCTAAAATTTTTGTCTCTGTATTCACAGTTCACATTACGAAAGCGCCATCTATCTTAAAAATTCAAACACACCATTCAAACATTAAAACACTGCACGAGCTGCTCTCCCATCAATAACGTTCAAACATCCCGCCCCGCTGGCCTCCCATTGGCTAACAACTGAGCTGTCGTTCATGTCGCCTTCACTCGAGCGCCATCTTGGACAGGTCCACCTAACACCATCATGGACAGGGATCCCATTGGCTGGGAGGAATGACGCAGCTACCTCCCATTGCCTATTATGGAGCAGAATCTACCATGATGCTTTTCGTGTAAAGGACCGAGTTACTGTTGTTTTATGCTTTATTTCTTGACTCAGGCTTTTAACCCTCCATAAACATTTGTAAGATTATAACTCTGCTAAAAAGACATGGTCAACACACGCGCGTGTGATTTCCGGTGCGAGTGAGAAGAAGAAATGGGCTTGAGTGAGATCACAAAGGAATATGTCCAAATCCATCAGTGCGATATTATTATTATGGATGTTTATACAGCACAAATTCATACACGTGTATGCTCAATGCACATGAGACCCCAGTGCTCCGGGTACCTGTCGCCACTGTACAGCACCAGTTGTTGCGTTGTTCTATCCTTTTGATGCTGAGTGCCAAGCAGGAAGCAACAACTCCCAAATTTTAATGTCTCATGGTATGACACGGCCAGACTCGAACTCCGACCTTCCGGAGGATAAAGCAGACGCTCTACCAACTGAACAAAATCCCCGGATATTGAAGCAGAAGGAGGTCTTAAAAGGTATGCTTTTATAATTTATAAAGGGTTTAGGGGTAGTATTGGGAGCCTTGGAACGAATCATGCGTTTTACACGTAAAATGCGGTTCAATTTACGAAAAAGGCTCTGGAACGGATTAAAGTGAAGTACCACTGTATATAAGGTAGTGTGCAGGCCAGTGTCTTTCTACTGACCTTTCACAGTTCAGTTTGATGCTTACCATCTTTAAAAGCTGCCTGAGCTTGTTTGAGGTTTTGTGGAACGAGGATCCCAAACCACTTCAGAGGATCTTGATGCTGACATGGAGATTTCTCACTCTTTGAATTTAACGGAGATTCCTTCTCACATCTGTCTTTGGAAATCTCCTTTTCTTCCTCATCTTCTTTCTTTTTAACATTTATTCGCCTTCTGAGGCCTGAAAATAGGATTGCTTTGATTTAAAAATATAACAAACTTATTTAAAAAAAAAAAAGCTGCTAAAATTCAATTTCTGTACATCTAGTATATTTTTTAAAAATAGAAAAATACTTTTCACAATCACTTTACCAGATATAAAACCATTTCTGTTTCAGTCCTACCTCCCTCTGTTGCTCCTATGGTCTCTACCAGTTCACTCGCTTTTGGTTCTTGTTTGTCGTCTATTTGTTTGCACTTGAACTCTGTTTCACCCTTTTCAGATTGACTGCATTTCATACGAAGACAAATGTATATAAATAAAGTATTCAATAACAAAATTACTCGACTGAGTGTTCATACCCTACAAGGGTGGGCTGAAAAGTTCACAGTAACCATCAGGATGAGGGTTGATACCAGGGGAATTAAAGTGTTGCAACACCAATGGAAGAAGTGTGTAGATTAGGGGTGTCAAACTCATGCCATAACAGGCCATGTGGCTGCAGGTTTTTGTTTCAACCAAGCATCAGCACACATGACTTTGCTCACTTAAACAACTGATTTGATTCTTCGAGCAATTGATTGGTCAATCTATGTGCTCTGTATAGAGACTGACCAATCAACTGCTTGAAGACTCAGATCAGTTGTTTAAATGAGCCAAGTGGGGTGTGCTGATGCATCGTTGAAACAAAAACCTGCAGCCACATGGCCCTTTATGGCATCAGTTTGATACCCCAGGTCTAGACTGTGTGTGTGTGTGGGGGGGCTATGTTTAAAAAAATTAAACCACATTTATTTCAAAGTGAACCATTCTATTATGGTCAGCTTATGAACTTTTCAGCTCACCGACATAAAATTAATTCATTCATTCAATACAATGATTACTCCTACTAGGGAGAAGGCAGGATACACCATAACGAGCTTGCCAGACAATTACAGAGACAACAGACTGGGAATATGACAAAAAATATTATCTGAATTTGCATGTCTTTTGTGTAGAGTACTTGGAGATGTTTTTTAAATTTTTTTAAGTGGCTGCATTTTATTACATATATACAGTTCAGTTCCTGACAGTGCACTAACTCCAGGAATATGTATGAAGCACCTTGTATGAACAAGAACAAGTGGCTCCATCTCACTGGCATACTGAAGTGCAGAGACCTGCTTGTTCCCCATCGAGTAACGGGCCTTGGAGATGTTAAACCATCCCTGTGGAAACACCATACAAGTATAAATCAGGTACTATACATCCAATCAAAATAGTACTCAGTGTACTAGACTCAAATACATCAATTTCTTACCTCTTCTATGAGCGTGTTAAGTTTTTGTCTTCTCTCCTCCAAAATTTCTAGCTGATCCATGAAGTGAAGTAACTGCTGGTCTAAAGACAGAGATACAGGATCCAGACTCATTTCCAAATGTCTGATTCGCAACAGAGTTCAACAGAGTGCTGTTTGTATTTCTGTCACAGGCTAACTAAGGTTTTCTTAATGCGACGCCATGGTAAGTCACATGACAAGGTGTCAGGTGATAACCCATGACGACATTTCCGGTTTGAAGTAATTTCGCTGAGTGGTTCAACATTGGTCGTGATGGAGTCCCATTTTTGAATTGACAACTTATTCTACTATGTCAACGACTACCATGAAACACAGGAGTGTTACAATTGGTCGAACGAAAACGTCATAGCAAGCATACTTTTTATGTATTAATTTCCGATGCTGCTCCACCGCTCTGGTAGCCTGCCGTGATCGTATAGTGGTTAGTACTCTGCGTTGTGGCCGCAGCAACCCCGGTTCGAATCCGGGTCACGGCATTGATACAGGAGTATTAGTTTTTCTTGTAAAGCTGTACTTTTAATATTTTTATTAAATTATTACACACAATAATCGTTTCTATTTCAGTACTAAATTTTCAATCAATCAATCTCTCTCTTTATATATCCTTCCATTACGTGTGTATTCGTCTGACGTGTCACTCAGCTTTGGATGCCGACTCCCAGAGAAACAGACAAACATCACGTGATCGTGGTATTGCAGTGAGAACGGCGAAGCGATCTACATGATAATATACACAACACATTTGTGCACATTAACTCATTAACTACATTCCCCACATCCATATCATCCTCCTCTTTGGGATGAAGTTACGGAGTCCAAAGTCGTTATAATTAAAGAGAAAAATTTTATTCCCATACCGGGAGTCGAACCCGGGCCGCCTGGGTGAAAACCAGGAATCCTAACCGCTAGACCATATGGGACTTGTCGTAAACACAGTATTTGACGTATATAAGGATTGTAACAAACATTACGCGTTCTAAATTAGTTGTTTTCAAGTGGGTTTTGCTATTGAAAACATTTTATTTCAAATTAAGTAACACCGAACCACCGATTTACATTTTTTAATTTAATTTTTATTTTTTTACAACACACCACCTGTGCAGTAAGAGGTAGGCTGGAGGTCCGCAGTCAAGAAGTAATTTATTACTGGCGAGGATTCGACCTTTTCATATTTCTCAGCTTATTATTATTGATCCAGCTCAAAATGTGTTTGGAAAAGGAAAATATCACATTTCAAAAATTATCTCCACGTGTAATCCGAAAATGAACTTCTAATAAAACTCTGTTACAGCAAACTGAATATAGCTTTTATGGCATACTTCCAAGCCGTGGAATTTGAAGGGTGCAGACGAAACTCAACTCAATTTAAATTCGACACTCTTGAATGAAATCGACACTTGAATGAAATATAAATCCACTCTGTTACGTCACCAAACTGAGATGGACTTTAAGAGATCATTTTATTGTAACATCGCTGCTCTGATAGCTTGCCGTGATCGTATAGTGGTTAGTACTCTGCGTTGTGGCCGCAGCAACCCCGGTTCGAATCCGGGTCACGGCATAGATTCATGAGTCGACACTTTTTTCATGCACAATAATTTTTCCAGGGTTTCAAATTACAGTATTGATCTTAAATCTTTAAATTATGAATATAGTGATTACAAATTACAGGCTTGTTTAAATGACCATAGATGTGATATATATATTCTTCTTTTCCTTTCAGCTGTTCCCTTCAGGGGTCGCCACAGCAAATCATCTGCCTCCATCTCACCCTGTCCTCTGCATCTTTTTCTCTTATGCCAAGGACCTTCAGGTCTTCTTTCACCAGATCCATAAATCTCTTCTTTGGTTTTCCTCTAGGCCTTCTGCCTGGCAGTTCCAACCTCAGCATCCTACTACTAATATATTCACTCTCCCTCCTCTGCACATGTCCAAACCATCTTAATTTAGCCTCTCTGACTTTGTCTCCAAAACATCTTACATGGGCTGTCCCTCTGATGTACTCATTTCTGATCCTATCCATCCTCGTTACTCCCAGAGAGAAACACAACATTTTCATCTCTGCTACCTCCAGCTCTGCCTCCTGTCATTTCATCAGCGCTACTGTTTCTGAACCATAAAACATCGCTGGCCTCATCTCCGTCTTGTACACTTTTGCTTTCATTCTTGCTGATACTCTCCTATCACACTGGACAATTTTCTCCAACCATTCCAACCTGCCTGCGCACACTTCTTCACCTCTCTTCCACACTCTCAATTGCTCTGATTCGCACATTTGATTTGGCAGAGGTTTTTACGTCAGAATTTACGTCCTGTCACAACCATTTTTAGCAAGGGACAGAAACACGCTGACGACTTTGCGGCTACTCTTTACGAAAGTCAGCAATGGTTCTTTTACATGCCTCTCACCATAGACAATGAGAGACATGGCCTGCCTTTGATAACCCAGTTAGCTGCACTGGGGGGGATAGTGGCAACCTTGTGGAGAGTGGGACTCGAACCCCCAACCTTTGGATCAGCATACTTAAAATCCTCCACCTTCTTTATCTCTGCTCCCTGTAACCTCACCGTTCCTCTTGGGTCCTTCTCATTCACACACATGTATTCGGACTTACTGAGGCTAACCTTCATTCCTCTCCTTTCCAGGGCATACCTCCACCTTTTTAGATTTTTCCTCCACTTGTTCTCTACTCTCACCATATATTTATGTATGTGGTGAAGGCGGACATGAAGGTCGTTAGAGTCAGAGTATAAGATGCAGAGGATAGGGTGAGATGGAGGCAGATCATTTGCTGTGGCGACCCCTGAAGGGAACAGCCGAAAGGAAAAGAAGAAGAAGAATATATATATATGTGGTTGGGATATTTATATCACACACATACACACACACATACTCTTTATTGTGTGTGTGTGTGTGTGTTTATTATAAAGTTAAGAATTTTTATGTTTTATTTTACATTTTATCTCACTTTTTATGTGCAATAATTGTTTCTCACGTACAATATTGATGGGCCTTTGGGTCCAAGAATTTCACTGCTGGTCGTGATGTTCTATTGTTACAATGACAAATAAACTTAAAACATGTACAAATATCAAGATACCAAGAGCAAATACTTCACATATCAGTATGTTTATTCCTTGTGTTTATTTAGCTTATAATTATAAGTATATTAGCTGAATTATATCATTTTTAGATGTAGAAATAATCGTGTTGAGAGAAAATAAAGTGCGTTGCCAACAGACCGGCCTTAGACTGAATTATTTGACCGTAGAGGGCGCTGTTGCCACGAGAACTCCTAAACACTGGTGAAATCAGGAAAGTGCAAGGTGGAGGGTTACTACACAAACGCAGGCTTGAAAATCCCAATTGAAGAGAAAGTGAGGCTTCACAGAGCCTGCACAGTGTCCTGATGCTGAAATGGAAAAGTGCACAAGTAATGCAGAATCTTACTCAAAATCTCACAGGAAATCACTGGGAAACTCACATCAGACTTTATACATTATAATTATACCTTTATTAACCGAGTTTAGTTAAAAAGTTCACATATATATATATATATATATATATATATATATATATATATATATATATATATATATATATATATATACACACCTTTTGGTCTTACCTGGTGATAGCCAATAGCAATTTGTGTGTTATCTGTGGCTTGGTAGCCAATCCCGTTTCCTGGTTACCTCTGACGTCACGCGTGTTCCGAGCTTGTCGTCCAGTGAAAAGTTTCTCAGGCTTTGTCGCTCCACAGCGCTCTGAGTGGTGATTGGTTCTGAGGACTTGGGGTGGGATTGAACTTCGTGCAGCGATGGGTTGCTTGAGGTTGTCTGTTATATATGACATGTTTTGTTTATAAGTTTCAGAAAGTGGTCTCTTGATATTCCTATATTCTCTATACATTTTTATCAGACCCCTGATTTTAGCTGAATAATAGTTCCAATTATATTTCGAGGTAAGTAGAAACTATTTTCACCCACAAAATGTGATGATGTAATCATGTGTTATTATATTATTCATTCATTCATGTCCCGAACCACTTAATCTTAATTAGGGTCACGGGGAGGCTGGTGCTCATCTCAGCCCACTCTGGGCGAGGGCAACGTACACCGTGGACTGCTCACCAGGCAAACGCAGGGCAGAAACATGCTGACTGCTGTGCAGCTCCTCTTGAAGAAAGCCAGCAAAGGTTCTTTGAACCTCTCACCACAGACTGTGAGAGATTTGGCAGGCCTTTGATAACCCAGTTCGCTGCACTGGGGGGACAGCAGCGACAACCCGGTGATAGTGGGACTTGAACCAGAAACCGGAATCAGAATACTTCATTGATTCTGGAGGAAATTGTGTAATTCGTGACCTTGGGATCAGTTATCCAGCACCAATCAAAAATATTAAAATAATATGCATGTGGGAAGAAACTAGAGTGCCTGGAGGAAACCCACACAAGCACAGAGAGAGCGTGAAAACTCCTTCGAGAAACCCTCTGAGTCTGGGACCTTCTTGCTATGATGTGAACGTACAATACTAATTTACTATTACACCATCATGGAACTCTTTTTCTTCATACTGCACTTCCATAATTTTTCTATGTACAGTGCATTATGTCCAGCTGAATAACAAGTTTGTTCATTTATTTTTCGAGTTGATTTTGTCCATCTCTGTAGACCGGTGTATAGTGACTGTTGTTCTGAGATTATGAAATACTGTATGTTCTGTCTTTGTAGGTGTCAAAGATGGCAGCGGAACCTTTAAGTCACCCATACTGGCCCAGAAACCTGTCCATCCCAAATTACAGAGAAAACGAGCGCTCCATGCTGGAGATTATCACGTTCCTGTTCTTGCTGTCTGGACTGTTGATGTTTTTATCTTGGACTCTGACAGGAAATAGAGTCGGCGGAGGAAGACTGAGCGTCTGGAGAAGGCTCGCACTGTGCTGGTTTACTGTTTGTGTCTTCATCCATGGCATTGTCGAGGGCTGGTTCTCCCTCTACTACAGCATCATTCCAGCAGACCAGAGTTTTCTTTCTCAACTTTGTGAGTGAATATTAAAGTCTAAAAAATGTCATGCACAATTGTTGGAAACTGGTTTTCTTTAAACAAATTAGAAATTCAGGATCAGAATGTCTACATGTAGCCTACACCGTCATTAATTCATTCATTTGCTAAACAAGGTAATCCTACTAGGGTCGCAGGGAGGCTGGAGCCCATCTCAGCCAACTCTAGTCGAAGGTGGGGTGCACCCTGCCAGCTCATAGTTCACCATAACACACACAACCATTTACATTCACACCTAGTGGCAATTCGGAACCGCCAGTTAGCCTAATGTGCATGTCTTTGGACTGGGAGGAAACCAAGGTACCCAGAGGGATCACTGCAAGCATAATGAGAACATGCAAACTCCACTCAGAAACACCCTTATGAGGCCCGGGACTTGATCGCAGTACTTTCTTGCTGTTTGCCGGCCTATTACACCACTTACTTCGCAGTTCAGGACCGAGGAATCCATGTACAGTCAGCCCTCGTTATTCACGGGGGTTTGGTTGTACACTTTTTCTGTAGACAATCTAAATCACATCTATGAATATTGTCCCTGAGTTTCTTGCCTTATGTTCTGTATTTGAATTGCATTTGATTTGGAATTGGATTCAAACTGGACTTGAGTATAATGGGATCCATCAGAAGAATCTACAGTTTTATGTCCTTCAGCTCCACCTGGGACTGGAGTAGTCACTTTTGTTTTTGCTGTACAAGTCATCTATTAGATTATTTTGTGTCCATTTTGTCTTGCAGTCATAGAGTATTGGGTGGCATGGTGGTGTAATGGTGTAGTGGCTAGCACTTCCACCCCACAGCGAGGAGGTCCTGGATTCGAGTCCCGAGCTTGTTGATGATGTCTCTATGTGGAGTTTGCATGTTCTCCTTGTGCTTGTGTAGGTTTCCTCTGGGTATCACGGATTCCTCCCACAATTCAAAAGCATACACATGAAGATATTTGCATTTTGTATTTTTGGCAGAAGTTTTACACCGGATGCCCTTCCTGTCGCAACCCTCTACATTTTTCCGCGCTTGGGACCGGCGTGAGGGCGGGAACTTGTTTGTGCCCCCACCCCCCCCCACACACACACATACGGCTGCGGAGTAACGAGAATGCATAGGATCAGGAATGTGTACATCAGAGGGACAACCCATGTAGGATGTTTTGGAGACAAAGTCAGAGAGGCTAGATTGAGATGGTTTGGACATGTACAGAGGAGGGATAGTGAGTATATTGGTAGTAGGATGCTGAGGTTGGAAATACCAGGCAGAAAGCCGAGAGGAAGACCAAAGAGAAGATTTATGGATGTGGTGAAGGAGGACATGAAGGTCGTTGGAGTAAGAGTAGAAGATACAGAGGATAGGGTGAGATGGAGGTGGGTGGTTTGCTGTGGCGACCCCTGAAGGAAAAAGCCATTTGGTTGTTCCAAATTGCCTGTAGGTGTGAGGGTGAACGCTCAATGGACTGGCAAGCTGTTCAGGATGTACCCTGCTTTTGCATAGTGTCGGTTGAGATAGGCTCAATCCTCCCTGCTCCTCTAATAGGATTTGGTGGTCCAGTGAATGAGAGTCATGGACTACTTTGACTGTTTTTGCAATTTTTTGAATACTTTTGGAGTGTGTTATCATGTAGAGTCGATGCCAATTGAAGTGATGGATATCAGAATTTAAAAACAGCCAAGTCCTTAAATTATGAAAGCAAACCTTCTTTGAGAATTACTCCATGTGTGTTAGACTGGAATAAAACTGCACTGCAGTGTAGTAGGGTTGTGGCTCTGGACTGGAAAACTACTTCTTCACAAATTTAAGTCTATTCATCATGTTTTCTTAATTAGTTCCCATGTATCTGTGATTACTCGCCAGAAAGAATGGATGTACCCAAACAAATTTCACAAGTCTGTGTGTCCATGTGATATTGAATTCCTGGTGATATTTGTTTTTTTTTCCCACAGGGAAGGAATATTCCAAAGGTGACAGCAGATATGTTATGTAAGTTGTAAATATCATTTATGTAAATCATGCTTTGCTGGTTGCATCACTCTCACTACTTTCTTCATGTGTGGTTTTTTTTTCAGAGCAGATAATTTCACTGTGTGCATGGAAACATTGACTGCTTGTCTATGGGGACCTTTCAGTCTATTGATTGTTGTGGCCTTCTTGTACAATCATTCCTACAGATTTGTTCTGCAGCTTATTGTATCTCTAGGTGAGATGTTTTCTTTTTCCTTTTCACTCAATCACTCACTCATTTACCAACCCAGGTAATAATTCTATGGCTGAGGGGTGCTGGAGCCTATGTTAGCCAACTACACCTAAAGGCAATTTGGAACAGCCAGTTTGCTTAATGTTCATGTCTTTGTGCTTTGGGAAGAAACTGGAGTACCTGGATAAAATCCATGCAAACACAGACAGAACATACCGCATGAACTTCTTAAAACAGGAACTTGATCCCAGGACTTTCTTGCTGTGTGGCCGATCGATTAACCATTATGCCATTTTGCTGTCCTGCTATTCATTTACATGTTATTGTATGCATTTACTGTACATCAGCAGGTAATTATTTATAGCCGGGATGGTCATTTTTGGTAAAATTTGAAATTAGCATTTCTTCCGGGCTCCGCCTAAACCCACTCCTGCCCTCTGAGCTCCTTTCAAAGTCACGTCCTCATCCACACATACAAGCTCTGCTCTCACTGCTGGTCCCTGCATGTAAGTATCACCCAGAAGATTAGAGACACAGGGGTATTTGACTGGATATTTCCCAGTGGACTACAAGGCAGCAGTTGGTTTGAGTTTTTACAGGATTACAGTGGACACGTTTTTTTTTTCCATCTTTTTCATTTATTGATTGCTACAGTTAAAAAGTCACCAACACTAGCTTTAAGGTAATTGTATTTAATTGGAAATTTTATACACCCAAAGCATTTTATACACACCAGAATCTATGTTCCAATCTAAACACGCTTAAAAGATTGAAATGTCTAAACCAGTAACTTTCTCTTTTTTTTGTTTTCTGCTTAATTATTAAGAATATATGAAGCATCTGTAGTACATGGCCCGAAGGATGTAATACTAACGATAAACAAAAGATGACATCTTGTTATACCTCAGTCATTAAAATCAAATCACATGTCGAATGTTGAATCTCTGCTGTGGCATAGATCATGAAAGAAACTGAAAAAAGTTGCACCACAGCGTCAGAAAATAGATTAATTTCCAACACACGTTGGTAAGACGTCTTATTCACGGTACAGTAGGCCCTCGTTATTCGCTTGGGTTTGGTTCCGGCCCCTCCTGCGAATGAAGATAATCAGCGAGTTCTGTACCCGGAAGTAAAACTCCACGTATCATACATGCGCGAATGATCAACCAGAAGTAAAATACCATGTGCTAAAATATTACATGCGCTAAAATATGCTTCTTAAACACATCCTATAGACAGTATTACTCATAAATACAGTATAATGAAGTAAAATGTAGTAATAATTAAAAACTTTACTGTGGTTTTATTGATAATAAATTATAAACATTATACAGCATATATATATATATATATATATATATATATACACATACACATACATACTAGTCCTTCTCAAAAAATTAGCATATTGTGATAAACTTCATTATTTTCTGTAATCTACTGATAAACATTAGACTTTCATATATTTTAGATTTATTACACACAACTGAAGTAGTTGAAGCCTTTTATTGTTTTAATATTGATAATTTTGGCAAAAAAGTAAAGAAAAACCAAAAATCCCTAGCTAAAAAATTAGCATATTTCATCCGACCAATAAAAAAAAAAAAAGTGTTTTTAATACAAAAAAGTCAACCTTCAAATAATTATGTTCAGTTATGCACTCAATACTTGGTCGGGAATCCTTTTGCAGAAATGACTGCTTCAATGCGGCGTGGCATGGAGGCAATCAGCCTGTGGCACTGCTGAGGTGTTACGGAGGCCCAGGATGCTTCGATAGCGGCCTTAAGCTCATCCACAGTGTTGGGTCTGGTGTCTCTCAACTTTCTCTTCACAATATCCCACAGATTCTCTATGGGGTTCAGGTCAGGAGAGTTGGCAGGCCAATTGAGCACAGTAATACCATGGTCAGTAAACCATTTAGCAGTGGTTTTGGCACTGTGAGCAGGTGCCAGGTCGTGCTGAAAAATGAAATCTTCATTTCCATAAAGCTTTTCAGCAGATGGAAGCATGAAGTGCTCCAAAATGTCCTGATAGCAATCTGCATTGACCCTGCCCTTGATAAAACACAGTGGACCAACACCAGCAGATGACATGGCACCCCAGACCATCACTGACTGTGGGTACTTGACACTGGACTTCAGGCATTTTGGCATTTCCTTCTCCCCAGTCTTCCTCCAGACTCTGGCACCTTGATTTCCGAATGACATGCAAAATTTGCTTTCATCCGAAAAAAGTACTTTGGACCTCTGAGCAACAGTCCAGTGCTGCTTCTCTGTAGACCAGGTCAGGCGCTTCTGCCGCCGTTTCTGCTTCAAAAGTGGCTTGACCTGGAATGCGGCACCTGTAGCCCAGACCACTGCTTCCACAGGTCCCCCAAGGTCTGGAATCGGCCCTTCTCCACAATCTTCCTCAGGGTCCGGTCACCTCTTCTGGTTGTGCAGCGTTTTCTGCCACAATTTTTCCTTCCCACAGACGTCCCACTGAGGTGGCTTGATACAGCACTCTGGGAACAGCCTATTCGCTCAGAGATTTCTTTCTGTGTCTTACCCTCTTGCTTGAGGGTGTCAATGATGGCCTTCTGGACAGCAGTCAGGTCGGCAGTCTTACCCATGATTGCGGTTTTGAGTAATGAAGCCGGCTGGGAGTTTTTAAAAGCCTCAAGAATCTTTTGCAGGTGTTTAGAGTTAATTGGTTGATTCAGATGATTAGGTTAATAGCTCGTTTAGACTACCTGAACATGATATGCTAATTTTTTGAGATAGGAACTCAGCTATATGGGAGCTGTATGCCAAAATCATCAGTATTAAAACAATAAAAGACCTGAAATATTTCAGTTGGTGTGCAATGAATCTAAAATATATGAATGTTTAATTTTTATCAGTACATTACAGAAAATAATGAACTTTATCACAATATTATAATTTTTTGAGAAGGACTAGTACATACATACATACATACATACAGATGCTCTCCAACTTACGTTTCTAATTGGTTCCGGACAGCCGAACGTAAGTTGAAAGTGAATGTAAGTTGTTACTATGACGTGTGACGTATGACACTCATACTGTACTATACATCCATGCCTTTAAAAAATCCTTCAAGTCATCTTTCAATCATACTACTACTAACACCACCCCAGCACTGCTGCTTGACCCAACACCATCCATTTAACTGTATACTGCGGGGAAGCACATGACCACCAGGTGATAGTTCTAGCTAACGTTGAATGAGATACTTTATACAGTACCAGCACATGGTTAACACCGATCTTCTGTGTCTATAGGGCAGCTGTATGGAGTAGTGCTCTACTTCTTCACTGAACACAGAGATGGGTATCTGCACAGCGAGTATGGGCATCCGATTTATTTCTGGTTCTACTTTTTCTTCATGAACTTTCTGTGGATTGTGATCCCTTCCATTCTTATTATGGACTCATGGTTCCACTTGAGTGGCATCCAAGCTTTAGCAGATAAAACAGATGGCAAACAAAAGATGAAATAAATAGATCTATGTTGTCGGAGACAATGCTATGTACAGTAATTGTATTTTTGTGGTTATTTTTATTATACATTTATAAGGTGAACTAATACAATCACACCTTCAAGGGAAAATGGGAGGAAAATTTCAAAGATAATCAAATGATTGCATGCATAAAATGTCATTCAGTAGATTTTTAGATGAATGGAAGTTGAAGCATTTGTGGAAGGTTCTCTACCGTTTTTCCAGGAAATCCCGACAATTAAAGAATGTTTCCACACAGAGCATCTCAGACACTGCACAGCAGATCACCTCAATGCTTCAGTATTCTCAGGCATACTGAGCCGACCAGATGGTTTTCTTTTCCAAGCTGAGCCTGTTGCTCTGAAATTCTCAACTGCAAGAGGGCTTTCTGATCTGGAACATTTTGTTTCTGTGGAATACTGAAACAAATTGAGAAGGCGCCCTGTGAGGCGATCACCGAGCATTTGTATGCCAAGAACGCTTTGACGGTGAACTCATGGTGTGCTCCCAATCACGAAATGTTGACAACAGGACACTTAGGGTTGCCAAACCTCGACATCTCTGCTCCTGCCTCACTAAATTTCATGGGTGCAAATAACAATCTGACTATCTGTAACATTTTTTAAATTTACCTCTGATTTTGCGATGGCCTGGCAAGCTGTCAAGGTGTACCCTGCCCTTACCCAGTGTCGACTGACATGGGTGCCAGCCACGCCACAATCTTTATTAGGATTAAGTGGTTAAAAAAAAATTATTAAATTTACTTTTGAAATGTGGGAGGGGGTTTTAGGTTACCCTGTATATGTATTTATACACAACAACACAAAGTGTTCAATCATGCTTTTTTTAATGAAATAAAATCTAAATTTGCTTTGACCTGCGTGGAGTGGTCATTTTTTCCTACAAAAACTATTTCTAGGATATGTTTTACATAATAAATTGTCTAGAGTGTCTAGCTTAATCATAGTTTATCAAGTTTAAAACAGTTTTTTTTAATCCTACATTTTTTTAAGTAAAACATTATCAGTGATTCCCAGTCCCTCACTTGAATGAATGTAGGACAACTGGTCCAAAAATCTGCAACCAAGGACAATTCGTCCATGGCCACGACTTGGGTGGACAACTCGTCCACAACCAAAATTTCTCAAATACTTTCAGATTGAGTTTTTTATGATGTATTTAAGTTGTTTTATTGGTATTGTCAAGATATTTTAATATTTTGGACAAATAATGAAAAAACATTAGCCTAGTAAACTTTCACTATAATAGAATACAGATTACTGCGAGGGCAGTGGTGGCCTGGTGGTAAGGGTGTTGGATCACTGATCCTAAGGTTGAGGGTTCAAGTCATCCTGTTCAATACAAAAGTTAGACCAAGAAAAACAATTTACATAGATCTGACTTACTTTGACTTGTATAGTACAATAAAAATGAAATAAACATGTATTGGGGGATGGTTGTGCACTGGATAGCATGACCACCTTGCAGCGAGAAGGCCTGAGTTCAATTCCCAGCCTGGGTGTTTCTGTGTGGAGTTTGCAAAGTGCTCCAATGGTTACTCCGGTTTCCTTCCACAGTCCAAATACATGCACAGCAGACTAATTGGCTGTTCAAGTCTCCCCTTGGTATGAGAGTGATTGGTTGTATACATATATACAGGTATACCTCACCCAAAGTCGTTAATTGGTTCCAGAAGAGATGACTCAAGTTGAACTAGCTTGTCTCTACGCTATGCCAAATTTACTTGTCTAGACTAAACAGAAAATAACCATTCCTAATTCTGTACTTTATTCATGAATGCAATTTTCAATATGGTTGCAATGAATGAAGAGAGAGTTAACGCCTCCAGCCAGCACAGACCATAACAAATAAGATCTATTTTATTACACTTTATTTTTGTTTTATTTCTATACTTTTTTGAAAACCAACGTATAATCAAAAATGACTTAAGCCGAGGTATACCTGCATGCATATATATATATATATATATATATATATATATATATATATATATATATATATATATATATGTATATGTATATATGTGTGTGTGTGTGTATGTATGTATGTATGTATTATGACTGGTTATATCTTGTCAGCACTGGTGGAATCTGGTCAGGACCAGTCACAACCCCAGTCAAAACCAAACAAGACCGGTCAGGACTGCCAAATTGGGACTGGTTCAAACCAGTTCAAACTGCTTCATACCGGTCGAAACTGGTTCAAACCAGTCAGGACCGGTTCAAACTGGTCGGGACGCCCGTAAATGTGGCAAATGTGTAAAATTTATCAATAATTTAGGATTTAAATAGCTATGTTTTATTTATTAACTTAATAATATTCGACTGTCTCAACTAATTATTTTATGCTTATTCTACGTTTTAATCTGAAGAACAGAAGTCTAATCACTGGAATGGAGTAACACACTTGAATGATCTTGATCTTGATAATGTGTGACACGAACAGTGTATTAAACCTGTTCATCAGTATCGCGATGGTTTATTAGATTAAATTGTCGAACGAAATCGTTAATTTTTGCTCTGTTTGGTTTGGATCTGGTAATAAATTTCGTGTAGGATTTAAAAGCCGTTCCATGACATGACAATATAAACTGGGTCGTGGAGATAAATACTAGAGACCTTTCCTTATGTGTGCACCCGCCGAAATAGCTCAGTTGGGAGAGCGTTAGACTGAAGATCTAAAGGTCCCTGGTTCGATCCCGGGTTTCGGCATTTTTAAACATTTTTTAAATTTTAAGAAACGTTTGTCTTTTTGCGGAATTATAACTCTGAAAGGCTACATTTCAGAACTCCCACAACTATTTAATGCAAAAACAAACACAAAAGCTACAGCCTGTACCATCCCAAGGCCAACCAGACACCTTGCTTTGTGTAGCCAGGGACCAATTCTTCACAATATTCAAAACCAGAACGAACCGGTCTCATTTAGATTACTCAACTTTGTCCTCCTTCCTGAGCCACCTTTACCTTTGAGTACTTAACCGTGGATTATTTCCAGAGTATTTTAGGAACTGCTTTAAACGTCTGGATTTGCAGTACTATTGATGTTGTTTTGTTTTTTTTAAGGCTAACTTTTAAGTACAGTTATTCACTATACACACACACACACACACACACACACACAGAGATAATTCAGAGTTCTCCTTATAATGACTGAATATATTGTATTAGTATGTGTCTTTAGCTTGAATTTATAGAAATGTTCTTTTCTGCTGCTCTTGGATTCACTCATAATGTTTAACATTTGTAGCCGTCCATACCAGAGACAGACACTTACAAATTGACCTGGCTTGGGCCATATCCAGTATAGTCATTGTGTACATTTGGATTAAGTATGGGATGAGATCTAATACTGATTCACAATTGATCTGGACCATAATAGACTGAATCACCACTTCAAAAAAAAAAAATCCTCATCTGTTTTGAGCCAGCCCAATGCTGGTCCAGATAATTCAAAAAAAAAAAAAAAAAAAAAAAAAAACATATCCGTGAACAATATTGATTGTTGTGCCAATGTACACCAGCTCTACTGCACGAACTTGACCCTGAAGTTATGACACATCCAGGCCAGATCTGGACCAAATACCTTTTGCTATCTGGGAGTAGTGCACACGCAGCATCAGCATCATCCACTATCTATGCTGCTTATCCTTCAGGGTCGTGGGTGAAGCTGAAACCAAGAGGCATGTGCACCCAAAACAGGTCAAGGCGACACATACTTCTCACAATACTATTAATGAGCTGTAATAATGAGAGAGGAAGTGATTTATGCACCATATTTTTAAAACTCGTCTTAAGAAAATTTAAACACCAGCATTGTTACATGTTTATAAATACTTTTATTGGCATTTGTTCAGCATACACCCGAAGCACAGTGACCAGACAGAAGAGTTTTCCTCGTATTATATCCCCTGAAAGTTTAATATAAACATATGAGCTTCATGGCCTTTTGTGTATTGTTAATGTGTTTAATATTTTTATCTTCTTCTTCTTTCCCTTTCGGGTTTTTCCCTTTCTCAGGGGTCGCCACAGCGAATCATCTTGATTCGCACATTTGATTTGGCATGGGTTTTTACGTCGGATGCCCTTCCTGACACAACCCTTTTAACAAGGGACAGAAACACGCTGACGGATTTGCAGCTACTCTTTAGGAATGTCAGCAATGGTTCTTTTACATTCCTCTCACCATAGACAGTGAGAGACATGGCCGGCCTTTGATAACCCAGTTAGCTGCACGGGGGGGGGGGGGGGGGGGGGGGGGGGGGGGCAACCTTGTGGAGACTTGAACCCCCAACCTTAAGATCAGCGATCCTGCACCCTAACCACTCGACCACCACTGCCCTGTGTGTTTAATATTTTTATATGATACATTAATGTACACACAAGGGGCAGTGGTGGTCTAGTGGTATAGGACGCTGGATCGCTGAGCCAAAGGTTGGGGGTTCGAGTCCCACTCTCCACAAGGTTGTCACAGTCCCTCCCAGTGCAGCTAACTGGGTTATCAAAGGCGGGCCATGTCTGTCACTGTCTATGGTGAGAGGCATGTAAAAGAACCATTGCTGACTTTCGTAAAGAGTAGCTGCAAAGTCGTCAGCGTGTTTCTGTCCCTTGCTAAAAAGGGTTGTGACAGGAAGGGCATCCGACATAAAAACCTCTGCCAAATCAAACGTGCGAATCAGATGATTCGCTGTGGCGACTCCCGAAAAGGGGAAAAGCCAAAAGGAAGACAGACAGACATTAATGTACACACTGTTGACCATTAATGTATTTTCATTTGTCCATTTTTTTTTTTTTGCAGACAATGTTTACATGCAAATGCTTAAGTAAACATTTTGCTTAACCTTTTCCCAAGCTTACTGTCAAACTCTTTTTCTCTAGCGTTGACTTGTTTCAAGGCATTTTGAGCAGAGACAGAATCTGGCTGGAGTTCTAGAACTTTACCAAAAGCTTGGCGCGCTTCTGCAAACTCTTCCAACTGCAGACAGGCTTGCCCACAGCGATACCAGGCCTTAACATTCACTGGATCCAGTGCCGTTGCTTTGCAGCTGCTGTTCTTGGCTTTTGCTGGCTGACCAAGCCTGAGCTGACACAGGGAAAGATTATTATGGAGTTCTGCTTTCATAATCCTATAATCCTCCTCAGTTGGGATGTGGGTGCGGTTCGCTTCTGTTTTACCAGTCACCGTTTGGGCTTCTAACTTACTTTCTTCATCACAGGCTCGTTGTCCATCAATATTTGGAAAATCATCTTTCCTTTGGGTATATCTCTTTAAAGTAATGAGTAACTTAACAGCACAGCAGTAAGAATGCATCGCTCCCCAAATGTCTCCATTGCTAAAGCGCTGACTGCCCCGCTGTTTATGAGATCGCACCCAGGTCCACTTCTCTGCAGGGAGCATCTGCCAGGACTCCGTCCCGAAAGTGAACGAATGGAGCTGCAGAGAAAAACATATGCCATTCGTCTGTTTGTCCTCTGCTGTCCCCGTTGACTGGGCATTATGAATGTCACTGGGTGCCCATTTCAAATGGGATCGATGGGGTTTTACTGTGACCTAAAGGGAAGAAATTCAGAATTATGAAGTAACAGTGTACTACTAGGATGGAACAGTAAGGGCTGCACACACAGGAAATGATAAGCAACAAACCATCATGTAAAGTCAATGAGTCAGTGAGATGAGCAACAGCTACATTTTCTCAAGCAAAGCGAAAGAGCAGGTAAACTGAGCTGAACTTTAAGGCAATGCCTTCGCTCCCTGTGTTTGTTCTAATACATTTCATAGTTAAACAAACCCCTATAGAGACTTTAGACTAATAGATCCGAGGATAAAACCCAAGTATGCCAACTGATTCTTCTCTAAACATTTGTAATAAATCATCACCACAGCGAATCATCCGATTCGCACATTTGATTTGGCAGTTTTTACGTCGGATGCCCTTCCTATCACAACCCTTTTAGCAAGGGACAGAAACACGCTGACGACTTTGCGGCTACTCTTTACGAAAGTCAGCAATGGTTCTTTTACATGCCTCTCACCATAGACAGTGAGAGACATGGCCCGCCTTTGATAACCCAGTTAGCCGCACTGCGGGAAAATCTGGCGAAGACTGCAGTTGTTAATAAGTTGGAATAGCTATAATGAAATATCTCCCCCTGGTGGACGTCTGCTGAACTTTTTGCTATGTGATAAACTACAGTACAGTATAGCAATTTGTACCATCACTAACCAACAGACATTGATGTCCACCCTTTGACATCCCATAAGCAGAGCTGTACACATTGCTTGCAATTCTGATCTCTTCGGTTAGCATGAGGACATAATTCTTAAAACATTTTTTAAATATGAACAAGCTGAAGATAGTTCCAAGAAGAGTTAATTTTGAATGCTGAAAGAAAAATGAGTTTTAGACAACATGGAGATAAGGGAGGCGAGCTTCGATACCACAAATCATCGAGGATTTTTATGGAAGAAAACTTTTTTTTTTTATAATTAAAAGTCAAAATATGTCAAACAGTCAAATTTCAACTGAAATGAAGTGATTACTTTCTTTGCTGCAACACTTTTTTACAATGCATACACACTGTACACCACCATTACTGTTATTTAATATTCTACTTACTATCACTTTGCTTTCCCAGTAATTTCAATAACTGTACTGATGTTTGTAGTTTTTCTTCCTGATTTTTCCTCTTTTAGTTGTTTAACATTTTTCATATATGTGGCGTAAGCATTGATGCATGATTTTTTTTATAGCTGTGGAGACTTTGAGATCTGTGCTTTTCACACATTTTTTCCTTAAAACAGTTTTGATGATGGCCACAGCTTCATAGTAAACTACAGCCATTTTTGTCCGATCCTTTTCTATGACATCATCCATAATATTGAATGTTCCCTCTATCAATGGTCCAGTGAAAACTGTTAATTAATCACAGTGTTTCAGACTGATGAAATAAGATACGACAAATCTTGATCTCAGATATGTGCAGCTGACAAAAAAGTTTCTATTTCCTATTTTCAATGTACAACTAAATCATAGGACAAAAAAATTTGAGCATAATCTCCCCTTACGTTGCCCTAACCTGGGCACTCCAGGAGGCATGTGCCCAGTTTTATTTACCCCCCCCCCCCAAAAAAAAAACAAAAAAAAAAAAACAAAAAAAAAAAAAAAACACACATCCCTCAATCATCATATTAAACTTGCCCACGCGGCTGCATTATTGGAATCATAGTACACAATATTAGCTAATATTACAATCTGACATTAAAAGTTAGACTGGGTGTAAATACCTGATTTGTCTGAATGGTCTTTTTGTTTTTCAAGTGATTAGACTCATCAGCATGATTTTCAGTCCCTTCTTCCCGTTGGTCCCATACTTTATCGTCTTGGAACAACAATCACAAAACGCAACTCCAGAGATGTCTGGTTTTCTGAGCCATATCCCCCATTTGTCACCGTTTTTGTCACACTCATTTAGCCATTCCCATCACTGTATATTTCTAGATGTCTTTTCCAATTCTTTTGTATTGTAGCCTTCCGATAAAAACATCATATTGACAGTATTTCTCATGGTTCTCGCTAGCGACAATGCAGTATTTTAGGCAGCATGTGCATGCGAGCCTCAGAGAAACAACAGGTTTTATAATAGCTGCATGTTCATAGGATGGGCAGTTACGATGAGCCAATCAAAAGCATCGTAATAACTTGGCCCAAAGACTGAGGAATACTTGTATTATATATATATATATATATATATATATATATATATATATATATATATATATAGTATTCGATTCGATATAGTATTCGATTGGCCTTTTTTAGTCCTTAATGGAAATGTGCGCATCTGAAAGGAAAAAAATTCTTGACGAAAATGCCCAATCTATGTAATCCCTATGTGCTTATGTAATCCCATGATTCAATGCGCGGTCACAGCCGCAAGGCAGTATGCATAGTAGATTGCGCCAATCTGAGCAGACGAACAACTCTAACCGGAATTTCCGGCACATGCCGGAAAAGTTGCACCCCTGCACTAGTATTCATAACTGTGAATGATGCATCAATCGAACTTGCCTCATGCCCAGTGTTTTCAGGATAGGCTAAAGATCGACTATGACCCTAACCAGGACAAAATGTTAAACAATCACAAATGCATGAAAACTATTAACAGCAGCATCGCAAACTCTGCAAGTCACACACTGTTCTACTGCTTGATGTCGGAGTAGCTGATTGTCTTCACAGGGTGCCTTTTTTGTATTCCTTCTAGTTCTGGTCTCTTTGAATTTATGCTATTACATAGTCAGTCATGCCGGAGTGCCTGCTTGCACTCAACCCTGACAAACTCTCTTCTTTAACTATTCCACTGTTATGCGTGTCATGCCCGACAACTTGGATCTTTCTCACACTTTGTTTTTGATGAGGTACACATGCTACTTCTGAGATACCGGTGATCCTAATCCTTCTACTTTCTGAATCCTGTGATCCATCCTGATGTGCTACCACTGGTTGAATTTCTCATCCTGAAGCACCTTGTTCCTACTGATGATGTTCCATATGGACCCAAATATGAGCAGGTGAAAAGGATTTTGCACTGCTGGTGATATAAACCCCTTTACTAAAATTATTTAGGACTACCATTACCATTACAGTATAACATAACTAACTAGGCAGGGTTACTTTCTCTTGTTTTCCTTGGGGGCGGCGGGAGGGGAGTTCTTTTCCACAAGGCTTGCTCATTCAGTATGTACATGATTTATAGCAAACCTTTTTCCTTTACTAAGAGGAACGGTGAGGTTACAGGGAGCAGAGATAAGGAAGGTGGAGGATTTTAAGTACTTAGGCTCAACAATCCAGAGCAATGGAGAGTGTGGAAAAGAGGTGAAGAAGCGTGTGCAGGCTGGTTGGAATGGTTGGAGAAAAGTGTCTGGTGTGATGTGTGATAGGAGAGTATCGGCAAGAATTGAAGGGAAAAGTGTACAAGACGGTGTTGAGGCCAGCGATGTTGTATGGTTTAGAAACAGTGGCGCTGGGGAAAAGACAGGAGGCAGAGCTGGAGGTAGCGGAGATGAAAATGTTGAGGTTCTCTTTGGGAGTAACGAAGATGGATAGGATCAGAAATGAGTACATCAGAGGGACAGCACATGTTAGATATTTTGGAGACAAAGTCAGAGAGGCTAGATTGAGATGGTTTGGACATGTACGGAGGAGGGATAGTGAGTATATTGGCAGTAGGATGCTGAGGCTGGAACTACCAGGCAGAAGGCCTCAAGGAAGACCAAAGAGACAATTCATGGATGTGGTGAAGGAGGACATGAAGGTCGTTGGTGTAAGAAAAGAAGATGCAAAGGATAGGGTGAGATGGAGGCAGATGATTCGCTGTGGCGACCCCTGAAGGGAAAAGCCGAAAGGAAAAGAAGAAGAAGATATAAAGCTGCTTTGCGACAATGTCAACTGTAAAAGGTGCTACACGAATAAAACTGAACTCCTCCCGAGCTGTGACAAGTAATAAAATACTTGCATATTCAAGTAATCTCGGAATGAATTGAGAGAATTGTTTACTGCAAGGGACATGCAGTAATCCGAAACTCACCTCACATGTTTCTCCAGCCCTCATTCCCTCCAAACAGCCCTCAGTAATATCACACTGCCCCTCTCCCATACGCAACACAACCCACCGGTCCAGTGGAACCTGCAGCACTGAATCATGTGAGCGAGGATATTCTGTAACCTGCACACAACTGTCAGTAATTGCTGGCTCAGTTTCATTCAGGCTCAGTGACTGGATATCATCATCATCATCATCATCATCATCTTCTGTATGGTTCCTGAGGTGTACTCTGATTTTGCATATGGAGCCTATTAAAGGAGTGCTGTCTCCTTGCTTTCTCTCCTCCTTCCACCTTCTGTGTACCTCCCAGAGACCACCAGGACTCACTGATATCCATGACGCTTCACTTGTTCTTTGTTGTTCAGGTTTAGTTTCCATGGCCATGAATGATTTCTAGGTAGAACAGAAAGAGAGAATTCCAAAGGGTATTACTGTGTGAAAACCTAAATATAAACGCAGACCAGACCTGATAGAAAATGTTTTCAGTAATAAATATGCCCCTCTAAAGAAACCCATTTAGCTAAGTAGATTAATATGCTTGTACTGTCTAAATCAAAAGACACATTACCTAATCACAGTTGAGGAAAAATATCTAGCTAACTACCGCCTAGCAACCCAGCTATTCTACTTACGTTGCTGTGGTGTTGTTTTTTTGACTGCGATTTTTTTTTTTGCGCCACCTGTCGGACTGGAGCAATTGCAATGCGTTGATATTCTCATGTTTTACCACCAGGTGGTGCTACACCCTGGCGTTTTTTTTTTACTTGTACTGTACAAACTTTTAAATACAGTACAGCACATATATCACGTAAATATATGGTTTTAATCCTACTTTAACTCACATTAAAGAAAATTAATTTTATATACACCGACATAAAATTGCTGCGCATAGTTGTATAACTGAAATTTAAAGTGCATTAAAAATGAGTGTGGAAGTATTTAAAACTGAATGACAGCGTATGGAACATTAAAAGCGTCTTTTTTAAATCTATCTTCTACACTTGCACCTGGATAATTACGGTGTATAAAACAGGAGACATTTGGACTTTAGCCTGTGTGTACAATACTGTACATACAAGGATGCCTGCATGTTGGGGCTGCGGGAGCGCGCTTCACGGGAGCGAGCTCGTTTCCTGGGTGCGCATGACGTCATGAGCAGCGCAGGAACTATTTGGTGAAGTGTGTGAGGAGTGTGCGGGGGAAGTGTTGCCATATCTGTATATTTCCCATCCAAAAAACTTGAAGCTTTCTCCGTGGCTTTGGTGGCTGGCTGTATCTATCTATCTATCTATCTATCTATATATATATATATATATATATATATATATATATATATATATATAGTATATGCTGTATCTATAGTAATCTATAACATTTTGAACTAAAACTCAGTCCATCTCAGCCGACTCTGGGAAAGGGTAGAGTACATCCTGGACATCTCGCCAGGTCATCACAGGGCAGAAACACACTGATGGCTATGCTGGACTCCTGACAAAAATTAGCAATGATTCTTTTACATGTCTCGCACCACAGACAGTGAGAGACATGGCCGGTCTCTGATAACCTAGTTAGTTGCACTGGGGGACAGCAGTGACAACCTGGTAATAGTGGGGCTTGAACCAGAATCAGAATACTTTATTGATCCTGGAGGAAATTGTGGAATCCCTGACTTTGGGATTAGTAATCCTTCATACTTAAACACTGTTTCAAATCAGATACACCGTTCATTCGTTCATTTTATGAACCACTTAATCCTAATTAGGGTCACTGGGAGGCTGGTGCCAATCTCAGCTGACTCCGGGTGAAGGCAGAGTACACCCTGGACAGCTTGCCAGGACATCGCAGGGCAGAAACATGCTGACGGCTATGCAGCGACTCTTGACGAAAGTCAGCAATGGTTCTTTTACATGAACCTCTCACCATAGACAGTGAGAGACATGGCCGGCCTTTGATAACCCAGTCAGCTGCACCCTGGGGGAGAGAACAGCGCAACCTTGTGGAGAGTGGGGCTTGAATCTTCCAACCTTGGGATCAGTGATCCAGCACCTTACTATCGGGCCCTATTCATGTACACCACGTAATGGTATCTTCTTAATGGCAGTGGCCCCTTTTGGCAGGATTCAATTCTTCCACAATGCAAAATTTGCTCAGAAATGGTTCGAGGGACATGACATAGACTCCAAGGTATTGGCCTCCTCCAAATTTCCCAGATCTCAGCTTGATCAAGCATCTATGGGATGTGCTGGGCAAACAAATCTAATCCATGCAGAACTTAAAGAATCTGCTGCTTGTGACTTTTTGTCAGATTCTACAACCTTCAGAGGTTACATTTAATCCATGGATAGATGCATCAGAGCTGTTTTGATGACACAACAAGACCTAGACATTATTAGAATATTTTATGTCTACTAGTTTTTTTTCTTCTTCTACTTTTGGAGGCACGGCGGCTCCCTTCTTTGTGGAGTTTATGTTCTTCCAATGAGAGCATGGGTTTCCTCTGGGTACTTCGGTTTCGTCCAAAGACATGCACATTAGGGTGTTTCAAATTTCTCTTCAGTGTGAGAGGTTAAGTGTGTGTTGGCACTGAGATGGATTGGAGGGAATAATTAAAAATGAAAATGATTCTGGCTGGGTGTCGTGTACATTGAAGCTGTAGTAGGCTAGTGTGTTTTGAGCTAAATCTCAGCCCATTTCAGCTGACTCTGGGTGAGGGCAGGGTACAACCTGGACAGCTCACCAGGCCATCACAGGACAGCAACACAGAGAGGTCTATGCAGCTACTCTTGATGAAAATCATCAAAGGTTCTTTGACATGCTTCGCACCACAGAAAGTGAGAGACATGGCTGGCCTTTGATAACCCAGTGAGCTGTAATGGAGGTTAACTAAAACTAAAACTAAAAAATACTGTTTGTGTCGGAACCAGTGATTGTAATTTAAAAAAAAAAAAATGATGGACTTCATGGATACATTGATATCCATTCCATAGAAATGAAACCAAAAGTCTTCCATCATACTGTCAACTTAGGAACGAGAGTCCACACAGTAGACAGGACACCTGAAGACAAGTACGTTCACTCATTCAGTATGGCCTGGCCATGGGGAGAAGAAGTGAACACAAAATGGCTTTACTGTTGAAATCCATCTTGATACAGAGCGCATCGATGGATTCCGTTGGAAATAATTCGTTTATATGGATTCACCGAACAAATATATTGGTAATAGGATGCTGAGGCTGGAACTACCAGGCAGAAGGCCTAGAGGAAGACCAAAGAGACGATTCATGGATGTGGTGAAGGAGGATATGAAGGTCGTTGGTGTAAGAGAAGAAGATGCAAAGGATAGGGTGAGATGGAGGCAGATGATTCGCTGTGGCGACCCCTGAAGGGAAAAGCCGAAAGGAAAAGAAGAAGCTATGGATTCACCGAACAATTGGCTGTTCCAGACTGTCCTGGGTGAGGGCAATAATGGCTTATTGTTTAATGTAATGGGTTACTAATCCGAAAGTTAGTAGTTCAGTCTTCACTGTCACCAATTTTGGGCCCTTGAGCAAGGCCCTTAACCCTCAATTGCATAAAAATGATAATTGTCAGGATCAGAGCATTATCCTTCTTCTACTTCCTTCAGCTTTTCCACTTTCTTTCAGGGGTTGCCACAGCGAATAATCTGATTTGCATGTTTAATTTGGCGTAGGTTTTTACGTGGGATGCCCTTCCTGACACAACCCTTTAGCATGGGACGGAAACACGCTAACGGCTTTGCAGCTACTCTTTACAAAAGTCAGCAATGGTTCTTTTACATGAACCTCTCACCATAGACAGTGAGACACATGGCCGGCCTTTAATAACCCAGTTAGCTGCACTGGGGGGACAGTGACAACCTTGTGAAGGGTAGGACTCAAACCCCCAACCTTAGGATCAGCGATCCAGGTCCGTTTACCACCAGGCCACCACTGCCCCACGATCAGTGCATCATCCAAATGCTTTAAATTTAAATGGGTGCGAGTGTGATTGTTTGTGTGTGTTGGCCCAGTGATGGTCCGGGGTGAGGTGATCAGGGTTTGCCCGGTGTCGCCTGAGGTACGGTATACTCCATCCTCCTCCCTGGGATCATAATAGGATTAAATCACAGGTGTTAAACTCATGCCACAAAGGGTGATGTGGCTGCAGGTTTTTGTCTCAACTAACAGTACTATACCTGTCTTTGCTAATTTAAACAACTGCGTGAATATATTTAGTGAATATATTGGTAGTAGGATGTTGAAGGGCAGGGGTGGCCTAGTGGTATAGGGAGCTGGATCGCTGATTCTAGGGTTGGGGGTTCAAGTCCCACTCTCCACAAGGTTGTCACTGTCCCCCAGTGCAGCTAACTGGGTTATCAAAGGCCGGCCATGTCTCTCACTGTCTATGGTGAGAGTCGTGTAAAAGAACCATTGCTGACTTTCGTAAAGAGTAGCTGCAAAGCCGTCAGCGTGTTTCTGTCCCTTGCTAAAGGGTTGTATGAGGAAGAACATCTGATGTAAAAACCTCTGTCAAATCAGATGATTCGCTGTGGTGACCCCTGAAAAAGGGTAAAAAGCTGAAAGGAAAAGAAGATTGGTAGTAGGATGTTGAGGGTGGAACTACCAGGCAGAAGGCCTAGAGCAGGGGTGTCCAATCTTATCCAAAGGGCCGGTGTGGGTGCAGGTTTTCACTTCAACCATACAGTAGCCACACCTTCCACCTGTTTCCACCAATCACTGATCATCAAAAGAAAATAATAAAAAAAATTGATTGGACATCACTGTTTCAATTCTGAAGTGGGGCCATCTTGGTGATGTCACCAAGATGGCCCCACTTCAGGTGAAAATATGTGGAATGTGTGGCTACAAGTTGAAGTGAAAACCTGCACCCATATTGACTCCTTTGTGGATAAGATTGAAGACCCCTGGCCTAGAGGAAGACCAAAGAGGAGATTTATGGATGCGGTGAAGGGGGACACGAAGGTAGTTAGTGTAAGAAGAGGATGCAGAGAATAAATAGGGTGAGATGGAGAGATATGTTTTGCTGTGGTGACCCCTGAAGGGAACAGTGGAAAGCAAAAGAAGAAGAAGATCTGAGTCTTCAGGAAGTTGATTGGTCAGTCCCTGTACAGAGCACACATATTGACCAATCAACTGCCTGAAGACTCAAACTGTGTTTAAATCAGCAAAGTCAGGTGTGCTGCTGCTTGGTTGAAACAAAAATCTACAATCACGTGACCCTTTGTGGCAGGAGTTTGACACTCCTGGATTAAACGGTTCGGTGAACGAGTTTCAATCACGCTGGTGGATTTTAAAGTTTTTTTTTTTTTTTTTTTTATACGCAGACCTGGCAACCCAGACTGTGTATGTGTGAGAGAGAGGTAGAGGTAGAGGAGGGGGCGGGGCTGGAGGGTTGAGGAACACATTGTATTGACAGCAGCCGCGTTTCTACTACTGTATCCCGCTGATTGAACAACAGACAGGGAGACGCGGAGCCCGCTCGTGTTTCACACGGGTTACGTGGCGGAAGGATTTCGGGCCGTGGAGTTGGCGGAGGCGGATGATTGCGGTAGCCCCGGGGCGGGCGAGCGAGCGAGCGAGCGTGTGTGAATGTGTTTACCGCTGTCGGCTCCTTTTAGCCAAAGATGAACAAAAACCACCGAGTGCCGAGCAGCCGATCTCTGAGCGCCGTGGAGGTGAAGAGCAAGGTGCGCAGCGGGATAATCACGTCTTCGGATATTTCTTACCCTCCACGACACACGTGGATTAGTCTCGGTGTGGTTTATTTCTGGAAACCTGTAGCCTGTTTGGGTTTTTTTGTTTGTTTGTTTTTTTTTTTGTTTTTTTTTTGCGGCTTTAAGTCCTGGATTGTTCCACCATATCTGACCAATCAGGTTTCAGCTTAATTATCGCGTTAATCATTAGTAGCTTCAGGGAAAGAAAACAAGCAAAAATACTTCTTGTATAATGACAGAGCTCCATAGATAGACTTTAAAATATAGTTTGGGTAATATTCATTAACTCAGACTTGTCACGATGGATATCTTATTTATGTATTTATTTGTTTTTGTTTATTTGTCTTATATGTGAGATGAAGTACTTTATTACAGGTTAAAGTTCATCAAAGGTGCGTGCGATACAGAAATGCATAAAAACATCAATATACCATAATAAAGTGAAACCATTCCAGCCACCAGGAGGAAAACATGTTAGTTTTTAGCTCGAAGCCCCTATAGCTGTTGAATTGGGAAGTCCTTTGTAATTTATTTCTCCCTAATACCTGTTTATACACCACTCTTCAATCCTACTAGGAGCCTATCTCAGCCGGAGAAGGTGGTGATTACAATCAACATCTCACTAGACAACACACAGCACCCATTTAAACTCATAGGCACACCTAGAGGCAGTCTCAAACAGCCAGGCAGCCTGATGCCATGCCTTTGGACCTTGGTGGGACAAAGCCAAAGCACCCGGAAGAAACCCACTCAAGCATGGGACAAACAGCCCCAGACTTGAATGCAGGACCTTCTTGCTCTGTGGCGGACGAGCTAAATGGGACTCCGCTGTGCTGCCCTTCTGTTACCCCGGGCAGGGTTATAATTTATTCATGCCAGGATAAACCAGTCAGAGAGACTTGAGTGCTGTGTTTTCTGTATCACAGCTGCATAACACTGACATTTAATTAAGGAGTAAGGTTTAACTTTTATTTGGATTTAATTACAGTAGGAAAGCTATTAAAATGGACACCAGTGCAATATATTATCATTTCACTTATCCCTTAACATCTGAGGATGTCGGTGGGGTGCCTTCATGGTGAGACTTGGGCTGATTTGGCCTGGCGGAGCCCATCCCTCTCCAGGTCGTAGAAACACGCTGACGGCTTTGTGGCCTACTCTTTACGAAAGTCAGCAATGGTTCTTTTACATGTCTCTCACCAGAGACAGTAAGAGACATGGCCTGCCTTTGATAACCCAGTTAGCTGCATTGGGGGGGACAGTGACAACCTTGTGGGGACTCAAACCCCCAACCTTGGGATCAGAGATCCTGCGCTCTAAACCACTGGACCACCACTTCCCCGCAATATATTATAACAATTAATAATAGCTTTTAAAGATCTACTCTTTGTTTTTATCACGGTTTTGGAGGAAAAAAAAAATTGAAAGGAAAAATGAATGAATTATTCTGTATAATTCACTGTTCATCCATTTAAACACTGTACAGAAACTATATAGCCCATCCCAGGGCTAAGTTAGCTGCTATTCTGGTGCATTTTAGTTTTGTAACCCTGTACGCACAGTGTCCATTATGTACTTGATATTCTTGTTCAGTGATGTGATCACTATTTCACAAGTGTGTTGGCGGTTTGACGCCGTTCACTGAAGGAGTATCACGTCACTACTTCAGACTGATCAAAAGTACAATTTTGTTTTTGGTGCGGCTTCTCTGTTACTGTAATTAAACATAAAACATCTTATTTACTACTTTTGCGGGTAAGATGACTCTGGAGTGGCTGTCCGTCACTGTCGGTGCTGCTGACAGTCGAACTCAGCTCAAAAATGTAATGTACAGCAAAAGTTTTACAAACACATCACATTTTATGTTGGTGATCACTCTTATTAAAATTAGCACAAAATCTAAATTGTTAAATTTGTCTTGTTAAAATCTAAATATGAATTTTTTTTTTTTTACTTTTTTGACCCATAAATGTTGCACCAGTGTTTAATAGCCATTTTGGGCAACTTTGGTACTGTAAGTTTTTTTTATATTAGAAATCATACTTTGGTGCTCAGCTGGTGTCAGGCGGGGGGGAAAAATAAAATTCTGAAAGTGGGTAAAATATCTGACCTTTAAGTTCCTCAACATATTTAAGTGTTAAACAGTATAAGCAAAACAAGTTTAAAGTTGGTAAAGTTTGATTTGCCTTGGCAAGGGTGTGGTCAAACAATTGAGTAAATCAGTCGATCTTTTCAATGTATGTACTGTTATATTGACACATACAGAATTACATCTGAATTGTATAGGAAGACTTCATTTAAGGATTCTTGTGGATTACACTTTACTGCTTTAATAACATATATGGGGAGTTAAATATTCCTAGAATATTTCAATAAATTAAGAAATAAATACTGAGATATTGATATCCATGCATGGGAACGTTTATAGGTCCTCATCCATGATGTTGACCAGAATATGAAACAAAGTACATGCTAATGCTCCACACCCACTCCAAAGGAATATTGAAGGTTTTTTTTTTCTTTTTACTTTAATATCAAATGTAATTGTTAAGGTACTGTCTAGATGCAGTGCTCCAAAAATGTTTGCATGTGGAAGTTTACATAAACCTGCACATGTAATAAAGCAACATTTTTTTGTATACTTTATTATTTTAAGCTATGAGATGAAAGTACACCTAGTGCCAACGCCAGCTTGTGCATGATTATATTTTCCCACCATTTTCTTTGTGAAAGGATGTTGTAACAAAATCGAGATTACAGCTTTGACATGTGAATCAAATATAGAGCCCTGAAGCTCGGCTTTCAAGTGTTTTCTTTTAGTTATATTTTTACGGTATTTTGTGTCCATCGGTAGATTACCGCCAGCAGGGATTTCAATACTTGAGCTTGAATATTTGAAATATTTGCGTTTTTGACATGTAATTGTTGCAGATATGTCAGTGTTTGTTTATAAACTTGGGCTGTTTTCTGATGTTTGTCTACATCTCATGCCAGTTTGGAGCAGAGTTCCGGCGCTTCTCTCTTGACCGCTCCAAACCAGGTCGCTTCGACGAGTTCTACGGTCTTCTCCAACATGTACATCGAATCCCTAATGTGGAGCTGCTGGTCGGATACGCCGACATCCACGGAGACCTGTTGCCAATTAACAATGATGACAACTACCACAAGGCTATCACCACGGCGACACCCCTCCTTCGCTTGTTTTTGCAGAGGAAAGGTGAGGGCTGGATTGGGGTTCAGAGGTCAAAGGGTTGTTCTTTCTGGGATAAGATAACCTTTGAATTCCATCGACGCTTCATTCTTTTGACCTGCCAAAGAAGTGCAAAGCTATCTTTAAACATGTAGTGCTGTTATTTTATTTTGGTTGTTTCAGAAGAATTTGCTGCAACTGAGACTGTATAGAGAGACCTGAAGTCTGATGATAGGTTATTTGCATTTATTGGGTTATCAGGTCGGTTTGTGTCTGCAGTTATGCAGGAAGCTAGGACATTGTTTCCTTTGGTTGAAGTCAGGGTACAGGTATCCCCTTTGCAGACCTGGGGTGGCACATGCAAAGGTCCATGGTTGGCCCTTAAATTATTACTATTATGACCCATATTCGACGTAATAAGCACCCTGCTCCAATATGCCCCCCTCAAATGTTTTTGATCTTAAGTCTAATAACCGCCCATGTGTACTGAGAGCAAAATGGTAGATCAAACGTTCCAATTTTATTCTATCAGTCTCTGTAACCAAAATGAGGCGTTCACTGCCTGTAAAAGACCCCTGCCTCTGGGGAATGTCTATAATGTTCATCAGTAACAACACATTTGATTGTTCTGCCATGCTTTAAAAAAACAGGAAAATATTTTGCTGTGTTCTCTTGGTACATGTCCAACAATTGGTGAACCATTAGAAACTGCTACAGCAAAACTATGGGATGCTCTGAATGAATGGAGCGATGAGCCACATCTGGATATGACCAGATCTGACCATATCTGGACCTATCAGAAAGTGATGACGAGTATTTTTCACCCGATTCTCATGCTCACTAACTTCATAAATTTAAAGACATTCCCGGCCATGTGCTTTTGCTTATGTTCGTGTTGATTGCTTCAACTTGCCGTGTGCTAAAGTTGACATTCGTGTTGATTGGCTCGATTTTACTTCCAGGAAAATGTTTAACGGAACAGCACTGCGAGGGAAAAGTAAGGGGTCTTTTTTTTTTTTTAAATTAAGCTCTATTCTGTTTATTTTCAGCTTTCATGTAAGTAATTTGGATACCACAAAATGAATAACACAAATACCAGGAAAAACTCTTTTATTGTTCGGTTATTATTCATGTGTTCCACCTCGATGGTAATAAACAGTTACCGTTCCACTCTGCGGGTAAACATTTTAATAAGCCCCGAATTTTTAAAGTGCCCTGGGCGCTTATCACGTCAAATACAGTAACTATACAATTAGCATCCATCAATGCCCTTCCCTTTACTGTTTCTAGTGTTTGAATGAAAGTTTTTTCATTAAAGCAAGAGCCACATGTGGGCTTGATTGTCAGGTGTCCACATAGATTTGGTCACTTGGTTTATGCCCTAATTCAAATGTATTTGGCTGCTTTGTACATAGTGCACTTTGCCTTTCTCTGCTCTATTTATCTTCTTGTCAAAGTAACTGATCAGTAACAGAGAAAACACAGTTTAACTTGCTAAAACGAACATGGGACACCAGCCGCCGTTGCATGATGCCTCCCATAAATAGCTGTTTTAAAACTAACATTGAGTGAGCATCAATACAGGTCCAGATTTAGTAGTCGGGACGAGGCGATTTTATGAGCGGTCTTAGTATCGATCCTGCTGCTTTAGATGTGGATGGTATCAAGTCCCAGAACTGATGTTGAATCGAGCTGGAAATTAAATTTACTTAAGAGATAAAAACAACAGCAACAACTTTTAAAGCTGTTCAGAGAAATGCACCCTAAAGATTCACGCTATCAAAAAAATGTAATGATGTCACAGAGATGAGCTGCAGGGGTGTTAATTAACCAGTGCAGTCTGTTTGAAATTTCGAAGGTCGAATCCTGTCAAGTCGCAGTTGAAAAATTTCAGAACATTGTAGTGCTTAAAAATATTGTGATTTGGCACTAATGGCACTGTGAGTAAACATTAACTCTGACTGTAGTACAGAAGCTGCTCTGACAGAGCGTCACAGTGGGGCTTGCCATGTTGTTTTTAACTCCCATAAATGAAGTCAACAAACGATATTTTAGCATCAGTTATTATGTCTTTAACCATAAATGTTAGCAGCTCCAGCATAATACAGATTAAAGAAGAAATTTGACAAACTGAGCTATTGATCTATAGTGCTCTCTCGCTACTTCACGCTTCAGTTCCTGCTGCTACAGTGCATCGCGGGTTTTCAAAAAAATTCATCGAAAAATAAAAAAAGTTGGTTGGAGAAGTTAAGGAAAATGCCCCAAAACAAGGCAAATAATGCAAAAACACCCCCCAAAACTAACTAACTAACAAACAAAAAACAACCCAACCAAACTACAGATGCTTACCACCGAGTTAGGTTCCAGACGGCCGTTTGTTAGATGAATTTGTTTGTAAGTCATTACAGGGCATTCTTTAGACGGGAACGTATATATTTAAACCTTGTATAAGTAACCTATACGGGTTTGTACTGTATACAATCTCTCTCACTCTCTCTCTACATAATCATGTGTACATTATCAGTATCATTATGTCCCGTGTTTAAACTCCTGGTTCCTCTCAAGCACAGCACAGCTGATCTGATCAGATTTACAGAGTTTCACTCTTATCCAGTTCATTATAATACTCGAGTCAAGTTGTTTGTTCTTTGAAAGTTGTGGCGCGCGTTCAGAAATGTATTGGTTCTGCTTCTCTTTCCAGACCTCTGTGGTGTAAAGCACGTGTCAGCCATGCCCCCTCTGCCGGTGCATAGTATTAAGTGTACCTCAGGATAATGTTTAATCATATTTAATACTTATATTTATGATATATCTTTACGGGCAGTGGTGGTCTAGTGGTATAGGGTGCTGGATCGCTGATCCAAAGGTTGGGGGTTCGAGTCCCATTCTCCACAAGGTTGTCACTGTCCCCCCCAGTGCGGCTAACTGGGTTATCAAAGGCGGGCCATGTCTCTCACTGTCTATGGTGAGAGGCATGTAAAAGAACCATTGCTGACTTTCGTAAAGAGTAGGCTGCAAAGTCGTCAGCGTGTTTCTGTCCCTGGCTGGAAGGGTTGTGACAGGAAGGGCATCCGACGTAAAAACCTCTGTTTTTTAAAAGTCAAATGTGCGAATCAAATGGTTCGCTGTGGCGACTCCCGAGTAAAAAAGGAAAAAGCCGAAAGGAAGACAGACATTTATGATCTATCTTTATAGATTTTATTCCATTTCTATTTCTACTTCTTCTTCAATTTCATTTCACTTTCACTTTCGACCTGGGACAGCCCTGTTCGTATCTCCGGATGTTCGTAAAACAAATGTTCATAAGTTGAGGAGCGTCTTGTACTTACATTTTTATGTGAGGTGCGCATCTGAGTGTGTGCTCACGCATCGCTGTTCAAAGTAGGTGTTTGAGATTTTTCAGTTACCGGTATTTGGTTTATTTATTGAAGAATATAGCATGTACGCACATACATTACTTGTGTGTGTTGTTGTCCTCCCCACTATATAATATATTGATACTAAAAAGTATATTTTCCAGAACAAATATAAAGAAAGGCTGTCTTGCCTTCACTCTCCAACTCCCTGTAAAGTGCAGCATACGATCCTGTCTAATGATGTAGTGCCTGCTTATGAATCCAGTTTTTCTGCTTTGTAATATAATCATACTGAGTATATACTGTCTGAAAAACAGAACATAACTGAGATTTGTATAGAACACCCACTCAGTCATTTGCCAAACTAATTCTACTGGTGATGTATCTCAGGCGTCACTGGGGAAAGGCACCCTGAACAGCTCGCAAGACTATTACAGGGCCCACACACACACACACCTCAATCAATGTGGAGCTGCCAATTACCAATTGGACTGCAGGAGATGCAAACGCCACACATAAACACCCACATCCTGGGAATCAAACCTTCTTGCTGTGAGGCTGATATGTTCATCACATCACCACCGATAACACTGTTGTTTTTTTAAGTGTGTTTGAGACTCCACACTACAACACTGTTGTCCCAAATCATACTTGAAGTTCACCATGCTGGCTTTAGAGCTAGAGGTTTGGGTAGTGGAGGTGCTAGGATGTGAATCCAGATTGAAATATTTTGCCCACCCTTGCAGAATGCTTGATGGCTGAGCATTTGCAGACACATGTACTGTTTTTAGTCCTGCTTCTTTTCAGAATTTTAAAATATGAGATGGTATTAAATAATGTGGCGTTCCTGTTTTGACAAGCCTTAGTCTGAGATGTTGTGAAATTAAATCCTCATACCTCCCATTTTCTATTAAGTCATGAGGTATTGTGGTTCTGCTGGAGATATGTGATGCAAAAAAAAAAAATATTTCCAAGTTGAAAGTTCTGGCAGTATCGTGTTCAATTTTCCATTTGATGACCGTTTTGTGTTTAAATTACTCAATACATTTAAAATGAAATCTCAATTAAACTTTGTATAGGAGGGGAAGTGGTGGCCTAATGGTAAAGGTGCTGGATCACTGATCCTAAGGTTGGGGGTTCAAGCCCCACTCTCCAGGGGTTGTCACTATCCCACCCCAGTGCAGCTAACTGGGTTATCAAAGTCCGGCCATGTGTCTCACTGTCTATGGTATGAAGGCATGTAAAAGAACCATCGCGGACTTTCGACAAGAGTAGCTGCAAAGCCGTCAGCGTGTTTCCACCCTGCGATGGCTTGGCGAGCTGTCTAGGGTGTACTCTGCCCTCGCCCCAAGTCGGCTGGGATGAGCGCCAGCCTCCCCGTGACCCTAATTAGGATTAAGCGGTTACAGACAATGAACTTTATATAGCTGGGTGTGTTTGATTTTATAGGTTCTGCTGTAGACTATGGTAATGTCTCTTTTTCTTTTGTGTTGGGGTATTTTCCTTTCAGCAGCAACCCCACTGTAAGTGTGTGTTATCAGGTCGACTTCTTCTAAGCTGTGTCTGTGTGCCATATGACCAACAGACACTAAGCCACTTTGTCAGACGGAGATTACAGGGGTCAATATGTAGCACTACGTGTGCCTGTGTTTCAATTACGTGCTTAATTCAATCATCCTGCCGTGCCCTGTTTCGGGCTACCCTGGTAACGACACTGCTTTTCAAATCCAGATAGAAGAACATCTCACCGGGATGAGATTCTGTTTGTCAGTGTTATTGAAGGAATATGTCGGCAATTCTCCCCTGCGATCTTTTTGACAGACAGTTACAAGTCAGGACAGGATCGTCTTCGCCACATAGCAGGCTGTTCCTGTTAAACAGTGGTTATTCCTTATTTCCTACTTCAACATGTCCAAAATAATCTATAGACCTCATTTCTTCATAATCTTGCTTTATGATCAGTTTTTCAGTACCAGTGCGCGTTTTGCAAAGCTTCTTGCTATAATATGTTTTTATTCAGGGTGCATTTTGCTGGTTAAATAAAGCTTACTCATCCAGTTTTGCTCATAGGTATTTGCATATGAAACTGTGTATAGGCTAATGTTTGTGGATATCTGATCATCACGCTAATATGTGGACACAGGCCTGGGTTATAAAATGATAATATTGATATGCACCATAATGAGAGAGATTTCCTTTCGGCTTTCCCCCTTTTTTTAAATCAGGGGTCGCCACAGCGAATGATTCGCACATTTGATTTGGCATAGGTTTTTACGTTGGATGCCCTTTCTGACACAACCCTTTAGCAAGGGACAGAAACACGCTGAAGGCTTTGCAGCCTACTTTTTACGAAAGTCAGCAATAGTTCTTTTACATGGCTCTCACCATAGACAGTGAGAGACATGGCCCGCCTTTGATAACCCAGTTAGCTGCACTGGGGAGGGGGACAGTGACAACCTTGTGGAGAGTGGGACTCAAATCCCCAACCTCAGGATCAGCGATCCAGCGCGCTGTACCACTAGACCACCACTGCCCCCTACATATGTACCATAATATCAACTTGTAATACTGAACATAATACCATAACATCAACATATCATATGATGATGATTTCCTTTCGGCTTTTTCCCTTCTTCAGGGGCTGCCACAGCGAATGATTCGCATGTTTGATTTGGCAGAGGTTTTTATGTTGGATGCCCTTTCTGACACAACCCTTTAGCAAGGAACAGAAACACGCTGACGACTTTGCAGCCTACTCTTTACGAAAGTCAGCAATGGTTCTTTTACATGCCTCTCATCATAGACAGTGAGAGACATGGCCCGCCTTTGACAACCCAGTTAGCTGTACTGGGGGGACAGTGGCAACCTTGTGGGGACTCGAACCCCCAACCTTAGTATCAGCGATCCAACGCCCTATACCACTAGACCACCACTGCCCCCAACATCAACATATCATAAATGTGTCAAAAGCAATGTACTGATCCCTCGATACTTTGTTCTTCGGTTTCCGCGGCTTCAGTGCATCGTGGGTTTTCATCGAAAAATAAGGAAATTAAGGAAAAATAGGGGGAAGTTCAGGTAAATGCCACAAAACAAGGCCAATTATGCAAAAAAAACCAAACAAACCCAAAAAAACAAAAACTAAAAAACAACGAGGCGCGCGTGTGTGTGTGTGTGTGTGTGTGTGTGTGTGTGTGTGTGCACGTGCATCGGTGTGTGTGTGTGTGCGTGCATGTCTGTATGTGTATTTATATTTTATTTACATCTTTTGCATTATTTTTGAACGTTTAATTGTTATTATAAGCATTTTTAGCATTGAATATATATTTATTGGTATTATATACGCATGTTCATGTACGTATATGTCAGTCAGGGGGGGGTCGATCCTACTTTTTGCGGAAATCGGCAGTCATGGGGGGTCTCGGTCCCCATTAACCACGGAAAGTGATGGATCCCTGTATGTGTGTCCTCGGGATGGAATGTTGGTAACATGGAATCCATGTTCCATGGAATCTGAGTGAAATAATTGCTTTACTACACTCATGTCATTTGCCAAAATTGATCTTTTTTCATTTGATCGTCAGATTAATTTCTTTCTGTGTGCAAAATCTGTTTGTATGACTTTTTCTTTTTTGGAATGATTTGAAATCAGTTATTTGAGTCTCAATGATGTCATCAGGGCCAAAGTTAGCATCTGCAAGTACAGGTATCTAATAAAGCCATACTCCTCCATGTTAACTTGGGCCTTGATTACATCATCACTCTTTGACTCAGTTTTTAACATAATCACTCATTAAATTGTTAAAATAGAAGCTATTGGTCTATAATTTTTCAGACAGACAGATTTTAATATTAGATTTAGCTTGAATTTAACTTTTACTAAGTTCTGTCTTTTCCTTTAATCCTAGTACAGTATTAGGGCCACATGGAGGCTGGAGTCTATCTCAGCTGATACTGGACGAAGGCAGGGTACACCCTGAACAGTTTTTTGGGGAACAGAAAAATACCCCAAATCATTGTTTTTATAATTTTTATTTTCATAAATTTTAACCAGATCAGCTGATCTCCACGCACTCTGAGCAGAGCATAAACACTGTGTAGCAACGGTATCTTTTTTACTTGGTATAGAATTTTAGTACAGCCTACACAGAAACAAAAGTAAACCATGCCCTCTTACTGTGTGCTTTTCAACTCATTCAAAGATTTGCAAAGAGGAAAAAACCCTAAAAAAAATAGAATGACCAACTATACACTGCTATGCTATGCAGCCTACTCTTGATGAAAGTCAGCAATGGTTCTTTTACACCTCTAACCATAGACAATGAGAGTCATGGCCCGCCATTGATAACCCAATTAGCTGTACTTGGGGGCAGTAGTGAAAACCGTTGTTAGTAGGGCTGAAACCCCCGACTTTTGGATCAGTAATCCAGCACCTTAACACTGGGCCACCACTGCTCCAGTTCCTCCATCATAATCATCATCATCATCATCATCAACATCATCATCATTACCATATTCGACGTAATAAACACCCTGCTCCAATAAACGTCCCCCCAGTGTTTTTGATCTTACGGCTCCCATGTGTACTGGGAGCAGAATGGTAGATCAAACTTTTCAATTTTATTCGACCAGTCTTTGTAACAGCAAAATGAGGCGTTTACTGTCTGTAAAAGTAAGTTTACATGGTATTTCAAGACCCCTGCCACTGGGGAATGTCTATAATGTTCATCAGTAACAACACATTTGATTGTTCCGCCGTGCTTTAAAGAACAGGAAAATATTTTGCTGTGTTCTTTTGGTAAATGTCCAACAATTGATGAACCATTAGAAACTGCTACAGCAAAACTATGGGATGCTCTGAATGAATGGAGCGATGAGCCAGATATGGACCTATCAGAAAGTGATGAGAGAGTATTTTTCACCAGATTCTCCTGCTCACTAACTTCATAAATTTAAGCACGTTCCTGGCCGTGTGCTTTTGTTTATGTTCGTGTTGATTGGTTCAACGTGCCATGTGTTAAAGTTGACATTCGTCTTGATTGGCTCGATTTTACTTCTGAGAAAATGTTTAAAGGAACGCCACCGGGAGGTAAAAGTAGGGGGTCTTTTTTTTCTATCTGTTTTAATGCTATTTTCTGTTTATTTTCAGCTTTCGTGTAAGTAGTTTGGTTGATACCACAAAATGAATAACACAAATACCAGTAAAACTCTTATTGTTCTGTTATTATTCATGTTTTCCACCTCGATGGTAATAAGCACTTACTGTTCCACTCCCACTTTTAACAGTTTAATAAGCACCCACCCACTCCAATTTTTAACGTGCCCTGGGCGCTTATCACGTCGATTATGATATTTATTATTATTATTATTAGTTCTCTCCTGCTCAAAGAACATTTGTGTTCTTCATACATATTTGCTGAATTGGAACACAATCTTAGTCCTGTCTGCACAAGTAAAGTTTGTGTGTAAAACACTATGATGATGACAAAACTGCTATCTTAAGGTGTTTAATTATAAAATGGAGGTTAAATTAAATCTTTTAGCTGGTAATGATTAAAAATTGTCTTTAACATGATCTGATTTTTTTTTGTTTGTTTATTTTTTATTTTTTGCATTTTTTTCTACCCTAATTTACTTGTATCCAATTTCTACCCATCAAGTATCGTCTCCCTGTCACATACAACCACCACCAACCAGGGAGTGGTGTAAGCAAACATGTGCCCCCTCTGTGACCTATTGCTTTCTGACCCTTTGCGCTCATAGTCTGCCATAATTGGCTGGTGATAGATGTGTGTGACAGGTTAGCAAGTGTATGCATGACCAGTTAGCTCCCGTGGGCTCCTGGTGGTGGAGGGTTGCAGAATCAACCAGGATTCCAATCTGCGCTCTCTAAATTGATGTATTATTCTGAATAAGAGAGTCAAGGGTGGGATGAAAAGTATATAAGCTAACTGAGAAGGAGTAATGCCAGAGCAATGAAACTTGAGAGCATCTATACTAAGCCGATCCAAGTGCAACAACATGGATGGATTAAGTGTGTAGACCGCAGGGAAGATGGTCAAATTCGACCATTGCATCAGGGGCAGCCTGTGAACAATTTAGTTCAGCCTCGTCGACTGGAATTAAACATTTAATCATGATAAATTTTCAGCTGTATTGCCCAGAATTTTTTTGAGACCTTCACTGAATAGTTTGCCAAGAAGGAATTTTGTGAGGCCCAAATCTGACAGAATGACATTAACCCTCTGCATGTCACATGGTTTGTCGAGGCTGAAGTGGGAGAACTTAAATGGCATGTCCAGAGGCTTGACCTCAACCCCAATGAACATCATTAGGATGAACCACAATGCTGTTTGCACCTCAGGGCTTCTCAACCAACATTAAATACATTACGTCACTAATTATGTTGTGACTGAATGAACACCAACCCCACAGTCACACTCAAATCTTTCTCAAGGGTGGAGGGGGAAATACAGGTGTCATGGTGAGATACTCAAAAAAACATTTTTTCATGTGTCAGTAATATGCACTGCATTTTATTTACTTCAAATGCACAAAAATAGTGAGGAATATACCAGTACAATTTCAAATACATGCATCAGTTGACTTGGAAGGTTTGATTCTTCAATCTGCACTAGAAATGCCAAATCAATTTTGCCGAAAACAAGACTTGACAGAACTGGTTTTGACCTGGTGTTGAGTCTCATGTGGACAGGAAGATCACTTTGGATTTGTTCAAAACTGATTCTGGGCCAATGTCTGTAAAAATTCATACAGCGGTTAGTTAATTATTAGTAATGATAATCATATTTCCGATTAAGTGAAACCTTTAAGTGTACTTGTCATAATTTTCAAATCAGCAAATGTATTGGAGTATTGGTCATGAGTCACTTTTGTGACTACAGACTTCAGAATCTTCAAGGCTGCACTGTCAGGCTCCCGACTGGCACATCGACAAGGTGTGTGACTATTAATCCGGAGATCGAATACATTACATTTTACTTACATTTTAGTAAGCCATTGGTGGAGTATGTAATGCTACTTACAAATGGGATAGCAGTTGAGGGGAAGGTGTTTACATTGGTTTGGTTATTAAGGCTGTACAAAAACAGAGAAGTTAAAATATTTTTAATATTAAATATTCTCGACAGGTTTTTTTATTATTATTACTGGCTATTAAATGCAGTTGGAGATTGTATTGATGTTGCTGCTGTTAAATACGTTGAATAAAAATGTGGTGTTATTTTTTACCATTTTGATGGTGTGACGCTGCTTATACTGGGATCCCTCGCTACTTCATGCTTCAATTTATGCGGTTTCAGTAAATCGCAGTTTAAAAAAAAAAAAAAAAAAAAAAAAAAATATATATATATATATATATATATATATATATATATTCATCGAATTAAAAAATAAGGAAATTAAGGAAGTATAAGGTAAAAAGTTAAGGAAAATGCCACAAAAACAAGGCCAATTATGCAAAAACCCCGAAACAAACACAAAACAAAAAACCCCCCCAAAATCTCCCATCAAAACTGCTTACATTGTTGCATCTGTGTGTGCATATGCATCTGTGCGTGCCCATGTATGTGTATCGTCTTCTTCTCGTGCAGCACCACCTGTATGTGTGTGTATTTATATTTTATTTCCATCTTAGGTTATTTTTTATCGTTTAATTGTTGTTATAAGCATTTATAGCATTGAATATGTAATTATTGCTATTATATACACAGAAATGTATACATAAACGTCAGGCGGGGGGGGGGGGGGGGGGGGTTGATACTACTTTGTGGATTTCCATGGTCGTGTGGGGATCTCGGTCCCAATTAATCATGGAAAGTGAGGGATCCCTGTACTTGTGGTGAAAAATTTGTAGTGTCTAAAGCCTAATGTGGCAGCATGGTGGCATAGTGGTTAGCATGTCCACCGCACAGCAAGAAGGCCTGGGTTCGATTCCCGGCCTGGGCGTTTCTGTGTGGAGTTTGCATGTTCTCCCCGTGCTCACGTGGGGTTCCTCTGGGTACTCCAGTTTCCTCCCCGGTCCAAAAACATGCACAGTAGGCTAAATGGCTGTTCGAAATTGCCCGTAGGTTCACATTGTGCAGAAGGCAATGGCAAACCACTGCACTACCCTTGCCAAGAAAACCTCCATGAAGATGATAATCAAGCGTTATCCTTTATGACAGGTCGCCAAGAGTCGTCCGACGACTCGGAAGGTACCAGACCAGATAGCCTAATGGTGAGGGTGTTACTCTGAATTGCTGATTGCTGTCTAAATTTTGTGGTTTTGAGATTATGAAGACATTTTTTCCAACCATATAGGAAAACTTGACTTTTATGAAACTGTATGGCACAATACAAGATGGCAAATTTTTCCCCCTATAGGGCAACATGTTGTGAAATTTTAGTGATTTTTAGCCGTTTGCAAGCACATTTTTTCTAAAAGTGGATTTTAAAATGTGAATTAAGCAGAAATGGGATAAAGGTGAAATTAAAATAAGGTTGTGGTGAAAACCTCCAAACCATAACACACTGTATGTTACTTTTTATGTGAAAATAAATAGTGAATCCAGAGTGCAATATGAAACAACACACTTTATCCACCTGCAAGGGGTTTCTGTCTGGGTGTCCTGGTCCTCTATGACGTGAGGGGATTCATGGTTGAGTCAGTCTATAAATGTATAACAGTCCTCTTTTTGTTCATAATGTTCCACCAAGGGGAAATTATTTACAGATTTTACTGAGAGCTTGTTACACTTCACTAATCTCGAGTGTTGTGCCATTCATGTCGTGTGGTGTTTGTTAGTATTGTGGTAATTTGTGGGCTTGGAGATTGTATTTCAGATCCTTGGGTTTGCCTGGTTTGAGTGCGTGTGTGTTTTCTGTCTTTATCTTTATTCAGTAAAAATGATTTTGTATACAGAAGTGGCTTGAAACAAAATCAGTGTGTCATGTCTTTCATGTTGGTATAATGGTATCACCTTAATATTCTTGCGTCAAATCACTCAGTAGTTTAGTTACATTGTCCATGTGTACCACTCTCAATACAACACCCCCATACACACTCTCTTTCTCTGCCACAATGCACAGACGGCTGCAATGCCACCAGTCTCACGCCTGTTTACCTGTCGCCATGGTAGCAGTAAAGAGGCCTGAGCCTCTTTGTGCATGGCCACCAAGGATACTTCAAGGCGGATGGGAGCAGTAGGGCATGCTGAGTTAAATACCATGGAAATGCGAGCACACATTACTGATCACATAGCAAACGCACACTTGAAAGTCATTATCATGTAGTCATAGATGTTTTGTTTGGTTAAGGTGTGGTGGTGCTTGTGAGTTTATAGGCTTGTTTTCACTGATAACACGTCCTGTTCTTTGGTCTGTCTGTGACTCATCATGATATTTGAATTCATGTTCTGATCCCATGATTACTCAGAGTGGCAGTAGTTTCAGCGCATGCTCCAGTTTAAGCTGGAATTTGCATATTTGTGGTGCAGCAGGTGACTTTTCCCCGTTAAATGATTGCTGTCTAAAGTTATTTTTGTCTGTTTCCTTTATAAAGGAATGAGCTATTAATGTTGGTGAGAGTTATATCAATGATGCAATGTACACCTAATCATGGCCGTTTCCCAGTAGTATATGATTGGATTAACATATTTGGGAACAGCACAGTTCGGTAGTGGCTAGCATTTCTGTCTCACAGCAAAAAAAAGTCATAGGTTTGAGCGCAGTTCCCAGCGAGGATGTTTCAAGTGTGCAATTTTCAAAAATCCAGTTTGCATGATTTCTCAGTGCATAAGGGGGTTTGTTATGGGGGTCCGGGTTTCCTCTTAATGTCAAAGAAATGCACATTAGGGTAGGTGAAAAATTTAAATTGCGAATGTGAGTGCTTTAGCATGTGTTGCTCCTATGATGGTCTGGTGAGTTTCTCAGGGTGGAACAGCCTTTACCTGAAGTTGGCTAAGATGGGCTCAAGCTTGATCCTGACCATAATAAAGGATAAAGCAGTTCCACTAACTAAATCGGGGTAAAAAATTAAATTAAATACAAATATTTGAAATGCGGATCAGAAAAGCATTTATTTTTACATCATTCTTTTAGTGGTGTATACCAAAATAATCCATATTTGAAAATATCATTCTGTTTAAAAAAAAAAAGGGGGGGGGGGGCACAGTGAGAGATTGGGTGTTTACTGTGTGCTCACTCTAACATGAGAAGGCTATAATAGAACAATGATTAATCACCTCCTCCTTGAATCTGCAGACCGTCTGTCAGTATTTTAATTAATTCTTAAATGAGTGTAGGAAATGAGCCTTCTACTTTTCCTCCCATTTTCATCCCTAACTGCTTTCCTCAAGCCCCTCTACTGATCCAGTGAAGTAATGTTCTGTTAACTATGGTTTGTGTAACTAAATCTAATTTCTTTTCTGCTCTCTCTTCTTTCAGGTTCTTCATTATGTTCATTTAAGGATATGTCTATACTGTACATTACTGTATATAAGGATCTATACCATTGCTTTCATGTTGTTTTAATTATCTGACGTATAATTATGCTAGGGCAGTAATAAACTGATGCTCGGGTGCTAGATTAGTTATCTGGTGGTCAGGGGTTCAAAACCCATTGCCACTAGTGTCCCCCAGCGCAGCTAACTGGGATATCAAAAGCCAGCCATGTCTCTGTCTGTGGTGAGAGTAATGTAAAAGAACCATTGCTGACTTTCGAAAAAGGTAGGCTGCATTGCCTTCGGTGTGTTTCCGCCCTGTGATCCTGTCCAGGGTGCCCTCACCTAGAGTCGGTTGAAATGGGCATCAGATTTGACACGATTAAGCAGTTCAGAAAATGATGGTAATGCAGGCTAACCCAATACAATCGCTCACACTTTTACTAGTTAATATTAATAGTTATTAATCGTTTTTTCCTTTTATTTTTGTCTTTGAGTTTCCTTTGCGTTTGCTGGTTTTCTCCCAATACAGTATATATGCCAGTAAGTGGGATAGTTAGTTTAAATTGCCCATTGGTACAAATGAGTATGAGAAGGTAAACATGATGGGTCATTCTGGGTATTTTATTCCCACCTGATGATACCCAGTGTATCCAGGATGGGCTCCAAACTCTGACCCTGACCAGCATTGATCATATAGTGATAAATGAATAGTTAATTTTGAAAGAAACATGGTTCTAGAAGTCTCTCGCTTTATGAGGTGGTCATGTAACATGATCTAATTTCATGTAAGTTGATATTTCATCATGTTGCCGGAATGATGAGCCCTCAGTTTGCTTGCTTTGGTTGTATTCACAGAACCAAACAATGCCTGCATTAGGCTGACCCGGTGTGCATTGAACATTCGTTGCGTGCTTAACATGTAGCATGATGAATTGTTGAAAAATAGTGTAAGGTATTACATACTTCTCTTTCTCTCTCTTTTTATTATTTACATTGACATTTTAAAGTTATTATGAAGTGCTCAATGACTGATGAGGCGTCTGCAATCTTTCAAATGTTCTACCTCTCTCAGTCATTGAAATACATGTACTTATTTGATTGTTTACATTGAGAGAGATTTCCTTTCGGCTTTTTCCCTTTTTCAGAGGTTGCCACAGCAAATGATTCACACGTTTGATTTGGCATAAGTTTTTACCTCGGATGCCCTTCCTGACACAACCCTTTAGCAAGGGACAGAAACACGCTGATGGCTTTGCAGCTACTCTTTACGAAAGTCGGCAATGGTTCTTTTACGTGCCTCACACCATAGACAGTGAGAGACATGGCCAACCTTTGATAACCCAGTTAGCTGCACTGGGGGGACAGTGACAAACTTGTGGAGAGTGGGACTCGAACCCCCAACCTTAGGATCAACGATCCAGCGCCCTGTACCACCAGGCCACCCCATGTCCTCATTTGATTGTTTACATTAATTATAAAAAAAAATTCTCCATGGTTTTCATGTACAAAACAGACATCTTAGTAAAGGAAAATCTTGAATACACAGGTAGTCATCGACTTAGGACCTATGCGACTTATGACTGTTCGACTTTACGACCATCAATGACTAAAAGAAATGAATAAATAGCTTATATACTTGTGTATCATGTACTGTGTGTGTGTGTGTGTGTGTGTGTGTGTGTGTGTGTGTGTGTGTATATATACGCACACAAATTGACCTAATATTCACTATCAGGATATTATTAGTAAACTAACCATAAGATTATTCTTCTTTCTCTTCTTTTTATTATAATGCCTACTGTACATTAGGATATTCGTACTTGGAGCATTCTTTTTTCAATATTTTCTTGTTTTGTTGTCTAAGCTGAATTTTTTTCATTTCATTTTTTTCCATGGTTAACCCCAGTACAGCTAATTGGGTTATCAAAGGCGGGCCATGTCTCTCACTGTCTATGGTGAGAGGCATGTAAAAGAACCATTGCTGACTTTCGTAAAGAGTAGCTGCAAAGCCATCAGCGTGTTTCTGTCCCTTGCTAAAGGGTTGTGTCAGGAAGGGCATCCAAGATAAAAACTTTTGCCAAATCAAACGTGTGAATCATTTGCTGTGGCGACCTCTGAAAAAGGGAAAAAGCCAAAAGGAAATCTCTCTCAATGTAAACAATCAAATAAGTACATGTAATTCAATGACTGAGAGAGGAAGAACATTTGAAAGATTGCAGACGCCTCATCAGTCATTGAGCACTTCATAATAGCTTTAAAATCTCTCACTGTCTATGGTGAGAGGCATGTAAAAGAACCATTGCTGACTTTCGTAAAGAGTAGCTGCAAAGCCGTCAGTGTGTTTCTGTCGCTTGCTAAAAAGGTTGTGACAGGAAGGGCATCCAACGTAAAAATCTGCCAAATCAAATGTGCGAATCACATGATTCGCTGTGGCGACTCCCAAGTAAAAGGGAAAAAGCCGAAAGAAAATTTTTTTTTCCATGGTTAAAATGAACAAAATTATCTGACAAAAGAGCAAGACTGTTACTATTAAAAACTAAATTAGTCGGTTTAATAATATTTGCTTTATGGTAAAATAAAACGGAAATGAAAGGCAAGCTTTCCATACTCTCTTTTTACAAATACACATATTTTTAAGGTGTTAAAATCTGTGGGATAGTTTCATTAAACAGTTGAAAAACGGCTGCCGTTTCACTATTGTAGGTGAACGAAATTGCGAGAATAGGATGTAAATCCCACAGTTAATACAGGGCAGAACAGTGGCAAAAATAACAGTACACAGATCTTAAACTCGCAAATCAGAAAAACTAGTGAATGACTGAATAAATTAAAATTATGAGTTTCTAAAATTCGTATGTGACTGCTTATTATGTGAAAAAAAGCATGCACTTGACATATAAAAGTGGAAACTGACCATTTTGCAAAGGGGTGACATGTTGCCAAGGGAAGCACGAACACATGGCTTTTTGCTACCTTTCACATTACAGCCCCCTTCTCTATATTAAAAAACTACATGGAAACAGACAAACCATGCGTATAAAAATGTAATAAGTTTGGGTTTAATTTCCTTTTAAATGTGATCATGTACAAGACATTTTCACTCACTAAGATCACTTTTTGCAGCGTCATCACTCATTACTTGACACAGCTCTGTATTTACCAAAGGTCATTTTGTGATTGTCCAGACTGTTGTTATTTTAAACAAGGACTCAGCACTTTCTGGGCATTGCTCTATTTGAGGGTTGAGACAGCGGCTGCTTTCTGGACTAATAATATTCACATTATTGTAACATGATGCTGTTGCTATTTTCTGTACGGTCCCATTCACAGCACCTTTCTGATTCAAATGCTTGTTCAGATCGATCCAAATGCAGCACGAGATCATGTTGCAATAGTGTTAAACATCGCATTGTGAATGGGCTTTTAAGAGACTGGCTTACATAGTTTTCTGTGGCTCTTATCAAGCCGGAAGTTCTTGGTTATCATGAGGTTCATTGGTTAGGTTATACTTAGTCTTTTGGTCCAAGGTGTGTTTTATGGCCTGATATCCTTTCAGATAGGAATTATTTTAGTTCGGATTCCAGCAGTGTTATTATAATCAGGTTCTCTTTTATTATAGTAGGTGTTTGTACAGTTGGCAGACTGGAGTTTCCTCTTTCAGCAAAAAAGTGATTTGTGATGTACAACTTCGTTTTACTCTGGTGAAAGCATAGATTTGTTTAATTTTCCATTCGTTGCCTGACCTAGTTGCGTCTGTGCAGTAGGACGTGTGTGGGTTGTGGGTGTGTGTGGGTGTGTGTGCTTGCTCCTGAGTCTGATGGTACTTGTGACATGGGTAGTGACGTCATTTGTTTCGGTTTGAGGAATACTTCTCCTCACTGAGGGTTGGGGTGGTATTTAAATTGTTTGGTGACTAAAGAACTATGTTAAATGCCCTAAGGTGTGTGTCTGTGTGTGTCTGTGTGTGTGTGTGTACAAAAAATTGGGAGTAAAAAGAGGTAATGAATGGAATAAGGCCTGTTTTAAGGAAGCAAAACCTCAGCTATGATAGCTAAAGAAATTGGAGTAGAGAGTAGAGGTGTGTGTGGGGGGGTTTGTACTGTTTGGATTGTAGCCAGCTTTTGTTCATCTACATAGGATAGCCTGGTCAGGATCGCACATCAGACATAGGAGTACACGGAATGAGCTATGTAAGGATGAATGGTAGAACAGACAGGGAAGAAAACGAAAGGGTTAAAACAGGAAAGCATAAAGGGTGAGATATGAGTGTCAACCAGTTTGCACGATTTAATAGTAAAATTGTGTCTGTTAAAAATGGAACTTTCTATATCATGCAAATAGTGGATATGTTGGCTTCTAAAATTGCCAGTGTTATAAAATATATAAAAATGAATAAGGTGAGTTCAAAAAATGTGCCATTAAAATACAGATCCTAATTTGTTACTATATTGCCCCAGTGCAGCTAACTGGGTTATCAAAGGCCGGTCATGTCTCTCACTGTCTATGGTGAGAGGCATGTAAAAGAACCATTGCTGACTTTCGTAAAGAGTAGCTGCAAAGCCGTCAGCGTGTTTCTGTCTCTTGCAAAAGGGTTGTGACAGGAAGGGTATCCGACGTAAAAACCTACGCCAAATCAAACATGCGAATCGGATGATTTGCTGTGGCGACCCCTGAGAAAGGGAAAAAGCCGGAAGAAAAGAAAGAGATTGCCAGATATCCCTGAGGGATAATAGGTTCAGATAATAGCTGGATGGAAATGTTCTACAGGTAGCTGAGATCCTCAGTTGGCGTGAACAGACCGAGCAAGGAGCACGAACAGTCGTAAAACAATTACATCATAGATTATTTTGTCTTGGTCATCCAGCAATAGCATAGCAGAGTACATCCACAGGACCAGCACACGGCATTTGTGGCACATGTGCGATGGTGGTCATACCCCCATCCATTTTGCTATCGAAGCATATGTTCATGACTTTGCAGTGGTGAAATAATCGTAATTATGGCTGTCAGAATGTTGTTGAAGCAGTGAAACGACTTAAGTAAACTTGTTTAACTTCCACAGTAATGACACTTCCAAGGAATGAAATAAAGAATTCCGTAGAAATCAGTAATAGCCGAACCATGTTACTTCTCAACGTGCACATTGTCCCCGTACATCTGGTGGGTCTTCAAATTATCTAGTAAGTGATTTTTTTTTTTCTTTAGTTTTGCCTCTCCTCCACATTAGATTGAAAATAAGCTGTCACGTTAAATTGAAAATAAGCTGTATTAAAGTGATTAAAGTGTCGAGTTTCAGATTTGCTTTAATCAAAGTATTGCATTAACCATTTAAGACAGTCATTTTATTATCCCCTGACATACAGTATTATAATGCAGCTGATAGCCAATGGAATGTCCTTCTGTTATCATTTGTGATCATTTCAATTTGTAAACCATTTTCATGCTTAGGAATTACTTCTGCTAGGCAGTGTAATCGTGTCTTTTGATATTTTGGGATTTCTGCATTTCATATTTTGTCAAGGGAAGCTGGGGAATGTGGGCATCTTCTAAAACCTCTTAGATGCTCCCCAACTTACGTTTTTGTTTGGTTCCGGACGGCCGAACGCAAGTTGAAAAAAAAAAAAAAAATTGTTACTGTATGTTCCAGTGACGTATGTCGTTCATACTGTACGAGACATCCATAAATACCATTACCGTTTCTCATAAAACACACCTAAATCAATTATTATAAACATAACATTGCAAAATAATATCAAATATATCAAATAATATCAAATATATCAAATAATATCAACATTAATTTCAAATAAATTAAATTCAAGCAAAATAATTTCAAATAGATAAATTTTAATCAAATTCACTCATCAAATATCAAATACAGTATCAAATATAACCTTTAACATTCTCTATGATGCGATATTTCTGCTTGTAAATGGTTCTGATGCTCGACGGATGGTCACTTTACATGAAGCTGAGCAGAGTCATTTTACATGATGCTTAAAACAGCCAATCAACGCTTACAATATGTGAGGTGTAGTTCACTTGCTTGTGCTTGAGACAAAGTGCGGGTTATACGGACTTCCGGTCTTTCAAGTGAGCAAGGGTGCCAATGAATACTCGTTTAGTACTCAGCCTGCATTGATGTGAATCACCAGCAGAGCGGAGAGTTCTCTTTCTTTTCTGGATTCGGGTTTTCATTCATTTTACAAGTCTCTTTTCTGAACTGAGTATGCATGATAGATTGCGCCGATCCAAGCAGATAGTTAATTCAGTCTTGGGAAAACCGGAAATTCCGGCATATGCCGGAAAACTTGCACCCCTGCTAGTACGCTTGTGCTTCTGAACGAACCAAATTTGCTTAGGGTTACAAAAGTCCACAAAACAGTGTAAACACAAAGATCACAGAGCCGACATCTTAACACAAGGGTAACACGCAGTGAACTGGGAAGCAGCAGGGCCTGTTCAGTCTGTCGTTTGTAAACAATGGACGCAGCGTCATTACATCATTGTGTCATTACGTCAGCGTACTATGTAGATACGTCTTGTACTCAAAATTTGACATAATTTAAAAAAAAAAAAAAAAACTTAGAATCGAAAAAACGTAAAACGGATGAACACAAGTCGGAGAGCGTCTGTATTTTACATGGCCATACTTATGGACCTGAATGTATGGGAGAGAAAGCATGGTGTTATCAGTAACTTTGCAAATGATTCATTGACAAGACAGTTTTACTCAAAATTGGCTGAAAGTGTTTTTTTTTTTTTTTTTAAGCAAGAACTTATTTCCTCTGTAAACAAATGACTACATCTGCCTTTCAGAACCAGACTGAACAAGTCAGAAACATGTGTCCAAGCAGATCACAATGGAGAATTCTCCGTTACAGAGTTTCCCAGCTATTGCTCAGTCTACAAATATTGTTTTCCTTGCCCCCTTGTTTTCCATTTCACTAAGCTTCTTCCACTGCTCTAGCTGGAGGAATGGACCACAGCTTAACCCACTTAGAGCAGACAGAATGAAAAAATACAAAGGAAAAAAATTCAGAGACCAAGTAAGTGAAAGTGAGAATGAATGATCGCCACTGCTTTGAGGATGATTAGGATAGAGAGTAGAGCAGGGGTCACCAACCTTTTTGAAACTGAGAGCTACTTCATGGGTACCAATTAATGCGAAGGGCTACTAGGTCGATACACACCTCTGAAATTACAAATTTGCTCAATTTACATTTAATTAGATTTAATTAGATGTTATTATTAATAATTAATGATATTCATCTATGTGAAGATATTGACTTGATTTAAAAATATATTCAAAAAAATTATATGCAGCTCAATGGAGAGTGGCGCTGTCCTAAAAATGGGCCTGTCCTAAAAATAGCAGTGAACAGGTCCGCGGGCAACTTATATTGTCCTTGCGGGCTACCTGGTGCCCACGGGCACCACGTTGGTGATCCCTGGAGTAGAGGGTGCCAGAGAGATGACTATTGTCAACAAAGTATCGGCTGATGTCAGCCTGAATAAAAAAAAAAAACACGACAGGATACACAAGCAGGGAGTCTGCTGTGTCCTCCCTCTCTCTTATTAAAAACGGGCATGCACACTCCCTAACTGAAATCAAAAGATTAGAATTCTTTAGAATCTCTTTGGTTTCTGTGCCCCCAAAAAAATCTACAGCAGGTTCTTGGCCTCGTCTTTCTAACAATACTCTGCACAATAGCACCTCAGTCTGACCTAAATCAAGCTAACGATCTATGAAAGCAAGATCACTTTGAATGTAGACAGAGTATGCATCATTAGCAGCACATCAATACACTTGCCTAAGTTCTTCTCAGCGTCACATTCCAACCATAAACTAATGATGTGAGTTATTATTGATAGTCATGGAATAAATATTTCCCTATGTTGTCATTATTAAGGAATGAAAGACCCTGTCTGTTGTCATCCCAGTCTGAAATGAAAATAATGTTTTCGAAACATGGCAAATCACAAACGTTCTTGCCTGGTCTATTATTTTCAGCTATCTGAACATTTAGAATGCTCAAGAGTGCTTAAAATTAAATTAAACTCAAACTTACAAAAGCTTGCATGCATAGTTTGCCTGTTTCTATTAAAATGCTGTTTCATTAACTTTTTGTGTAGATAATAAAAACCTCTAACTACATACATGAGAGATGAGATTTCCTTTCGGCTTTTTCCCTTTTTCAGGGGTCACCATGGCAAATGATTCGCACGTTTGATTTGGCATAGGTATTTACGTCGGATGCCCTTCCTGAAACAATCCTTTAGCAAGGGACAGAAACACGCTGACGGCTTTGTGATCTTTGTGTTTACTGTTTAGTGGACTTTTGTAACCCTAAGCAAACATGGTTGGTCAGAAGCGTAAGCCTACTAGCATGGGTGCAAGTCTCATACACAGAGATGAATGAACTATCTGCTCGGATCGGCGCAATCTACTATGCATACTCAGTTAAGCAAAGAGAGTTGTAAAAATGAATGAAAACCCGAATCCAGAAAAGAAAGAGAACTCTCTGCTCTGCTGGTGATTCACATCAGTGCAGGCTGAGTACTAAACGAGTTCAACGGCGCCCTTGCTCACTTGAAAGACCAGAAGTCCGTATAACCAGCACTTTGTGTAAAGCACAGCAAGTAAACTACTTTCGGTGTTGAGCGCCTCATATTGTATGTGTTGATTGGCTCTTTTAAGCTTCATGTAATGTGACTCGGCTCAGCTTCATATAAAGTGACCAACCATCCGTCGAGCATCGGAACCATTTACAAGCAGAAAGATCGCGTCAGAGAGAATGTTAAAGGTTATATTTGATACTGTATTTGATATTTGATGAGTGAATTTGATTAAAATTTATCTGTTTGAAATTATTTTGCTTGAATTTAATTTATTTGAAATTAATGTTGATATTATTTGTTATATTTTATATTATTTTACAATGTTAAGTTTATATTAATTGATTTAGGGGTGTTTTATGAGATACGGTAATGGTATTTATGGACGTAAAGTACAGTATGAAAGTCGGGGCAGTGGTGGTCTAGTGGATAGGGCGCAGGATCGCTGATCCGAAGGTTGGGGGTTCGAGTCCCCACGGGGTTGTCATTGTCCCCCCCAGTGCAGCTAACTGGGTTATCAAAGGCGGGCCATGTCTCTCACTGTTTATGGTGAGAGGCATGTAAAAGAACCATTGCTGACTTTCGTAAAGAGTAGCTGCAAAGTCGTCAGCGTGTTTCTGTCCCTTGCCAAAAGAGTTGTGACAGGAAGAGCATCCGACGTAAAAACCTCTGCCAAATCAAATGTGCGAATCAGATGATTTGCTGTGGTGACTCCCAAGTAAAAGGGAAAAAGCCGAAAGGAAGACAGACAGTACAGTATGAACGTCATACGTCACTGGAACATACAATAACGACTGTCTGTCTGTCTGTCTTGTTCATTTTCAACTTATGTTCGGCCATCCGGAACCAAACAAAAACGTAAGCCGGGGAGCATCTGTACCATAAAACTCTTGTTTGAAGTATGTCAACAAAAGGACATATGTTTGAAAATATGCATATGTTCATGTGTTGCAGGATAGACTATAGAAGAGGCCCAAAAGCTGCAAAATGCAGCAAAAAGTTTGTTAATAACTTGAAAACTGACTGAGCTGTGCCATTTCTTGTGTCAGCATTCAACTAAAAATTTCAAAAGACGTTTTAGAGAAAAATGAGCACAAAGATTGCCCTTCTTCCAAGATCATTAGTCCTGAGCAATCAAACACTTTTATGCACCTCGGCCATATAAACTTTTAGAAAACATGTCTATGAAAAGTTTTAGGGAGAGATAAGAGAAATCATCCTCATTTTAATCTGACAGGCCCTTTTTAAACCCATCAGTCACAAAGGTAACCCCTCAAAAATGAACAAAACATGCCTTTTTTTCATTTCTGTTTATTCCAATAAGCTCAGTATGTATCTTTTCGACCATTATATAAAGGTTCAAATGCCTTCAAATGATACTGATTGAAAAAAAAAAAAACACTGTCCGGTTCAAACAATCACACCGAAATTAAGAAAAAAAAAAACTCTCTGATCTCTTTATATAAGTAAGCGTCATCAACTCAGCCCTCAGCATTATCATCTTCATCTATATCCTGCTCAGCCGGAAGAATCACATCATCATCACAAACACAACAAACTGACTCATGTACACTTTTATTAACAGATGCCTCTTCATCAAAATCTTCCTCAACACAGCTGACATCATTATTAGTTTGTTCATCTGTAAAAGGAATGAAACATTTAAGTATTTTTAAGGTCTTGACCAATTTTCGTACAAAACTAAACAACCCATGATCCAGCATGTCCAGTCCAGACAAGATTACACACAAATAAAATAATCAAAAAGATTCCATCATCAAATTTTGCATGCAGAGAAAAATACTCACCAGCGAAATAATTTCCAAGAACGCATTCCAGAATCTTCAAAGCCCAATTCTCACGTCGAATTTAGCAGCTACAGTATACTAATGCAGCTAGACATCACACATGACATTTCACTCTCCTTTTCCAGAAATTATGTGTATTCACAATCTTATAAATAAACTTAATGACTTTTATTGAAGAGAAAGTCTGAGATAAATTCAGCATGCAGTAATCCAGAAACCGGAATTTAACATATAACGGGCACTGCGCATGTGCAAGCCCAAGCTGACCAATCAGTGTGCTCGTTTCAGATCTTCCTTAGCAACTAGCCTGCATTGTTTACGAGCATATCGTCTTCATGACCTTTATTTTATTCACTGAAATGGCATTTTAATATCAAAACAGTATCCAAAATGGAAAGACTACTTCACGGCCGTTCTTCTGGTGTATGGATTATAGTGTGTCTTATACCGAACTCGGTGAATAATTGCAACGAAAACCAGTAAGTTTTGCTACTGTTTTTAGCTAGTTTTATGAGGGTACTCGCCAGAAATTTTTTTTTGAGTTTTAGTCGATTTCACATGAGCAAGTGATAGTTGAATACTCGTTTTAATAGTTTATGCAAAAATCCGAATTTCGATAAAAATGGACCATTTTTACTTTTCTGACCATTATCTCAAAAGTGGTCTGTGTGACATGCGCCTACTTTCGGTTGAGCGCCTCACAATTCTGGTAGAGCTAATAAATAGATGTAATTTGTTTAAGTTAGGACACATAAAGACATTGAGGCATTCTGTGGGACCAGGCATTTTGGGTTCTTGTTATAATGGAAGGTGTACCTTGCCCCCCCCCCCCCCCCCCCCCCCCAAAAAAAAAAAAAAAAAAAAAAAAGAATTTGATAGTATTTTTCTTTCTGTCTTGACACATACTCTAGTCCTGGCTGCAGACAAACAGCCCTATAACAGAATTCTACCACCCCCGCGCTTTATTGTAGGTATGATGAAACAGTATTGGTTTGTTTGTTTGATTTTTGGTCTCATCTGATGATCACAACTTTTTGCGTTTGATTTCTGTAACTGATTCAAAGTTGCCATTGACGCCCTGGTAGGCACTCTGACCAGCTTTCTCATCGCTCTTCCTTGCGGTTTTTTGAAGGACAGTCCAATCTAGTAAAGATCTGACTCATGGACTAAGTCATGGACTTTACTGTGCTCGGGATTTGTAAAGCCTTAGTATTAGAGTTTAACTTATTCACAACTTTACCTGAGATCCTTTCAGGGTAACTTTCTTATATCTCCAAGTAGTGTGTTTCTCTCTGAATAGCTGTTTTCATGCTGAACTAAACAGAAGGATTACAGTTGATGACCGGTGGAAGGCAATTATCTTGGTGTGCAGTGAAGAAAGTGATTAGTTACATCTGAGTTTACAAGTTTTTTTATTTTTTATTTTTTTACAACAAAAATTGTTTTTGATCTGTGGCTATATCAGGTCAGTGGTGGCCCAGTGGTAAGCTGTTGGATCAGTTTTGTGATCACTGAAGGTTGGGGATTCAAGTTCCACTCTCAACGGATTGTCACTGTCCCCCCCCAGGACAGCTAACTGGGTTATCAAAGACCGACCATGTCTCTCTCTGTGGTGTGAGGCATGCAAAAAAAAACATTGCTGACTTTCGTCAAGAGTGGGCAGCATAGCCATCAGTGTGTTTCTGCCCTGTGATGGCCGGATGAGCTGTCCAGGGTGTACTCTGCCCTTGCCCAAAGTGGGCTCAGATGGGTGTTAACCTCCCCACGTCCATAATTAGGATTAAGTGGTTCAGAAAACGAATGACTCTTGCTATATCATTATATCATTCATTATATCTTTCTGTTATAAGTTGCACTGTGAATTCACTTCACTTCTCCCTTAACATCCGAGAATGTCGTTGGGGCACCTTCATGGCGAGACTTGGGCTGATTTGGTCTGGTGGAGCCCATCCCTCTCCAGGTCATAGAAACACGCTGACGGCTTTGCAGCCTACTCTTTACGAAAGTCAGCAATGGTTCTTTTACATGCCTCTCACCATAGACAGTGAGAGACATGGCCTTCCTTTGATAACCCAGTTAGCTGCACTAGGGGGGACAGTGACAACCTTGTGGGGACTCGAACCCCCAACCTTAGGATCAGCGATCCTGCGCCCTGTAATTACAACTGGAAAAATATTTTTGTTTCTTCATTTCAGGCTGCAAAGCAATTTCTGAAGGGGGGGGGGCATTCAGCATACCCACTGTAGGCTCAGCCTAAACGTCCAATATCCATTGTTACATTCACACGTGTGTGCATTTAAGAGCATTGATTTAAAAATTCATCAATAATTTTGTTTGCCCAAATCTAGAACAGATGTTGTATGAACATTAGAGGATGCTGTTCTGAAACGCCACACTGAAGTCAAATGCTTCACATTTTAAAAATTTATTTAGGAACAAAACATTACCTCCTTCTGTTTAAAGTTGTTCCAGTGTCTAAATGGCTTGTAACAACTCCTCCTCTGCCTGTTACAAAGTGCTGGCACTGGAAGTTCTTTCCATAAATGTTAAATAAATGTCTCCTCACAGAACCTTTAACTATATCAAGTTACAAATGCAAATATAAATATAATATAAATAGTAATCCATTGTGTGTACAGTAGGTTGTTCCCATAGAAATAAATTATAGTCCATATATGAAATCAATTGCATTAATATAAACCTGTTTACTAACATGTTTCACTCACTAACTCATTTCTCGAACCACTTATTAGGGTAGTGGAGAGGCTGGAGCCTGTCATAGCCAACATTGGGCAAAGGCAGGGAACACCCAAAACAGCTCACAATACCATCACAACCACATAACCATACATACTCACATCCAGGGGCAATTTGCAATGACCAATTAGCCGAATGTGCATGTCTTTGGACTATGGAAGAAAATACCCCCCCTGTCTCTCGCTCCCTCTGTCTGTCTCTCTCCTTGTGCATTATCAGTTGAAGGTGTACTTTATCCAGGCAGTGCCACCGAGGTATGTGCAGAATCGGCCGAGAATAGCAACACCACAGGATTTTTCACCCCCCTTATTGAAAGGATTTTTACCCCTTCCACCCCACACCCTCACATTTCTCTGGTCCTTAAGAAGCACTCATTAAGCCCCCCCATCCTTCCGTAACTGGAACACAGTGGCACACACTTCACCACGTGGGACATGTGCGGCCCAAGAACCTTAAAGGAACAGGATGCCTTTCAGAGACTGTCTGTGTTAGGCTGTCCAACCATGCTTTCTGACTTGCTAGACAGTAAACGTAGCATTGTACAGCAGTTTCACACAAAATGCTCTGAAAGGAGCTATTCAAAGGAGTGAAACAAGACATGAGCCATCACATTGATCATATGGGCTGCTATAGAACTGCTGAATATTTGATGAGGAGAGGTCACGTCTCAGGCTGGGACAGGCTGGTACACGGAGCTCGCTCTGCTCTCTCTCTCTCTCTCTCTCTCTCTCTCTCTCTCGCTCTCTGTGTGTGTGTGTGTGTGTGTGTGTGTGTGTGTGTGTACCATGTGTTGTAAAATAAAAATACATTAGAAAACATTAAAAAAAGGATTGTAGAGTTTTTCAGATGATTTTTTTTTTCAAAACATTTTTGGTATTTCAGTCAGAAAGCTATAAACATATCCATTTCAGTATAATGCATTTAAGAATGCTTTAGGTTTTTTGTCTGTATAAAAGCGGTATATTTAGTGATCTCTCGAAGCTTGAATCAATGAAGGCACATTACCAAGTACCTGATTCTCAAAGACTTTCCTTCACATTGTGTAAGAGGATAGGTAGTTGTGACGGTGGTGTATTATTTCACTGCTGTGAGGCCCTGTTCTCACACTACTGACACACACTGGTTCTGTTGACTGACTGTTGAGACACTGTTTCCTGTGTTGAGGTCAGTGATGGTTTGAATAGGTTTGAATAGATTAGTGTTTCTTTTAGTGCCAAGCAGAACAGTGGTGGTTGTAAATTTTCATATTATTGGTAAATATAAGGAAAACATTCCAAACTCTTTTATTACACAGAAAATATGTATATTTTCATCATCAGGTGGTTTTTACTTATGTTTTCAAAGTTTCAGTCTGCTAAAATGCATTAAACAGTTTGCATTAGCCTGTTTCAAATGGCTGCACTCTTGCAAGCATGCTAATTCTCAACATTGGGATATGGACATCTAAAATGATGGCAAAAGTAACAGTACAGACGCTCCCCAACTTACGTTTTTAATTGGTTCCGGACGGCCGAACGTAAGTTGAAAGTGAACGTAAGTTGTTACAGTGACGTATGACATATGACGTGTGATGCTCATACTGTACTATACATCCATAAATACCATTACCGTATCTCATAAAACACCCCTAAATCAATTATTATAAAAATAACATTGTAAAATAATATCAAATATATCAAATAATATCAACATTAATTTCAAATAAATTAAATTCAAGCAAAATAATTTCAAATTGATAAATTTTAATCAAATTCACTCATCGTATATCAAATACAGTATCAAATATAACCTTTAACATTCTCTATGATGCGATCTTTCTGCTTGTAAATGGTTCTGATGGTCGACGAATGGTCACATGACACGAAGCTGAGCCGACTCACTTTACATGAAGCTTAAAACAGTCAATCAATGCTTACAATATGTGAGGCACTCAATACCGAAAGTAGTGCACTTGCTGAAAGTAGTTTACTTGCTTGAAGGTTATACGGACTTCTGGTCTTTTCAGTGCGCAAGGGTGCCGTTGAACTTGTTTAGTACTCAGCCTGCACTGATGTGAATCACTGACGTGAATCAGCAGAGCAGAGCAGAGAGTTCTTTCTTGGGTTTTCATTCATTTTACAACTCTCTTTGATTAACTGAGTATGCATGGTAGATTGTGCCGATCCGAGCAGATAGTTAATTCATCTCTGTGTATGAGACTTGCACCCGTGCTAGTAGGCTTACCTTTCTCACCAACCATATTTGCTTCGGGTTACAAAAGTCTGCAAAACAGTGTAAACACAAAGATCACAGAGACGACGTCTTGACACAGGAGTAACACGCTATATAACTGATTGATATATATATATATATATATATATATATATATATATATATATATATATAAAATAACTGAACCGAGAAGAAGGAGCGGCACGTTCAGTCTCATTTGTAAACAATGGACGCAGCGTCATTACATCAGTGTACTATGTAGGTACGTCAAAACTCAAAGTTTGACTTAAAAAAAAAAAAAAAAAAAAAAAAACCCTGTAAAAGCGAAAAAAACGTAAAACGGATGAACGTAATTCTGGGAGCGTCTGTATACTGATAATAAACTAGCAAATTAGATATGAACCAGTGAAGTTCTGATTATAATAAAGCCAGGTACATCTGCACATTATACAACATTATGTAAACATACATTAGATAAGTATTTGTGTCCAGGAATGTGTGGTATATAGCTTCTGCATGTAATACACAACACTTCTGCATTTATGCAGAATTATATTAATACTGGGTAGGACCACTTTTGCTCTCTGAACAGTCTCCATTCTTTGTGTCATGGTTTCCAAAAGTTGTTAGAGTAATTCTTTTGAGATTTTTGTCCATGTTGACTCAAGATGCTCTATTGGAGTTGGAGCTTGTTTACTAGAAAATACACTAAACATAGTGGTGTTGTGTGAACCAGTTCAAAAGGATTATGTATTCGGATGTCATGGTCACATTTCTCCCCCATTCTGATGTTTGTTGTGAACATTAACTAAAGCTCTTAACCTGCTTCTGCTTGATTTCTGCAGTGCTGTCCTGACACATTGTTGATGAATGTCCAATTTTCTGAATCTGTTTAATACTACACTACTTCAGAAAACTACAGATTTTCCCGGCTCATGTACATTTCACTGTGGCACTTTTGCTATGCACCAAAATCAAATTGTGAAAGCACAGTTAGGAAGCAAGATTTTTGTTACCTTTAGTCCAACTGACTCTTCTGTGTTTTATGGGCATTTCACCAGCATGCTGCTTGCATTTCAACAGCACAGGCAAGGTAAAATTAGAAATAAAAATAAATTTAAAAAGTATTATTTCCCTAAATTTGAAGTGATTTTTGAAGTATTTTTAGGTTAAAAATTGAATTTTTTTTTTCTTCCCTAATTTTCATTTTCATATTATATATATATATATATATATACACACACACATATAATCTTCCTTATGTTGTATAGCACTCTGGCCTTGGTCTTTAGTAGGATGCACATTATTGATTATTTTCCCCATCCTGCTGATTAAACAAACAACGTGTGTTGAACATTCACCAGTGTGAAATGGATCTCATTGTGTGTATTGGAGAGATACAGAACTGCTTCTGTCCTCTAGCATCACTGTTTAAACAGATAAAGGGGAGCAGTTGGAGTGATGGGGATTGAAGAATGATGAATTACTATGCTCAACCACACAGGCGGAACACACCCTGCAAGTGCATGCATACTTTAGAGAGTATGGTTCACATTAGTGCTCGAGAATATGCATGTATGTGAGAAGTCCGAGCTTTCAGATTACACTTGGAGGTATGAAGAAATGTACCACTCTATGATCGTAAATTCAGGTTCAAAGAAAGAGCCAGTCCAGATAGTTTTCTCCTCTGTGTGGGAATTTGAAAGGGCGAGCATTGCACTCTGCAGACAATTAATCCTTTGTGTGTGTGTGTGTGTGTGTGTGTGTGTGTGTGTGCGTGTGTGCGTGCTTATTTGGGTTATCTTTAGATCTGAATGCTGGAATTAATTAGTTCATGTTAAGCAGGTGTTGCGTAAAACCGGGCACATAAGTATCTTTTTATTATTGTTATTATTTATGTTCTCTTTTGCTTCTTGGAAATAAAAGGTCATGTGTAGTAATGAGAGAAACCATGTGCATGCAGAGCAAAGTGATGTAATTAGCCATGCCTCTCCAGGTGACCGACCACACACTAACTAAACTAACCTAACCTGTAGCCTGTTTGTAGTGCTTTCCTCAAACCAATCAATGCTGTGTTGCCTGACCCAAATGAGTACTGAAACTCCTGAAATCATGGGAAAAAATTAAGAAACTTTTAAACGACACACTCGCATGTGCTGTGTTCATTTCCCTCCCAACACCTGGTAAGGCACAGGTGTCAAACTCAAGGTCTGTGGGCCAAATCTGGCCCTTCAATTTATTTTACGTGACCCATGAGAGCGACCAAGCATATGATTTTCAGACAATATTTGCATCAACAATTACTATAACATGTAATTAATCCTCCATACACTAGGTGAAGTCACCTTATTTCAAGTGATCAACTAGCAGTTCATAACTCAGGAAAGATTGCAAGCTAGCTTACCGATGTCGAGCATTATTGGAAAAATAAAGCAAATAAAGAGGAGAAATGTGTAAACAAATATAGCCTTACAAATTTCATGTTTACTCTTTTTGAACAGATGTTTAGTGATTATTTGGCCATCAACGACCTTTAAATTTAGGCTGGGGCCCTCAACTGAATGTGATTTTAACACCAATGGGATTCAGTTCATTTTCTGTAACCGCTTAATCCTAATTAGGGTCCCGGGGAGGCTGGCGCCCATCCCAGCAGACTTGGGACAAGGGCAGAGTACACCCTGGACAGCTCGCCAGGCCATCGCAAGGTGGAAACACGCTGACGGCTTTGCAGCCTACTCTTGTCGAAAGACAGCAATGGTTCTTTTACAGCCTCACACCATAGACAGTGAGATACATAGCCGGCATATGATAACCCAGTTAGCTGCACTGGGGGGGGGACAGTGACAACCTGTGGTGATTGGGGCTTTAACCCCCAACTTTAGCATCAGTGATCCAGCACTTATACCACGAGGCCACCACTGCCCACACCAATGGGGTATGGTAATGTAATCTACTGAGGGATGATATTCTGGAATCGAGTATAAAAGCTGGTGGCTTTTTGTTTGTTTGTTTGTTTGTTTTGTTCATCAATTTATTTTCCAACCCGCTTAATCCTACCAGGGTCCCCAGGAGGCAGGAGTCAATCTCAATCGACTTTGGGTGAAGGTAGAATACACCCTCAACACCTCGACAGTCCATCGATGGTCCAACACACAATTATTCACACTCTCATTCACACCTAGGGGCAATTTGTGGGAGGAAACCTAGGGGCAATCTTTGGCGGCAAACTGGATTACCTGGAATTAAAGCCGTCCAAGCACATGCAAACATGAATGAAACATGCAAACTCCACACAGAAACACCATTGCCGCACCCAGGACTCTAACCGAGGACTTTCTTGCTGTGAGGTGGATGTGCTGATCATGTCGCTTCCTTTATACTCAATGTACACAAATTGAAAACGTTGGAATCTAACAGCGGTCATTTATTTAACACATCAAAGTTATGTTTGATTAAATAACATGGATAAGTACGTCACCGGTTGTTTATACTATTGGAGCTGGGAGCAGGACATGTGCATATAAAGCAGGGGTTTATTAAAGGGAACAAGCTTGTGCTTTGTTGTCCTTTTATTGTCGTTATCTTTGACGTGCCAGTCGGACACTTTTTTTTTTTCTTTTCACCCCGATATTGGAAACACAGGATGAGAGAGGTTGTTTGTTTTGGTTTCGGTTCAAGTGAAGGACACCGAGCAATAACGATACACTAGGATACTACAGGTGCACTAATGTTTCCCATGTTAACCATTAGCAAAGATTAGCTATTACCATTTCTTTGGGCAGTCGTGAAAATGTTCCACTAACATTTTTTTTAACTCAACCATCAACTGTATTTCCATTTGTGAGCCACTGCTTGGTTATTCCTTGATTCATTTTCTTTCTTTCTTTCCTCTCATGCAAATAGTGTAGTACTTTGATCCTGAGTACAATTGTTCACGAAGGTGAAAGTCTACAGGCACAGCGGTGTCAGGAAGTCTCGGTACAATTGACAAGTAGCTACTGACCGAGGAACCACACGGAGAACGAGCACAGGGGACATGTAGAAAAGGAGGGAGGGCAACCAGAGGCTTGGCCTGGGTATGCAGTAAAATAAACTTCAGATCAGTGGTGAACCGAGTGAGGCAGGCATTTTTCTCCCGAGGATCCCCTTTCGCTTTCTTCTTCCAAGTACTGTAGGAATGAGGTTTGAAATTGAGCGAGTCGTTTAGATTTTTGCAGCTCAGAGAGGTTTAAGTGAGAAAGACCAACTCTGATGTGAAGTTCATACCAAAAATCTGGTTACACTGAAATGGCCAGGTTGGATCATTATGCTTCCAACCATGGTACAAGTTTAACGAAGGGTCTGTGATACTTAGTGTAATTTACAATGTGTGTGTGTGTGTGTGTGTGTGTGTGTGTGTGTGTGTGTGAGATTATAAACATGTTAATCTTTTAATACGCTCTGATACTGTTCCATAATTTGTAGGTTTTAGTGAAGTTCTGCCCAGATGCCATTTTTATACTCAGTTATATTACTGACCTGTTGACAATTAAGCAAATTAGTTGCAAACTATTCCTCCAGCTGTTTCTTTTAAGTGTTGCTTACGTTTCCAGCTTTTTTTTTTTTTTGCCTCTATCCGAACGTTTTTGAGACGTGTTCCTCCCATCAAATTTAAACAGAAGGGGTGGAAAATTCATAAAATGGTAAAATGTCCAAACAGAAAACATGTAAAATCTGGAAAATGAGACATTTCAAATTTTATTACTTTTTGGTAGATTTCTATTCTGTAAACCCCAATACATGAGAGAGGGAAAAATTATTTTAAGAACTGGTATTAAATTGTTTTTCTTTCGCAACACAACAAAATAATACAAGAAGATTTAAATAAGGGCAGTGGTGGCCTAGTGGTATAGGGCGCTGGGTCACTGATCCTAAGGTTGGGGGTTCGAGTCCCACTCTCCACAGGGTTGTTACTGCCCCTCACCCCCAGTGCAGCTAACTGGGTTATCAAAGGCCGGCCACGTCTCTCACTGGCTGTGGTGTAAGGTGTGTAAAAGAACCATTGCTGATTATCGACAAGTGTAGCTGCAAAGTCTTCAGCGTGTTTCTGCCCTGCGATGGTCAGGCGAGCTGTCCAGAGTGTACTCTGCCCTCGTCTGGATTTGGCTGAGATGGGTGCCAGCCTCTCCGCAACCCTAATTAGGATTAAGCGGTTACAGAAAATGACATGAAATGAAGATTTAAACAATAATTTTAAGAATTTGAATCCAGTGTATTGTCCTTTGGCTGATGGTGTACATGTAGTGCTTTTCACGTTCTGTATATTCTGCTGAAAGTCCTGCTTTAACCCTGTCAGTGCCAAAGCTGAAGAAAATCGGCTGTACGTTTTTCTTTTAAATTTTATTTTTGGAAAGGCCTCTCTAATCTTCATATAATATATAAGGTTATATAATGCAATTCATTTGGTAGTTTCTGCACTCAATATAAAAAATAGTAATCATTTCACTTAAAAATGAATGGCATTTTGAGCTTTAACTTTGGGCACTTCTGGGGTTAAACAGTCCAGTGGCACATACTGTCACATTGTTTTCCATTACGTTCAAAATGGACGTTGCTCTAAAAATAACTTCATGCGCTTCCCCACCACTAAGGGCGGGAATAAAAGTGACGGGACCCCAGGTAGCGATGGTGCTATTACCACTTCAGGATGGAGAATGTCTGCATGTAGAATCAAATCTGAAGTGTTTACTTTCAAAAGTGAAAAAAAAAAAAATTGTCTTAATCAGTTCTGTCGCACGTGTCGATAGTATCACTACCAATGGTCTCACGATCCAGACGTTTGTAAGCACAAGCACTGTGTAGAATGCTGGCTTTGAAACAGCGGCTGGGAGCTTCCGATGGGCTTGTACGTGTTCTGTAGTGTAGTTGCAGTAGTTACGGCAGGACGACAAAAGGACGGGCTTGGCGCGCAAAAAACGTTTGAGTATTTGAATATCATAAATTGTGAATATCGACATTGGTGGATCTGCGAAACAAGAAATTACCAAAAAAGGATGTCTTTATGGGGGGCATACAACGTGACTTTGACATTTTGAAGTCATGGCATCCCGTTTTTAGGACTTGGGGTTGTGTTTTGTGGATTTGTTTGTAATTTAATGACTTTATCCTGACTTTGTGCGATTTCTTTCTGTAGAGGAGGCGGACTACTCCACGTTTGGCACCAACTCTTTGACGCACAAGAAACCTCCCCTTGCTGCAGTGTTCCTGCGCCCTGACGCGGGCAGAAAAAAGCCAGCGGTCGTCATCAGCCTTCCCAGAGACTTCCGTCCTGTCTCGTCCATCATTGATGTGGACGTGCTTCCTGAGACACACCGACGCGTTCGCCTATACAAACATGGCCAGGAAAAGCCGCTGGGCTTCTACATCCGAGACGGCTCAAGCGTACGCGTCACGCCACATGGTCTGGAAAAAGCACCAGGTATCTTTATTTCACGCCTGGTACCTGGTGGTCTTGCAGAGAGCACAGGCCTGCTTGCCGTCAATGACGAGGTGCTCGAGGTTAACGGTATCGAAGTGGCCGGGAAGTCGCTGGACCAGGTCACAGATATGATGATCGCCAACAGCCATAACCTTATAATTACTGTAAAGCCAGCGAACCAACGCAATAACGTGGTGCGCCACCACAACAACGGTGGAGCTGCGTCTGGTAGCTCAGGTCGGTCATCTGATAGTGGAGCCAGCTACTACAGCTACATGACCCCAGGTGCCATCGCAACAACCCCTGCACACATCATTCAGAACTTCCATCCTGAGGAAATGGACAGTGATGAGGATGAGGACGACTTGGTGATTGAGGCAGGAGGAGATAGCAGACTCACACTCGGGTCAAACACAGAGGCTAGTTCCAGTATGTCCACCCTGCCCAGGTACAGGCCTCACCTTGACCTCCGAAATTCCAATGGGTCCTTTCAGCCTTCCGGTATAAGCAGCGCCAGTGCAGGATCACCGAGGGGCCCTAATCGAGGTGTGCAACCACAGAGCCTGGAAGAGGACGGCACAGTGATTACACTTTAATAGCAAAAGAACAACAACAACAGACACTCTTTATACTGTGAGTGTGTGTGAGTGTGTGAGTGTGTGTGTGTGTGTGTGTGTGTGTGTGTGTGTGTGTGTGTGGTATATAAATATCCCAACCACATCATCCACACATCATACAACATGCTAATATACACACCGACACAATCTTTTGTGCCATGGGACTAAACAATGAGTGTCTTTTTAAAAAAAATATTTTTTTTGGAAAGACGCTTCAGAAAACCCACAACACAGCACTTGTCTTTGTCTTAAAGCACAACGCTTTCCTTTTTCCTGGCTGGAAGACCTTCACTTCCCTCTATAACTGGGATCACAATAATTAATAATGGATTTGGCTTGACGAGTGTGAATTTAAGGATCATTGCACACGACTGTAGTTCGACAGGCAGGAAAAAAAAACAAAGCCTGCAAGGAGGGAACTCTGAGACACAATATCAGTGATGACAATCTTTCCCGCCATCTCTGGAGTCATGCACCTCGGATCTGAACCACAACGAATTTAAACGACTTTGGTGCTTCATGAATAGTACAACACATGCTCTGTGGCCATACGGTTAATCTCGGTGAAGCAGATGTTTGGATGATGGGGTGAAACTAACTAGTTCAGCGGCCATGTTTTCTTCCTGCTGGGATTTATTAAGGTTTTATGAAACCTTGAGTAAAATTTAGGCTGCGTACGATTTACCTTCACTGATTGGGAGATTTCTTCGGCCTATAGTTGGCCACTGTTAATGCTTTTAATTATTGCCAAGGATCCCAAAAAATATTTTTGTAGCAGATATTTAATTTTTTTGACCCCCTTTTTTTTTCTTTTCTTTTTTTGTGTTAATGATGAGGGCCACCTCCCTGCCCCATGGCTTCTGATTTACGTGATATATTTTTACTGAATGATGTAAACATTAGAATTTGATACCGATTGTCGATTTTCTTGATAACAAACACCTCCACTCGTTTTTAACTCCACACCCTGAAGTGAAGCTGTTCATGTATACGTCTGTGTGTACGCCTCTTGGAATTAGATATTAAATATAACATGGTTTTAAACCATCACATGCAGATAAAAGGCTATAAATGTGAAGATAAACGAGCTCATTGGCAACAACCTTCTTCCACATGATGCGATGTGACTCATCAGGAGATGAACTTTAACCTGAGCTCTGACCCACAGTATATCATCGTTAAGCCTTTCGGTAGCTATAACCGAAGCGGCGTAGATATGAACATATGTAGACGTTTGTAGGCCTGTGGGATTTAGGCCCTGCTTACATCCTTCTTATCTAATAAAGGTATGTTCTATAGATATGCAGCTTCTATTATGAAACAAACACAGACCTGGATTTGTTTTCCATCCCTGACCAAATATTTCACAGTTCGTGCTACGGACATATTAACGATCAGGAGTATGGTTCCTCCCTTATTCTGAATAAATGTTGATTAAAGAACCAACTTCCTGTAGTACCTTCTACCCGAGTACAGTACACCGCTTCACGTTAACATTATTAGTGCTGATGTTTTTAGTAAATCTGTATGGATGACCCTTTTTGGAAACCCAAAAGCAATATAGTAACACTAGATGTTATAGTACTGGATGTGCTGAGCACACATCTTGAATGTAATGATATTTTGATAGACTGCTGTGCCTCATATTCTTTTAACCGATCTTCTGGAGTCTTTAAGCATAGTGTAGGACATGTAGCGTTGTCTTCTTCGTTCGTATTCTACTCTGAATCAAAAACACTGGATGGCTGATAAGAACATATTCCTGTCCACTTTCACACCTCATATGTAGACATCGTATTAATTTTTTAATAGAGATGCTGTTCACGGTACATATGGATTTACAGGGTAGTTATTATTATTATTATTATTATTATTATTATTATTTAAATCAAAGCTGTTCATCATTCAAACAGATCAAATGGCTTTTTTTTTTTTTTTTTTTTGCCTAACTGCTGTACTACCCTTGGGATCGTGACAGCAGTGACTACTGTATTTATTTTCTAACCAGTCCGACATATTTGTTTTTCCTCTCTTTCTGTCTTAAACTTAGATGCATATTTCTCTCTTTCTTCAGAGATAAGTATTTCTATAAAGTAATATTTGGGGCCACTTTTTTTTTTTTTTTTTTTTTTTTTTTTTTGGACTTAATTTCATTATAGGGCATCAATTGAAGATAATATACTGTTCCAATACTGTGAATTTATTTCATTTCAGCAGGAGATCTGGATAGAGCGTGAATAAGAGACTACCTTCTAATTCTTTTCTTCTTCGTCATCTTTTTTTTTTCGTCAATGTCAACTCCTTTTTCAACTTTCTTTTGATAATAAGCAATTATTATTTTGCTTGATAGATAAATCCTATGATCTAGATTTTTACTGAAATGACCAGTATTTTCATAATTCTATATATTGTAAATTTATATTGCATTAATTAAGCTGTTTAAAAAGATAAAGACTGTATGGACTCATAGGTTCACAGGTATACATTAGTCTACAAGCTGGCTGAAATAAACTAATGTGTAGCAGTGGCTGCTTTGTGATGATTGTTGTTTATGTACCAGGTAGCAGAATGAATCTCGGTCAGTAGTCTGTGGAGTAATCTCGCCTGCTAATCTTAAACAGAGACGATGCTATGATTGATATTATATGGCTGTATATTCATGTTTTAGGGTCTCAACACGTGAATGTGAAGTAAGACTGCAATATAATTACCGAGAAAAACTTCACTTTTTGAATTTTGTAAGCACAGAGTGGCGGCTGCTTGAAATTTTGCACAAATGCGATAAAGGTTAAAAGTTGAACAATATAAATCTTTTAATTTGGTTAAAATCTGGTCAAGTTTTGTGCAGTGCCCTCGTGTCCAAAAGCTGAAATGTTTTCTGTATTGTGTCTGAGATGCTTCTATAAATATCTTCAGTTTGCTTGCCACTGTTATCAGAATTCTATAGATGATCCAACCATTTTTAGGAAGGGTGTGCCAGGTGCTGGAGAACCACATCTGGATCAATCAACAGCATCACTGTAAGCTTGTATTGCTCTATAGAGGTTAATACTTACCTAACCTTGTTCTGGACCATTTAAATGTTGATTGTTGGTATTTGATACCTCAATGTTTTTCAAATACTTTTTTCTTTGTCAATAAAATGATGATTAAATAAGCCAAATTCATGATTTTGTACTTCACAAACGTTATGTTTCTACCCCTTAGCACAAAATTGGATCACTCCTGAAAATCAACTTAGTATTAAATCAATCGATCTGGGTGCCGTGCCAGAATTCTGGCGTTGGCGGCAGCCATAACAGCTTGTCGTGGCTGTATATGAAAGGTAAAAAAGTCGGCAGTCGAGGCCCAAAGTTCTTTCTGCAGGGTGTTTTTATTGAGACGCCATCTCTCGCTAGCTGGCCGTTGTCTCAAAAGAGTTCGTCCACTCTTTGATAGGTCTTGTTTTTATTCCTACTGGGTTGCTAGCCACCCTCAACTTGGTACTAAATGTACAAATTGTTTACATCTGAAGTCAACAACAATAAATAAATAAATAAACAATTAGTATTACGTATGTAGTTTTGGTGATTTTAGATTCAGACATGTTGCTTAACATCAAGTTTGCACTATTTTGAGTTTTAAATAACTATCACCATGGGAAATAATAATTATTCTTGTTTATTATTATTATTATTATTATTATTGGTATTATTATTATTGGTATTATTATTGGTATTACTGATATTTATCATTGTGCCTTTTTTTAAAAAAATTCAAATTAGTGAATTAAATTAGTTTGGTTTGACCGTATCACGACATTAAATAGAAATTATATTTTCTTTTTATTTTATTTTATAGAATAATGTTTTACAATAAATTTAAAATGAAAATGTATTTTAAAAAGATTATTTATTAGTATTAATAACACTCAGAAATGACGGAGAGTCAAACAATTTTGATACATAAATCATTAACCTCTGCTCATTTCCAATCATTTGTCTGGGGAAAAAGGCCAAGAACAGCTGAAATTATTTTCAAAAGATTTTCGCAAGGTTCTGAATCAGGGCTGAATTCCTAACTTCTTCCTATTAATTAATTATCTTCTGCACTTATAAGGTATCGATGTTCTCACAGCCAATGTAGTGCACTTACATTAGGGAAACTTGTTCAGGATTCAGGCTGTTCGTACAGACCACAGACAGAGTACAAAATAAAAGCTAGACTGGTTGTACATCACACTTGCGGTGTCAACATCACGCCATCTTGGAAAGGGTTCCTGCTGGGGTTTTGTTCTCGAAATTGGTGGAACGTGAGCATGAACAAAATGTTGCCACAATAAAGAAATTTGTGGGTTTGTTTGGCACATCATCTTTTCCTTTCAGCTTTTCAACCTTTTTCATGGGTCGCCATACAGAACACGATATGACATCCGCGTTTTTATTTTTCTTCTTATGGAATGCATCGAACATGTCATTTATTAATTAAAAACAATGTCATTATCCCACATCAAAGTCATGTTATTTGCAACATGCAAACATTTTTATTCCATTAGTACTGTAGTTATGTTACTTATGATATAAAACATATTGCAACATTTTTATAAAGTGATTTATTAAATAGAACAGTTAAATATATAGAAAACCAATAATTTTGCGTGTAATTAGAGTATGTTCTTGATTACATCTATTAGATTTTATCAAACTATGGATGGTACTTGGTATAAAAATAAATAAAATACTTTCTAGACCACATATATGTGTATTTGGGACATAATATCATGAAACAGATCTATACACACGTGGACAGAGGAAGAGGTTAGCTACAAAGAAGTGGGACATTGAGAGAAGTGAAGAGAGTAAATAGGAGTACAGGGAGACACAGCATAAGGCAAAGGTAGCGGTGTCAAAGGCCAAACAGGGGGTGTATGATGTATGATAACGTATGCTCGGTTGGACAGTAAGGAGGAAGAAAATTATTTATACAGGTTGGCACAGCAGAGAAATAGAGGTGGGAAGGACATGCAGCAAGTTTGATTGATAAAGGACAGAGAGGGAAATGTATTGACTGATGACAAAAGTGTGCTGATGAATGAGGAAAATGAGAGAGAAAAAAGAGTAGAAGAGGTGACCGTTGAGGACCAGGAAGTAGCAAAGATTAGTAAAGGTAAAGTGAGCAGGGCACTGAAGCGGATGAAGAGTGGAAAGGCAGTTGGTTCTGTGGAGGGATGGAAGTGTCTAGGAGAGATAGCAGTAGATTTTCTGACGAGAACATTCAACAAGGTCTTAGAGAGTGAGAGGAGGTGAAGTGTACCCATTTTTAAGAACAAGGGAGATGTGCAGAGTTGTGGCAACTACAGAGGGATAAAGTTGATGAGCCATACGATGAAGTTATGGGAAAGAATAGTGGAAGCTAGACCAAGGACAGAGGTCAGCATTTGTGAACAACAGTTTGGTTTCATGCCAAGAAAGAACACCACAGATGCAGTGTTTGTTTGGAGGATGTTAATAGAGATGTGCAGAGAAGGTCAGAAGGAGCTGCATTGTGCCTTTGTGGATCTGGAGAAAGCATGTGACAGGGTGCCAAGAGAGGAACTGTGGAATGTCTGGAGTGGCAGAGAAGTATGTTAGAGTGGTGCAGGACATGTATGAGAGATGTAAGACAGTGGTGAGGTGTGCTGTTGGTGTGACAGAAGAGTTCAAGGTGGAGGTGAGGTTGCATTAAGGATCAGCTCTGAGCCCCTTCTTGTTTGCTATGGTGATGGACAGGCTGACAGACGAGATTAGACAAGATTCCCCATGGAGTATGATGTTTGCAGATGACATTGTGATCTGTAGTGAGAACAGAGAAGAAGTGTAGAAAAATCTAGAGAGGTGGAGGTATGCCCTGTAAAGGAGAGGAATGACGGTTAGCCTCAGTACGACAGAATACATGTGTGTGAACGACAAGAACCCAAGAGGAAAAGTGAGGTTACAGGGAGCAGAGATAAAGAAGGTGGAGGATTTCAAGTACTTAGGCTCAACAGTCCAGAGCAATGGAGAGTGTGGAAGAGAGGTGAAGAAGCGTGTGCAAGCAGGTTGGAATGGATGGAGAAAAGTATTCGGTGTGATGTGCGATAGGAGAGTATTGGCAAGAATGAAAGGAAAAGTGTACAAGACAGTGAAGAGGCCAGCGATGTTGTATGTTTTAGAAACAGTGGCACTGAGGAAAAGACAGGAGGCAGAGCTGGAGGTAGCAGAGATGAAAATGTTGAGGTTCTCTTTGGGAGTAACGAGGATGGATAGGATCAGGAATGAGCACATCAGAGGGACAGCACATGTTTGGAGATAAAGTCAGAGAGGCTAGATTGAGATGGTTTGGACATGTACAGGGGAGGGATAGTGAGTATATTGGTAGTAGGATGCTGAGGTTGGAACTACCAGGCAGAAGGCCTAGAGGAAGGCCAAAGAAGAGATTTATGGATGTGGTGAAGGAGAACATGAAGATACTTAGTACAAGAGAAGAAGATGCAGAGGACAGGGTGAGATGGAGGCAGATGATTTGCTGTGGCAACCCCTGAAGGGAACAACTGAAAGGAAAAGATAAATCTGTACACACAAATGTAAAATATAAATGTATCTACATGGAGATGGATTACTACTATAATACACATAGTGTAGTACGCAATGTTGCAGGAGGACTTTTCATAATCTTGTTCCCAATCATAAATCCATATATTTAAATAATGAGTTTACATTTACTTAAATATTCAGGGGCAGTGATGGCCTGGTGGTAAATGGCACTGGATCGCTGATCCTAAGGTTAGGGGTTTGAGTCCCACTTTCCACAAGGTTGTCACTGTCTCCCCAGTGCAGCTAACTGGGTTAACAAAGACTCGCCATGTCTCTCACTGTCTATGGGGAGAGGTTCATGTAATAGAACCATTGCTGACTTCCGTAAAGAGTAGCTGCATAGCCGTCAGCGTGTTTATGTCCCTTGATAAAGGGTTGTGTCAGGAAGGGCATCCGACCTATGCCAAATCAAACATGTGAATCAGATGATTCGCTGTGGCGAGCCCTGATAAAGGAAAAAAGCCAAAAGGAAAAGAAAATTTACTGAAATATTCAGTTAACTGGGTTACCAGAGGCCTACCATGTCTCTCAAAAAAGTTAATGTAAAAGAATTATTGATGACTTTTCTTAAGAGTAGACTGTATAGCTATCTGTGTATTGCCCTGCAATTGCCTGCCGAGGTGTCCAGGGTGAACACTGCCATTGTCCGATGCTAGCTTCGCCATGACCTTAATTGGGATTTACTTAAATGTATGTATATGTAAGTAGTGACTCTGGATATCTGGACCTCATTGCTTTGACTGCTGCCCCTGCAACCTGACCCCAGATTAAGCAGATGTTAATGATGATGATGATGATGATGATGAAGAAGATGATGAAGTACTGACTCCTGCTCCTGGAGGCATGCATATGATACATAGAGTGAAAAACACCTGAACTGTACTCATACTCTCGTGAATACACACTCTTCTAATGGGAATTTATGGCTTTCTTGACATGTCATTGTCCCCTACTTGTGAAATGTTATCCCTTCCAGATCTGCTGTGATGGTTCCTGTCATTTTTACAATTTAGCACAGTGTTCTGACGGGGAAGTTTTTTTGTTTTTTAATCGCCATGAAACCAAAGTAACATTGTCCAAGATGGCGTTAAGTTGACGATCTGTGTCCGTTTTTTGATGTCTATGGTACAGAGACGTCACACGCAAACAGAAAGCGGCAAATATCTACGTCATTGACACGTCACGCTTCCCCAGCAACAACAATGGCGGATCATGTGTTCTTGCAAGTCTTGCTCGCGAGCTGGACATCAGGATTCAGACGCAACTGATTCACGTCATTGAATCCAATACATTTGTGTTTCCCGTCATGGATCACTAAACACGGCGAATGTTTTTGAGAAGGAAAGTATTTTCTGCGCAAGTTCTGAAAAAGTGTCCCCTATGATATTATACTTATATATATATGGTGCTATATATATGGCGGTCCCAGACAAGCCGAGAGACATAGTCCCTCCAGCGAGTTCTAGGTCGACCCCGGGGTCTCTTCCCCGGTTGGACATGCCCGAAACACCACACCAGGGAGGCGTCCGGGGGGCATTCTGACCAGACAGATGCCCGAGCCACCTCAACTGGCCCCTCTCAATGCGGAGGAGCAGCGGATCTAAATACACATAAAATAAAATATAATAATAATAATGATGATGATGATAATAATTATATATAGGTCTGTCTTCCTTTCGGCTTTTTCTCTTTTCTCAGGAGTCACCAAAGTGAATCATCTGATTCGCACGGATTTGGCAGAGGTTTTTACGTCGGATGCCCTTCCTGTCACAACCCTTTTAGCAAGGGACAGAAACACGCTGACGACTTTGCAGCTTCTCTTTACAAAAGTCAGCAATGGTTCTTTTACATGCCTCTCACCATAGACAGTGAGAGACATGGCCCGCCTTTGATAACCCAGTTAGCCGCACTGGGGGGACAGTGACAACCTTGTGGAGAGTGGGACTCGAACCCCCAACCTTTGGATCAGTGATCCAGCGCCCTATACCACAAGACCACCACTGCCCCAATAATAATTTTATATATATATATATACATAAGATAAAATATAAAGATAATAATGATAATAATAATAATAATAATATACTACATGGGCACATGCTGATCCTAAGGTTGGGGGTTCGAGTCCCCACAAGGTTGTCACTGTCCACCCAGTGCAGCTAACTGGGTTATCAAAGGCGGGCCATGTCTCTCACTGTCTATGGTGAGAGGTTCATGTAAAATGCTGACTTTCGTAAAGAGTAGCTGCAAAGCCGTCAGCGTGTTTCTGTCCCTTGCGTAAAAACCTCTGCCAAATCCAATGTGCGAATCAGATGATTCGCTGTGGCGACTCCCGAGTAAAAGGGGAAAAAGCCGAAAGATAAGAGAATATACTACATATATTTATATAATATGATATACAGCGGTTCAAGCCCCACTATCACCACTGTTAGGCCCTTAAGCAAGGCCCTTAACCCTCAACTGCTCAGTTGTATTAAGAAAGATAATTGTAGATTGCTCTGGATGAGAGAATCTAACAAATGCTGGAAATGTTCATTAAGAGCCCAAACTGTTATTTCTTTGTGAATAAAATGAAATCAGCCACAATATTGTTTTGAAACCATTTGCTTATTTCTTTTGCTTAAGTGCAGCGATCTGATCTGAATCTGAAGGTTGGTGGTTCAAGCCCCAGTACTTCCAAGCTGTCACTGTTGGGCTCTTAAGCAAGCCCCTTCATCCTCAAAATAATACATGCAAGTTGCTCTGGGCTGAGATGTCAAAATGCATCAAATTACAAATGTGACTCCTGTAATAGGTATATCGGTCAAAATGTAAAGCTAGGCACTTTTGTTGTTGCTCTTCCAAACATACTGCATTTTTTATATTCTCAGAAAAGTGCCAACTGGGGCCCATGAACCCTGGAAAGGCTGCAACTCCTGATTTGCCAAGCTGAGCAATGAAAAGGGGGCGTGTCCCTAGCATTGACACATGTACCAGCGTTTACACAGTGATATCTCTACTTACGAAATTAATCCATTCCGAGAGTGAGCTCGTAAGTGGAAACGTTTGTTCGATGAAACAAAAATTCCCATAGGAAACAAGAGAAAACCAGTTAATCCATTCCAACCACCTCCCAAACTCATATAACCTGACACAAACATGTATTTTTGACTTAATATATTTAAGATAAACATGTAACAATAAACATTATCACAATAATAACACATGTACAGTAAAATTAATACCGTAATTAACAATAAATAACAATAAAACAAAAATAAACAAGTCAATAAACTGGTGGACCAGCTTTATAAGTGTGATTGCGCAACCTCTAAACTAGATGGCAGTGACGCTCTTACTGCCATCCAGTGTAGATGATGGCAGTGAGAGCGCCACTGCCATCTAGTGTAGAGGATGCGCAATCACACTTATAAAGCTGGTAATGGTGTGTTTTCTGTGCTGTATGGCCCCATTTCATTGGAGCGGAATGCAATGATAGAGAAAAAAAGCACCGGGCAAACGATATGAAGTGCTGTATACACTAGTTACAGTCGCACACGGGGCGCTGGGGTGTGTGTGTGTGTGTGTTTTCTTCCTACAGGGGCATCACAGAAAATAATTGAGAAGCACTGCACAAGACATTCTCAGAGCATGGAGGAATACACACGGAAGAATACAAGGGTAATCAACCCAGGAAAAGCCATTTCTCCAGCAGAGCTCGTAAGTAGAAAATTTGCTTGTTGGTTGAGGCAGATTTTTGGTGGGATTGAAGCTTGTATCATGGAAAATTCGCAATTAGGGACACTCATAAGTCAAAGTGAAATGAAAACTCAAGTTATTCTGAATATGTTTTATATATTTATAAAATTCTAGGCTTGAGTGCCCCTGATCAGGAAAGCCCCAACAGTGCACTGTCGGTCACTACTCATATTTTTCTAACAAGTATATTGGCTATGTAAGACAAATTTTTTTCAATGCAATCTAATTTGTAAATTCTGGGGTCAATAAATGAAGACCCAATGTGGGCTATGTGCCACAGCTATTCATCGTCAAATATGAACCATAACTTTACACGGTCAAATAGCTCAGCCAAGGTGTTTTTTATGCCATTAGAACACCCTGATGAGTTGATTGTAATTGGATTTCATAAGACTTATGAATGACCAAAAATTTAACACTTACTGACCTAGTCAGTCCAGGTAGGTCACAGGTTTATCCTGGGGTGTGAGTCCAGAATGTGCACAGAATCCTAGCGGCATCTGATATACCTACCTGTAATAGGTACAGTACGATGAAATCACCAGGCAATTTGACTTTCCCCTTTCTATGAATCAGTGTTGCACTGCCAAGTTGTATCACAAATTTTGGTCACATGGTATTGTTATTGTAAACAAATACAGAACCAAAACAAGATATAAAACAGGTGTATAAGAGATACTAAGTCCACGAGCTGGGGTGGTTTCTTTAGAAAACTTTCGTATTGACCCAAAATTGGGGTAGTCGTTGCCTAATGGTTAGAAGTTAGCTTTGGGACTGAAAGGTTTTGATTCCCAAACCAGCATGAAAAATGTGTGGTGGTGGGGGTTTCAGCTGCACCTTTTCTGATGGCTGAAGTGACCTTGAACTAGGCACCTAACCTCCAATGGCTCTCCAGGCATCCCTAGTGTGTGTGTGGCAGCTCATTGCTCTGGGTGTATGCTCACTGTTTGTGTGTGTGTGTGTGTGTGTGTGTGCTCACTTTGGATGGGTTAAATGCAGAGGCAATATTTTCCCGTGCACATTAATTCAGTATCGTAAAAAAAAAACTTGTAATAGAAGATAACACACAAGCTTTCACGAGGGAATGGACACCTTTGATGAATAAGACTGATTTTATTTTTCTTTAATTCTTGCAGGCAGTCTTGCAGCTGGTGGCAGAGCAGGGGTCACCTGTTGTTCGGAAACGGTCACCATCTGATCTCTGGTCGGGTACAACTGTTCCCTGTATAAGTTCTCGATAAGCGGTGGTGGATGAAAGTTCTGCCACTCCTAGGAACTTTTATATTTTTCAAATGTTGTGCCTTGATGCTAGTAATCTACTTATTTCTTAGCGAGCTACTAAGTCCTAGATAGTTGGCTGTCGGTCAGCTAACATTACACAAGCATGCATAGTTTGCACTGTCATCTGATATGTGGACAAATGATAGGGCTGACCTTTTGTTTCTTTTTCATCCCTTTATCCCAACAGCCTCTTGTTTCAATGGTGGATTTGCAAAGATCATTGAAAAACAAGGTCAAAGAATAAATACTTCTATATGTGAGGAACATGATTAAATGCGAAACATGGTTAGGTGCTAAAATAAATAGTACTGATAAAATGGATTGGAAAATTATTTTAAATTTAAAAATATTAAGTTTATAGGTTGAAATATACAACACGGGTCATATGGCATTTGTCTGCTGTATTAATCAGCATAATTTTGTTCCATGTTTTCCCTAAAATGGAAAAAAAAGCTTTCTACTGGACATTTTTCTACCTGAGTATTAGTTACTGTGTGTGTGTCTGATATATATCTATATATATATATATATATATATATATATATATATATATATATATATATATAGATATATATATATATATATATATATATATATATATATATATATATATATATATATATATATATATATATATAGATAGATATATATATATATATAGATATATATATATATATATATAGATATATATATATATAGATATATATATATAGATATATATATATATAGATAGAGATATATATATAGATATATAGATATATAGAGATATAGAGGCAGGCACGGTGGCGTAGTGGTTAGCACGTCCGCCTCACAGCAAGAAGGCCCGGGTTCGATTCCCGGCCTGGGCGTTTCTGTGTGGCGTTTGCATGTTCTCCCCGTGCTTGTGCGGGTTTCCTCCGGGTGCTCCGGTTTTCTCCCGCAATCCAAAGACGTGCACTGTAGGTTAATTGGCCGTTCTAAATTGACCGTAGATTCTCTCCTGCAACGGCACCGGAACCCAGTCATATTGGCACTTGCCTTTCCATTGGATCCTTCCGGTGGCGCCGAGACGGGGGACTTGCTGCCTGGGTAACAGCCTGTCCCTCATTACTCCCTACCCGGGCTCTGCGCACTGGGGAGTATCACCAGCCGGGATACCAGCCAGAGCGCAGCCATAGTCCTTCGGGACTGGCGGAGGCCTACCAAAATATATATATGTGTGTGTGTGTATCATCACAGTATGCATATGTATGTATGTATATATAAACTATACTGTTTCTTGCCGTTTCCTTCAGGGGTTGCCAGAGCAAATCATCTGCCTCAATTTCACTCTGTCCTCTGCATATTCTTCTCTTACTGTGTGTGTGTATATATATATATATATACATATATATAGTTCCTTGATGATTTTCCTCTGGATAATTTTAGTTATTTTTTTAGTTAAGTGAGGTCTGGTTCCCTTTGGTAATAATATTCTAAAGGGGGTGCCAGTACTTGTAGAGAGAGAGCAGTATACTGTATAACTTCCACATACAATGCTTGACCAGCATGTAGCAAGTGTTGACACTATCTATCTATCTAGTGCCTGAGTCAAAGGACGACCATTGGCGACCCGCCATGAAGGATAACACCCTGGTTATCATCTTCATGGAGGTTTTCTTTGCAGGATTAGTGCAGTGGTTTGCAATTCTTCTGCAAGATGCGAAACTACGGGCAATTTAGAACAGCCAATTAACCTACTATGCATGTCTTTGGATTGTGGGAGGAAACCGGAGCACCCAGAGGAAACCCACACAAGCACGGGGAGAACATGCAAACTCCACACAGAAACGCCCAGGCTGGGAATCGAACCCAGGCCTTCTTGCTGTGAGGCGGACGTGCTAACCACTACGCCACCGTGCCGCCTGTTGACACGATATATAAATATATATTCTTAATTCCTTCATCCTTTGTGTTGTTGTTATTATATGCAGGAAAAAGGAAGCGAGACAGCAATGTAGAATGGCAGCAGTATTTAAAGAGGGCAGACGACAAGTTCATTCAGCACAGCAAAGACATGAATGATGCCTTACTGCAGGAAATGGAACCAGACACAATTGCATTGCTTGGCCTCATGGGGCTGTGAGGGAGTCTCGGTTCTGACACATGACCTCCCATCAACCACCATAATGTGCTGAAATAAAGTTTTTTTTAATTGAAATTAGTAAGATTGTAATTTTTGTGATGTTTATATTTTTGTTTTACTTTTTTTTGTTGAAAAAACATGATTTTTGAAACAGGCATGTATATTTAATTAATGGAGAAACCTTATATAACAGAACAATTCAACGTCTTCGAACACACACAGAGACTCGAGTTACAAACCTGTGGTGGGGTAATGTCAACCTCTTTTGGATTCAAGAGCCTGAATTACATTTATGGCATTTGTCAGACACCCTTATCCAGAAGTGAAATGAATGAGAGGCAGGATGTTCACATGTCTGTTTGGGTGCTTCATAGTAAAATTGCAGCCATACCTCATATATTATAAAGCACACAGCACATCTGGGTCATTTTCTTGCTTGGCTCTGGCTCGCGGTTGTTTCTTTTATGGAGGAATCACCATCATTCTTTTTATTCCCCAAAAGACATCATCACAACTAATCATGCACTGCTCAGCCTGTAAATGTGTGTATGGCGTTCAGGGCTCAGTTATCCAGTGTCTGAACAGTGCTTTATTCCTGCATCAAGTTAGCCAGGTCACCAATCAGGTAATGTTCACCTCACAGTCAGAGATGGTCCTCTGGTGCCTCATGGAAGACCTTTCACAATTCTGACTGTCATATGCTTTTTCCAGATCCAAAGGCACAATGCAGCTCCCTGCCTTTCCAACTGCCTTTCCGTTCTTCATCCTCTTCAGTGCCCTCCTCACGTCACCCTTACTAATCTTTGCTACTCCCTGCTCCTCAACGCTCACCTCTTCTACTCTTTTTTTTCTCTCTCATTTTCCTCATTCATCAGCTCTTTAAAGTACTCTTTCCATCTTCCCGGCACACTTCTGTCATCAGTCAATACATACAATACTCTCTGTCCTTTATCAATCTAACTTGCTGCACATCCTTCCCATCTCTATCTCTCTGCTGTGCCAACCTGTATAGATCATTTTCTCCCTCTTTACTGTCCAACCTATCATACAAGTCATCATACGCCCTCTGTTTGGCCTTTGACACCGCTACCTTCGCCTAACGCTGTGTCTCCCTGTACTCCTGTTTACTCTCTTCGGTCCTCTCAATGTCCCACTTCTTCTGAGCTAACCTCTTTCTTTGTACACACTCCTGCACTTCCTCATTCCACCACCATGTCTCCTTATCTACTTTCCTTCCAGAGGACTCACCAAGTACTCTCCTACCTGTCTCCCTGATCACATTGGCTGTGGTTGTCCAGTCATCTGGAAGTACTTCCTGACCACCCAAAGCCTGTTTCAACTCTTCCTTGAAGACAACATGACCCTCTTCCTTTTTCAGCTTCCACCACTTTGTCTTCTGCTCTGCCTTTGCCTTCTTCACCTTCCTCACCATCAGCGTCATCCTCCACACCACCATCCTATACTGTTTGGCAACACCCTCACCCGCTACTACTTTGCAGTCACTGACTTCCTTCAAACAGCATCGTCTGTACAAGATGTAGTCTACCTGTGTGCTCCTACCTCCACTTTGATAAGTCACCTTATGCTCCTGTCTCTTCTTGAAGAAAGTATTCACCACAGCCATTTCCATCCTTTTTGCAAAATCGATCAACATCTCTCCTTCTGTGTTTGTCCTGGAACCAAACCTGCCCATCACTTCCTCGTCCCCTCTGTTGCCTGCACCAACATGTCCATTGAAGTCTGCACCAATAACCACTCTTTCACCTCTGGGGGTACTCTGCATCACTTCATCTAACTCACTCCAGTATCTCTCCTCTTCTAACTCACCAAGATTACTCCAACTCCATTTCTCTTCCCATCCACACCATGATAAAACAGCTTAAACCCTGCTCCTAAGCTTCTAGCTTTGCTACCTTTCCACCTGGTCTCCTGAACACACAGTATGTCCACCTTCCTCCTCTGCATCATGTCAGCCAGCTCTCTATCTTTTCTTTGCATAGTTCCAACATTCAAATTCCCTCCTCTCAGTCCTAGACTCATGCTTTTCCTCTTCTCTCTCTGCCTACGGACACGCCTCCCGCCTCTCCTTCTTCGACCAACAGTAGTCCAATTTCCATCAGCACCCTGTTGTTTAACAGCACTGACGGCGGTCGTTGTTAACCCTGGCCTCGACCGATCCTGTATGCAGGTAATATTTGTGATTTGCATGATAAAGTTTGGCATTGGTTTTACGTCAGATGCCCTTCCTGACACAACCCTCTACATTTTTCTGGGCTTGGGACCGGCGTAAGGGGAGAGAGAGACAATGGTTAGTGCCCCCCTCATGGCTGCATTGCATATAACTCTTAAAGTAACCCTCAGAAAATATTAGTAACCTTCAATGAACATTGTGTGAATATCTACTTTAACTCTCTGCTTTGTGGGAAAACAAAATAAAAACACAGAGATAGTTTTTCCCAGTTGGGCTGGCGAGATGCTGGATTACTGATCCCAATCTGGGGGTTTCAGCACGACTATCAATGGGTTGTCACTGCTATAACCTCTAGTGCAGCTAACTGCGTTATAAAAAGGCCAACCATGTCTCTCACTGTCTGTGCTGAGGGGTGTAAAACCATTACTGTACTGACTTTTGTTAAAGGTAGCTGCATTGCCGTCAACTTGTTTCTGCCCTGCGATGGACTGGTGAGCTGTCCAGGGTGTACTCTGCTTTCACCCAAAATTGGCTGATATTGGCACCAGCCTCCACATGACCATAATTAGGATTATGCAATTCAGAAAAAAATTAAATCTGTGTCTGAATTATTTATCCTTCAATAATCATTAGGGCACTGGTAACAGGGAAAATGCTGATTATACATCATCATCATTTTCTGTAACTGCTTAATTCTAATTAAGGTTGCGGGGAGGCTGGTGTCCATCCCAGCCGACTCTGAGAAAGGGCAGAGTATACCCTAGACAGCTCACCAGGCCATCGCAGGGTGGAAACATGCTGATGGTTTTGCAGCCTACTCTTGTCAAAAGTCAGCAATGGTTCTTTTACATGAACCTCACACCATAGACAGTGAGAGACGCGGCTGGCATTTTATAACCCAGTTAGCTGCACTGGTGGGGACAGTGACAACCTTGTGGAGAGTGGGACTCGAACCCCCAACCTTAGGATCAGTGATCCAGCACCCTATACCACTAGGCCACCACTGCTCTAATTACACATTATAACTGGATTATTTATTGATTAATTTGGACATTCCACATGTACAATAAAATAATCAAACATATAAAACCCAGAGTATTACACAAAAAACCCAAAGTCTTATTTCCACTGTGGTCCTCGTATAAGAATTATAATTGTGCTAATAATATAAATACAGTACTGTATATTAAATACGGGGCAGCGGTGGCCTGGTGGATGGTATTGGATTACCGATCCTAAGGTTGGGGGTTTAAGCCCCACTGTCCCGCTGTCTCTGCTGTCCCCCAATGCAGCTAACTGGGTTACCAAAGGTCACTCGATCATGTCTCGCTCGCTGTCTGTGGTGGGAGGTTCATGTAAAAGAACCATTGCTGACTTTCGTCAGGAGTTGGCTGCATTGCCATCAGTATGTTTCTGCCTTGCGATGGCCTGGTGAGCTGTCCAGGGTGTAGTTTGCTCTTGCCCAGAGTCAGCTGAGATGGGTGCCAGCCTCTCTGCGACCCCAATTAGGATTAAGCAGTTCAGAAAATGAACGAAATATGAAAGAATACGAAAAATGAATGAATATATTATAATATAAACTAATTATAATTTGAATTAATTTTATATAATCAGGGATTCTTATTTATTTCAAAGTAAACTGAGTTTACTCACAATTATAAAACTCTAATTTAATAACATTATATTATTAATACGAGGTCATAATAAGAAAGCTTTAAAGGTAACATTAATTATGAAGTCATAATAATAAGAAAACTCTAAAGGTAATGGTTGCTATGAGAAACTCACAGCTAGTTACAGTACTGTCACAGTAAGCGTTCAGCAGGCCAGTGAAAATTTGCTCAAAAAAAAAACATTTTTTTTTGCAAATAATTAGCCAAATTGAAATCCACGACCAGATCCCAAATTACATTTTACTACAGTATTCTGTATACCGTTCAAACTTGGAAGCCATAAGTGAAAACGAAGACTCTCTGGATCCGAGTGGCTGAGGACCACGTGACATGACGCGTCATTAACATGGCGACCCAGAGCTGAGACGGTGTTGAGCCTGTCACTCCAGTACAATCAGCGGCGACGTCGGCAAGCTTCAGGTCGCATCTGACACCTGCGTTAAGCAGGATTTAGGCCGACAATGACGGCTTGAACGAGGAAATAAACTTTGGAGCAAGAAATGAAAGAACAACAGCCCGAGTTTACTAAACGGCTCACTGAGATAGAAAGCACTGCGACGAAGAGCATGTTTGTGACTCGGGCGCTGGAGAAAATCCTGTCGGATAAGGAGGTGAAGCGGAGCCAGCACAGCCAGCTGCGCAAGGCCTGTCAGGTGGCTCTCGGTGAGTTCTGTTTACACACCGAGTCTCTACTGCTCGAACTGCTGTCCATAGAAAACTAATGGCTTCTTTATGAGGAGACACTTTATAAATCCATTTACTATGTGTGTAAATTGTCAGTGGTTGGGTTTTACCAGGGCATGATCATTCCTCATTTTGTTTAAATCATTGTACTACATTCGGAAGCAAATTACTGAATGTTTTTGTACTAGGTATTTAATTCAGTAGTGTTTTATTAGCCTACATAGCTAACACTAGTCCGTGACGTCACAGTGATGTCGCTTGCTACTCTGCTAGCCGTCCTAGCTAACAGGCTAAAACACCGTTGGTGTCACCTAATCTGGAAGCGATTTGCGTAGCAGTTATTTAACATTTTTGTTATTTAGCTGTTATTTAACATTTTTTGTGGTTTGTGGTGTCGATGCTCCTTTCAACTAATCGAATAAACAAAGTCTGAGTAAATATAGTCCCTGAGTATAGCGGAGTATTACATTAATACGGATATCAGTTGTTTAGCCAATCATATCAGAATACGTAGAATAGTGTTTCTGTCAGCAGTAACCATGCGCCTGCTCACGTCAGGCACTCTTTCATGTCCCATGTTTTGTGTGTGTGTGTTTTTTTTGTAACTTCAGATTAGTTAATGATTTAATGAATGATATGTCTGTCATGGATCCTACGACCTGTAAACGTGTCTTGGATTCACCATGAATGTTGTTAAAAGGGAGACTCCAGAATCAAACGCATGATATTGGTTTATATGGCCATGTTTGGTATTTGGTTAGTGATTGTGATGCTAGTTTGTTAGTTGCTCCTGTATTTGTATTATTCGTTTGAGAAGTTAACAGTTTTGTTCTTCATTAGCGTCACAAAGAGTCTTTACTAGGGCAGTTAGGAAATAATTTATTAGGAGGGTGAAAAGTAAATGATTTCAGTGATCAAGGCTTGTGTTCCATGTGTCCTATTTTCAAAATTAGGTTAATGTGAAATCTGCAGCAGAAAATGGTAAACATTAATGAAGATTATGTAGTTCAGCCATTGAATATTCATTCATTTGCTGAACCTCTTAATCTTCATAGTGTCGTAGGAAGACTTGGAGCCTCTCTCAGCCAACAATAGTACTGTGTTTGCATCCATTCATTCATTTTATAAGATACTTAATTCTAATTAGGGTTACGGGGAGGTTGGTGCCCATCTTAGCCAAATCCGGGTGAAGGTGGGGTGCACCCTGAAAAGTTTGCTCGGCAATCATAGACCCAACATACACAGACGCTCCCAAACTTACTATACATCCATAAATAGCATTACCGTGTCTCATAAAACACCCCTAAATCACTTATTATAAACATAACATTGTAAAATTATATCAAATAATATCAACATTAATTTCAAATAATTAAATTCAAGCAAAAATAATTTCAAATAGATACATTTTAATCAAATACAGGATCAAATATAACCTTTAACGTTCTCTATGATGCAATCCTTCTGCTTGTAAATGGTTCCGATGGTCGACAGATGATCACGTTACATGAAGCTGAGCCTAGTCACTTTACATGAAGCTTAAAACAGCCAATCAACGCTTACAATATGTGAGGTGCTCCACCAAATAGTTCACTTGCTTGTGCTTGAGACAAAGCACGAGTTATATGGACTTCTGGTCTTTCAAGTGAGCAAGGGCACCGTTGAATACTTGTTTAGTACTCAGCCTGCACTGATGTGAATCACCAGCTGATCTGAGCAGATAGTTAATTCAGTCTTGGGAAAACCGGAAATTCTAGCATATGCCAGAAAACTTGCACCCATGCTAGTAGGCTTACGCTTCTGACCAACCATATTTACTTGGGGTTACAAAAGTCTGAAAAACAGTGTAAACACAAAGATCACAGAGACGATATCGTAACACAAGGGTAATGTGCAGTGAATTGGGAGCAGCAGGGCACGTTATGTTTGTCGTTTGTAAACAATGGATGCAGCGTCATTGCGTCATTGTCAGCATACTACGTAGGTACAACTCGTACTCAAAATTTGACTTAAAAAAAACAAACTTAAAACAGATGAATGCAAGTTGGGTAAGGTCTGTACACCCGTACAATGGGGAAATTTGGAACAGCTACATAGTTGCATGTTTTTGGACTGTGGGAGAAAACTGGAGTACAATCTTCATAGGGTCTCAGGAAGACTGGAGCCTCTCTCAGCCAGCAGTAGTACTGTGCATGCATCCATTCATTAATTTTATAAGCTGTTTAATTCTAATTAGGGTTGCGGGGAGGATGGTACCCATCTCGGCCAACTCCAGGCGAAGGTGGAGTGAACCCTGAAAAGTTTGTGAGGCCTCAGACCCAACATGTACACCCACACATGGGGGAAATTTGGAACAGCTAGTTGCATGTGTTTGGACTGTGGGAGGAAACCGGAGTACTTGCATGAAACCTACACAAGCACGGGAAGAATATACAACCTTCACAGAAATGCACTCACTGAGCCCGGTATTTAAACCCATGACCTTCTCGCTATAATCACTGAGCTCAGATTTCCTTGAAGCCACTGGATGTGTTGCGTTATGGAAGAAAGTCACAGAGACAGGTCGGAATTGGATACGACTAAAATTATGGAGAGAATTGGGGGGGAATTTTTTTTGCTTTAGGCAGTGCCTGAATTGTTATATTGTTGTTCGGGGTTAATTTATACTCCTGAAGGTGTAGGCTCATGTTTTCTGCTGATGTTTCCCAACCTCTATTCTTTTGGAATTTCCTCAAAAAAAAAAAAATTCACGTGAGAGTGAAATTGATAAAAACTGATGGAGTTCAATAATCAGGTTTTAAATTCGTGCTCTTCTTTTCCTTTCGGCTTTTTCCCATTTTCAGGGGTCGCCACAGCAAATCATCTGATTCGCACGTTCGATTTGGCATAGGTTTTTACATCGGATGCCCTTCCTGACACAACCCTTTAGCATGGGACAGAAACACACTGATGGCTACGCAGCTGCTCTTGAAGAAATTCAGCAATGGTTCTTTTACATGAACCTCTCACCATAGACAGTGAGAGACATGGCCTGCCTTTGATAATCCAGTTAGCTGCACTGGGGGGACAGTAACGACCTTGTGGAGAGTGGGACTCGAACCCCCAACCCTAGGATCAGTGATCCAGAGCCCTTTACAACCAGGCCACCCCTGCCCTGGTTTTTAATTATTGCATAACTTCAATAAAATGAGTGGATTTGTTGGTTCAGGCTAACCGGCAGCACAGAGCTGTTTGCACAGCAGCTTCCCAGCCAGTATTGCATAGCTTACCTTGAGAATACAGTACAGTATACTTATTCACTGATAACTTTCCCATGGCTCATTCAGAATCCTGATATAAATTAAAATGAGACTAAAATAATGTTAGTTAAATGACCTTGCTCATGAACACTGTTTACCTAGCCTATTTGTCTCTTGGCAACAGTCACGTATTTTTAGATATTACGATGATGGACAAATATTAGTGGCTCCGTAGTGCATCTGTGAAAATCTACCAAATGTAAGAGTATGGCTTAGTCACTGATGGGGAATTAATAGCCTGTATAGATTTTGGTGTTATAAGAGTAAAGAGACAGCTCTTGAGGGATGAAGAAATTTCAGCCCTGGATGAAGTAATTAAATTTCCTGTGTTTCCTGAATATGCTCTGAAGCGAAAGCACGAAAGATTAACATCGATTTTTCTTTTCTTTGCTTTTCACTTTTTTTTTTTTTTTTGGGTGTTCTGTGCACTGGCTGTGTGTGAATAAAACAAAACAAAAAATGTTATTACTGTATTACTATATACTCCCCCATCTTTTTTTTTTTATTTTTTATCTTGCCTCTAATAACCGCCCATGTGTAGATAGGTAGTTTTTTTGGGTTTTCACACCCGAGCCTCGTGGCTCATCAGGCCGGTGCTTATCCCCGGTTTCCATAGCGTGAGGCGACCAGGAGTTTAACTCCCCCTGGATGGGACGCTAGTCCATAGCAGGTTACCTTCCCAGTATATTTTTACTGGTACCCATTTATACTGCTGGGTGACCAGAGGCACTCTTGGGGTTGAGACCTTGCCCAGGGGTCTTAGCACAGTGAGGGTCTTAGTGGGATTTGAACTCGCAACCTCCCGATCATGAGCGTAGCACCCTAACCACTATGCCACCGGCCCCACACCCGCCCCACAACCACCCATGTGTACTGGAAGTAAAATCATAGATGAAACTTATCAATTTTATTCGATCAGTCTCTGTCACGGTAAAATGAGGCGTTCGCTGACTGTAAAAGTGAGTTTACACGGTATTTCAAGACTCCCTGCCACTGGGAATGTCTGTAATGTTCATCAATAACAATACATTTGATTGTTCCGCCGTGCTTTAAAAAACAGGAAAATATTTTGCCGTGTTCTCTTGGTAAATGTCCAACAATCAATGAACCATTAGAAACTGATATCGCAAAACTATGGGCTGCTCTGAATGAATAGAGCGATGAGCCAGATATGGACCTATCAGAAAGTGATGAGTATGTTTCACCTGATTTTCCTGCTCACTAACTTCATAAATTTAAGTATGTTCCTGGACATGTGCTTTATGTTCCTGTTGACTGGTTCAATGTGCCATGTGCTAAAGTTGACATTCTGATTGTCTCATTTTTGGAAAATGTTTAAAGGAACAGCACCGGGAGGGAAAAGTAAGGGAAGGAAGAGTTTTCTTCTTCTTTTTTAAATTTATGCTGTTTTCTGTTTATTTTCAGCTTTCATGTAAGTAGTTTGGTTGATATCACAAAATGAATAATAAAAATACCAGTACAACTCTTTTATTCTGTTATTTTTCATGTTTTCCACCTCTATGATAATAAACACTTACAGTTCCACTCCTCTGGTAACATTTTAATAAGTGCCCACCCACTCCAATTTTTTAAGTGTCCTGGGCACTTATCACATCGAATACAGTAATAATTCGTCTTTTTTTTTTTTTTTTTTATTGGTCATGCGGAAGCGTAATTGGGATTGCAATGGACATAGACACGAGACAACCATCCAACTCCTCTTCGCTGTATATGAGCTGTGCTTAATAACTTAGAAATTAGCATCATTGCTAATGTGTAATGGTAGTTTATTCAGTGATGGGTAAATGTTAGTGTTACCATGGAACATTATCATCAGTAATAAACATTCTTATACTTTTTATTTAAAAATAAATGGGTTCCATGACTAACTAATTGTCTACTATTGATCAGTTAAACTGCAAAATGACTACAATCTCATTTTAATTTTTCAATCTGTTTGATCTCTTGCCGCAATGATTTGTCACATGCTTATCAGTTTACATCAGCTGCATGGCTTTGCTCTCTTATGAAATGAAGTGTTGGTTAAATTAAAAAGGCAAACTTTGCATGTAGATTTTTATCTCACAATTACAAAGAATATAAAATCCATGGTCACTGCACAAAACCAACAGGTCTTCTCGATATATCAGTGTTCTGCTCGTTAAAGGATTTATTTATGGATGCGAAATGTAGTGTTTTCACATGAATATGTGGAGGAGTATACAATATGGACTGTGAGGAAAATTTCAAAGATTTATTTAGAAAATACTGCCTTATAATAACAATCTGACTGCTTGACCGTCCTATTCTGTATTTTTTTAGACTTGTATTTAACCTGACTATCATCACTCACTCGCATATTTCAGCAACTGTATGCTGTTTTTCTTTGTGGTGATGTTGGTCATTTCTCCACTTCATCATGCTGATTGAGTAGTGGCTTTGTGTTCAGCTCACAGATTAATTTAAATTTAAAACAGAATCTTAAAATGATGCGCACCAAGCTATGCACTTAAATGTATGAATTATGAAATATGTAGTATTTAAAACAAAATGATGCAAGTTTTCTGCTTACATAAATTAGATTATGGGGTTTTAATATGTGTGAGTCTGGAGTGTTGGTTTATGAGCCTTTAGTTTTGGGTATAAGTTTCATGACCTAATAGTAATTATTATTTTTTTTTTAAATTACCACTTGTTATGTAAGTCATTGATGCATAACAATCACCTTATTTTCTCTGGTGGTGGACATCAGGCAGGACAACTGTCCAAGCTGTTGTCCTTGGTTATGCTGCTCCAACCTGAAGCGCCACAATTAGTGAATGGATGAGGATTGTCTAACAGACCAGTCTTTTTCCTGGGCAGTGGTGGCCTGGTGGTAAAAGGTGCTGGATTGCTGATCCTAGAGTTGGGGGTTCGAGTCCCACTCTCTACAAGGTTGTCACTGTCCCCCCCAGTGCAGCTAACTGGGTTATCAAAGGCCGGCCATGTCTCTCACTGTCTATGGTGAGAGGTTCATGTAAAAGAACCATTGCTGACTTTCGTTAAGATTAGCTCCAAAGCTGTCAGCGTGTTTCAGCCCCTTGCTAAAGGGTTGTGTCAGGCAGGGCATCCAACGTAAAAACCGACGCCAAATCGACCATGCTAATCATAGATTCACTGTGGCGACCCCTGAAAAAGGGAAAAGCCAAAAGAAAAAGAACAGGCCAGTGTTTGTCCTTTTTTTTTTTTTTTTTTTTTTATATAAAAGAGTACAATAGTTGTCAATGTATTTGATTAAAGTTACATCTTAATCTGTGGAAAAAATGTTAGTTTGTTATCTCTTGAACAAACAGTTGTTCACTCAATCTAAGAAATTATTAAATTACATTTAGACAAACAAACAAAAAAGGAGATGGTTACTGTTAAACAACAAAGCACAACATCCATTCGCGTGAGACAGGTTCTAACTGTGGCCTTTTTTTAAACAGGCTAATGCAAACTATTAAAGGGATATCACAGGTTGTACCTTTTTGAAACTATAAGTAAAAGCCACCTGACAATGAAAATATGCCTGAGAGTGTAACAGGAGAGTTTGGAAGGCTTTCCTCTGATCTCACTTTAGGAGGAAGGATGAAGAATTGTACTTGCATTTAATTAGATGTATACTGTTTGTTGTGGAATACATTGTTGTGTTTACTGAAATATTCAATACTTTCACTCACCTTTTTTTTTTTTTTTGCTTTTGCATTTTCCCTTTTATTTTTCAGAGGAGATCAAACTTGAGCTGGAAAACCAGAAGTAAGTCCATCATCACTCTCAACTCTGACTGTTCCTTAACATACAACACGGCTAAAGAGTTGCACCAATTGAGCATTATTTTAAACACCTGCTGTCACACTTGTCTTGAGTACGGATGTATTGCTATGATAATTAATGGATGGAAAAAAAATCTCTAATTCCAATGAACTTATAGCATGTGACTTATGTGTACTGCAGTACAGAGATGAATGATTGAAACAAAGCAGAACTCAAACTGGGATTGAAATTCCAGCATTTTGTGCAGTAATACTAATAGGTTTTATGTCGTTTTACCTCCATCATCTGTACCGCTTATCCATCCATGCTGGAGCCAGTCCCCGCTGACTTTGGACAAGAGGTGTGGTATATCCTAAACTGGTTACGAGTCTATTGTAGGACTAAGGTAGACACAAGTATATTGATGGCAGTTCATGCCGAAGTCTGTGGGCAATTTAGTACGCATATCTTTAGACTGTGGGAAGAAACTGGATTATAATTAAGCCACTGAGTGAAGAGGGGTAAGAGGTATGAGCATTTCTGAATTTAGACATGCAGACATTCTCCATCCCGAGCTGATGGCAGCAGCATCAAAAGCTACCTGGGGGTTCGGTCACTTTTAATCCCACCTTCAAGATGGAATAAAGAACTTTTACTTTTTTTTGTTGTTCCTGTTTTATTCTTATACCTGCTGTTAATGATTTTTTTCCTTTCCTGTCATAATGTATATCCGCCAAACAAGAAATAAAAATTGACCACAGGGATAAAGATGCTCCCTCTGAAAGGACCGTTTTATAATATAGAACAAACATACCAAGCTTAAAAGCCCCAGCTTCTGCGTCCAGCCATTAAATGTCCAGAAACCTAATATACAGTTTTAGCTCTGTCTCTGAAATGTAGGTCAAGGTCACTCATGCACCCAAACTCAGCCTATCACTCATGATAGTAGTGAGCCAGCATGCCAAGTTTGAAGCCTCAGCTTTAGCACACAGGAAATGAACGTCTGGAAACTAAAGTGTGATGGTCAGTCGGATGGATGTAACCCCTTTCTGTAGCTCCCGTTGGGCGGGAACTAAACAAGAATGGCCTCACTGTAAAGGAATTGAAGATGATGACTGTTTACATGCTCACCGTTTTTATCTTTTTCTCTGATGCAGCACCGCATCCAGTGCAAGTACTTGATTATTGCACAAGGGCTGTTTTCTGATGTTTACAAAAAGAGAAGTGACAATTTTATTTCTATCTCACAAAGAAACTTTTGGCATTAGTTCAGAAATGGGCTTACTCATGAATCCTTTGGGGGTGCATCAAAGACGGCAACAGGAGAATGGTAAAAATAAGTGTAGAAACAGTTATTTTATGTTCTTTCCGTTATTGTGGACAGCTGACATGGGTTGTTACAGGAAAATAGGGCCCAGGTTATGAATCTCAGAATTTTCTCTGAAAAATGAGCAGTGCCAGTAACTCGCTCATCTTATTTATTTGCTGAACCATTTAATTCTTACTCTTCGAATCACAGGGAGGCTGGAGGCTGTTTCAGTCAACACTAGGCAAAGGCAGGGTACACCCTGAACAGCTCGCCAGTCCATTGCAGGACAACAAATAACACAACTCTACACAGCCCAGGTTCACACCGAGAAGCAATTTTTGAACTACAAAATAGATGACTGTGCATGTCTGTCATGATTGTGTGGGTTTCCTCCACAATCCAAACATGCAACACCACACAGAAACGCCCGACCCCAGAACCATCTTGCTTTCTGGCAGATATGTTAACTACTACACTACTGAACCTAAGTGTGAGTGACTCCAGCTGTTGAATTCTGGATATACTGTAATACAAAAATATCTTGGTAGGGAGGCCAATAGAGAGAGCATTGCCGTCGGCAGGATATTTACTCATACAGGTGTGAACAAGAATGATCACTGTTCATCAGTTTGCATCTAGCCAAGTACAATCTGAATACCTGGATGTTTTATTGCCTCTCCTGTTTTACTTTAGATTTCTACAGGTTATTTCCTACAAGCAAGTGGATAAACAACCTTTCTGAATGAATGAATGTATGAATGAACGAAGGAAGGAAAGCGTACATGGTAGTGACTGTGACATTAGAATGATGTGGTCAGGCTTTCTTCTTCCTGACGTGAGAATCTGAGCCATTATAAAGAGAGCCAGCAAGAGAGATCTGCCGACAGGAAATGCTAGAATGCAAAGTATAACAGCACAGGCAAACAAAAAAACATCCACTTTGACAGGAGTGGGATGATCTGGATGTGCAGAGCAGTACAGGGATCCCTCACTTTCTGCGGTTAATTGGGACCGAGACACACACACACACCCCCGCGTGCGACCATCGATTTCCTCAGAGTAGGATTGAACCCCCCCCCAGACTGACGTATATATACATGTAAATGTGTATATCATATCAAAAATACATATTCAATGCCATAAATGCTTATAATAACAATTAAACATTCAAAAATAATGCATAACATAAAATATAAATACAGTACACACATAAAAATGTGCATGCACACACTCGGATGTGCACCTCACATAAACATGTAAGTTTTGTTTGTTTGTTTGGGGTTTTTTTTCTTTGCATAATTGGCCTTGTTTTGCAGCATTTTCCTTAACTTTTCCCCCCTATTTCTCCTTAATTTCCTTATTTTTAAATTTTTCGATGATCATTTTTGAAAAGCTTGCGATGCACTGAAGCTGCAGAAACTGAAGCACGGAATAGCGAGAGATCACTGTATACTGATTAAATCTTATTGTGAAGGTGTTCTGGAGATCACAAGCTCAAAGACTTTCGGGCACTTCAGTTCTGTGAGCTCGAGCAGCACCCCCCCTCCCTTGTGTCTCCATTTATCTCAAGATTCAGATGCAATTTGACACCTTGCATTTATTATTAATTGCCTCACTTTATTTGCGCTCGCTGATCAGATGACCTGTCACACTTACTATCAGAGGTACTGTTTAAATGCCATGAGATCTCACCAAAAAGAAATGTGTACTCGTGGTTCTGGTTCTCAGTTGGAAAAGGGTGATGAGAGGTTTCTGCTTCCATTGGATGCGTTCAAGGATCTCAGGGTCTTGTACATGAATTAGGGGAAGCAAGAAATGGTTAGCTGGATTTGTACAGCATCTGAAGTGATCAGGATGCTGCACTGGTCTGTCGTGGTGAAGAGAGAGCTAAGCTGTAAAGCAAAGTTCTCAATTTACTGGCCCATCTAGATTCAGGTCCTCACATAAAGCACAAGATGTGGGCAATGGCTGAAAAATACTACGACTGCAGATACAAGCAACCAAAATAAGTTTGTTTTTTGTTTTTTTTTGCTATGTAAGGTAGCTGGGCTTAGCTCTGACATCTAGGAGTCACTCACAGTGGAGCCAGTTGAGGTGGTTTGGGAATCTGATTGGGATGCTTCGTTACTGATTCAAGGGATAGGTGACCCTTTGGCCGACCACATACATGCTGGAGAAATTCTGTCTGTTGGCTGGCTAGGGAACGCTTCAGGGATCCTTCCAGAGAAGTTGGGGGAAGTGGCTCTGGTAAGGACTGTCTGGACTCCCCTCTTGAAACTGATTCTGCCTCTTGTCCCAAACCTTGATGAGATGTGATAAACTTGTATTCAGTCTGGGAAACAGTACTGATGCATCCCTACTCTTCAGGCTCAGTGATCTGACAACATGGTTTTGTGTTGAGTTTATACAGCAGGAGATGAAATTGTAAACTAAAAAGGATGTTCTTTGGGTGCCACTCCTATAGCCATTACAGTAATTGTATTTTTATTTTCTATGAAATGAGTTGGAACACAGTTCTGCATTCATGTATCTCTTCTTTTGTTGTTTAAATTTGTCAGGGTTGGTACCGTGGTTCCTCCCAAAGCTAATTATATCGAAGCTGAAAAATATGTGTTACCCTTCGAGCTGGCATGTCAATCAAAGTCTCCACGCATTGCCAGTACGTCACTGGACTGCTTACAGGTATTGTATATCTAATTCAGTTAATATCTAGTTCAGTCACTTGTTTTTAAATGTTGCACACTGGTTGATACAAATTACAAATGACAGGCCTTTAGATTGTCCTTTTGGTCCCAAAAGTCCTATTTTCATTTGCCTCGTAGAAACTTATTGCTTATGGCCATATCACGGGTAACGCCCCAGACAGCAGCATGCCAGGGAAACGGCTAATTGATCGACTGGTGGAGACAATCTGCAACTGTTTTCAGGGTCCGCAGACTGACGAAGGCGTGCAACTCCAGATTATCAAAGTGAGTGCTTACCGTGATGTGTTGAGTTTAATTTTGAATTTCCACCTTGCCAGATTGATAGCCAGTGATGATCCTGTAAAGGTCACCATTTGAATGGACAGGGTATGTGTGCTTGCAGTATAATACCAACTTGACATTTTATTGTCCATTTCAGTTCAGCATCGCAGATATCATATGAGTGTTCGGTGCTTAGTTAAGAGGAGTTAAACCACTGTACTTATTTGTACCCAGTTCAGTACATTACGGAAGGTTAAAATTAGCATCATTGACTTTGATGTTGCTTGTTGTTTATATTTTTGTCAATAAGACCTGTGGTGTTGTAGGCAATTTTTTCACAAACCTCGCCACGAAAACAAAATTCCAACAATGCAGCCCATCCCTTCAGTGATCTCCAAAAAGCCACACCCCAAAAACACTCCTGAAGTGAAATAGCAAAATTCTTAAACTTTTTTTTTCTCATTTATGGTTTGGTGTTTGTATATGTTTGACTACAGATGCCAAAGTATTTTTAAAAATACTGTGAAGTCCTTAACGTAATATGCAAAAAATTCACATTAACCCCATTTCCAGATTCATATAGATGATGAAGCAGTCGTTGGTATTTTTTAAAGTTTCTGATCTCATCATGACTGTTGTTGTTTTGCATCCCAGGCTCTCCTGACTGCAGTCACGTCTCCCCACATAGAGATTCATGAGGGAACAATTCTGCTGACAGTGCGCACCTGCTACAACATCTACCTGGCCAGCCGCAACCTTATCAACCAGACCACAGCCAAGGCCACATTAACTCAGATGCTCAACGTCATCTTTACGCGCATGGAGAACCAAGCAGTCAGTATAAACACGTTGTACATACTGAGCTGGCCGACTGAGTCATGAATAAAATATTTAAAGCGTTTTCATATTCAAAAATCATCAGTGAACCATCCGTGATTGGGGTCAATGGAAGCTAATTGGCCGGGCTCTCACCGGAGGGAGGGATGGCAGATGTTCACGTCTGTCACTCACTGGGATCTCCAGCCAGTCTTGGGTGTCTGTGAGCTCATTTGTATGAGGGGGCGGATAGCGCTTTGCCTCTGAGTGCGTTAAACTGCCCCAAAATATACATGCGCAGCAAATCAAAAGAGGCTGGTGGTGGCCATTGCATGTCACGGTGGAGGCATGTGTATGCTTTCTCCCCTCCTTGGCTGATGGCGGTCATGCGATACAGAAGGCAATACTGGCTGAATGGGAATTGGATATGACTAAAATTCGGGGGCAAAAATGGGGGGGGGGGCAAAAAAAAGAAGAAGAAATAGTCAGGGATGGTGCTGTCATGCAGCCCGACACAAATGGAGAAGGTAATACCATGCTGTTTATTCTTTTAACCATCATCGCATCCGTTGTTTTTATTCTACTTGCAGCCAATGATAACAGTGCACTTTCAACTCTTGTTAACCCCTTAACCAACCATTTTTTTGACAAAAACGTTCCTTTTTCAGACCAATTTTTTTTAAGTTCTTTACTTTATGCTGAATACGAAATTCAAGTCTATTTTTAATTTTTCATCTATTTTTGCATGCAACTGTAATTTGAAATTACTCCTTTCGGCAGAGACGAGATAACTCGCCTTTTTTTTGAAGAAAAGAAAAAGAAAAGAAATTACAATCAAAAGAAATTACAGTCAGTGTGTGTGATATTTATCAAAACATGGAACCACACATAAAGGTACAAGGCACATCTTACACATATACCGTGACTCCTTCCTAATTGGTTTCCCTCTATGGTCACGTTTCTGACTGCATACAACACATCTTTTTGTTGGATTTGCCTTTTTCTCTGTTGGCGGGATTTCCTTGGGAAAATGTCCAGGTGTATTCCGTGTACTTACCGCACCTGCTGATGGTCTACCTGGGGATCTCCGTGGTGGCAGTTCTGATCCATACTTTGTGATGATGTCACGTATGATTTGTAGACAAAATTTGAGATGTGTGAGGCATTATGTGCAATTTCTTGCGTCAATCAGTTCATCAGCTTCACTTTCGCTTGAATATTCATTTTCTGATGAGCTGGCACTCTCATCAGACGTATCCAAGCCTCTAAGAGAAGCTTCAGTATCGCTGTTGTCATCACTGTTATCCATTGGGATAAGGGATGCCGAGAAATTTCAAGGAAATCGTAAAATACGGGGCCGAGAGTACCGATTCTAAAGAGCGCGACACTCCCCCTTTGACTCTTTGCGGGTTACTGAGTCGAAAACGTTTCGCCGCTTACCTCTTGTCTAACGTTGCCTTGAGATGCCATAGTTCATTTTTTTGAGGCGTATGATGATGAGTAGTGTACAATAACATCCTTAGGCATCAATAGAAATGACGAGTAAAGCCGCTTCCCTCTGGTTTTGAAAGCGTAAGTTTTGGCGAGTTAACTCGTCAATGACTGGAAAATACAATTTGGGTGATTGCGAGTATACTCGTCTCTGCCGGGTAAGGGGTTAAGGTAATTCTCTCACCCAATCACTCGCTCCTTAATCCTATTGAGTTTGCGGGGAAGCTGGGGCTTATCAGATGAGACTGGCTGAAGGTGGAGTACACCCTAAACAGATAACCAGACCATTGTAAGGCAACACATACACAACTATTCAGACTTCCACCTAGGGGTGATTTGGAACAACTGTTGAGAGGTAGATGTCACTATGCTGGTCTGTTTAGAAAGTTGTTATACAAATTTGGTGCGCGGTTGTTGGGGTGTTTTTTTTTTTTTTTGAAGGAATATTTTATTTTATGAATTACTTCTTAGCCTGCTATTGTTTCTCATTTGCCATTCAAGACTCTGCAGTTGAATTCTTGTTATAGAAATGAGAACTCAGTAAAACAATAGAATTAATATAATATTGTAGTTTGCCTTTCAGTCAGCATGAATGTGAGTGCTGCTGCTGCTGCATGGTTCAGTCCGATTGGTCTGATCTCTAGGGATTAATGCCATTATTCCAAGGGAAAATGTATGAATTAAAATGGTTTATCATGATCACCTAGAGCAGGTAGTGTCATCATTAGTTAGTATGCTTTAAAATAGAAAAGTAAACTTAAAACTAAAAATTTAAAAATATTAAAGTAGTTTATATATTAATATTTTGAATGAATATAAAAAATGCTGGAGTGCAGTTTGTGATTTACATTTCTGTCTAGCATATACTAAAAATCAATGAGTATATGATACACACTGTTATCTGCACAATGCTGTGCTTTGCTCATGGAACTCGCCTGACCCGCCTTCTTAATGGTTAAAATATGAAAACGTCTGCATAAAAATAGTTTTATTTTTCTTTTCTTTGTATCTGTGTTGTGTGTGTGTGTGTATATACTTAAAATTTGGATAAATTTAAAGGATACTGTTTGCTGCATGATGCTCATAGTCTGCATGCTGAGCTCACCTGACCTGGTTCTTTAATGTTTAAAATATAAAAAAATTCCATAAAAATCTTTATTTTAGTTTGCCTTTTTTGTTTATTTGTTTCTATTTAGTGTATATACTAAAAGGTTGTTTGGTGGATATCGCTGAATCGAATGGTCCCATGGGCAGGATGTCTTGATCTATTCAGTGATATTCACCTCATCTTTGGAAACACCTTCTTCCGAAACTGGTTCAGGCAAGTCAACAGCTTTGTAGTAAACTACATTAAAACATGGACGTAAGCATTGTATTTGTATGCCTCTTTTAGGCACTCGAGGCACAGGAGACCGAGAGAGAGCGGCAGCAGCTCCAGGTTCCAAATCCTGTCCCAACCTCTCGAAACACTTCTCCAACATCGGGAGTGTGTGCATCTCCTCAGAATGGGCCTCCAGAGCCCTCTCTGAGCCCTCCTGAACTCGCACCCACATCATCTCCTTGTCAGAACACCTCCATCAATGGCCAATCAGAGAACACGGTAACGGAGGAACTAGCTACAGAAGGACAGAAAGCAACTTCACAGCCAGGTAGGGTTTTTTTTTTTGCTTTTTGTTTTTTTTTTTTTGAAAAAATAATGCTATTTAAAAACATTGAAGACTCAGCAGCTTCTTGTGATTTATATATTTATTTTAATTGTTACTATTCAATTTACTTTGTATACAGGTCCAGAGCTGCCGGATACAGACCGTGCTGTCTGTGAAACACTGCAAGAGAGGGTTGTTGACGGAGAGGAGGGTTGTCTGAAGGCTGAGGTGGAGCACGCCTCAGAGATACAGGAGGAGGCAGAGCCAGACAGTGGTCTGGGCGAGAGCTCTGTGGAGGGAGGTGAGGTACTTTCCTGTGTGATCATGAACATATGGTTAATAGGTGGTGATATTTTTGGATTCTTCGTACTTTCCTGCATTCATCTAAGATTGGATTTTCGATATCTCAGAAACAAGTGGTTGAATGTTTGTCGGACTTAATGGCATGGCAATCATCAGACATTCTTTAGTCTCTTTCCTGTTTAAGTTATTTTTTAGAGTTTTTTTTTCATCAGTTGCTGAACTGCTTAAATCCATTAGAATAGGGTGGCTTCTGAGTGGCGCATTATCAAGGTATGTGACTGTTAATCTGGAGACTGACCAGGAGTCTGTGGGAGCTAATTGGCCAAGCTCTCACAGGAGGAATGGATGGCATACACATATGTGAGCTCATTCATACGAGGAGGTGGAAAATGGGGAAAATCCAAGAAAAAAAAAAAAACGAGTAGTAGGGCGGCTGAAACCCGTCTCGGCCGACACATGGCGAAGGTGGGGTAGACCCTGAGTAACTTGCCACATCAGCATGACACAGACGCACAACTTTAGACAATTTAGAACAGCTAATAAGCTTAATGTGAATGTCTTTGAACTGTTGGAAGAAACTGGAGTACCTGGAGAAAATCCACCATGCACACTTCATGCAGATATTTGAATCCAGGATCTTTGTGCTGTGAGGCCTAGTTGTTAGCACATCCTCCACAGTGGCAGCATTTTAAGAGAATTTTAGGCACATGTAGTTCTAGCATCTTACAATTAGACCTGATGGAGCAGAGGCTTCTGTGTTGATGCTGTTGGTTTTGAGTTCCATGAGGCAAAGAAAGTTCAAACGTGAAGTCAACACCTTCCTCAGTGCTGAATGTCAGCATCTCACCAAGTGACTGACTGGTGGTCCAGCTGCTAATGCTGAGGTTAGGACAATGCATAAAAAAATTAAAAGTTCCAGTGAAATTCATTAAAACTAAACAGCTTTACTTTTTTCAGTAAAATGGTTTAACATTAGTAGAGAAATATTTAGGAATTTAAAGGAGCACCATTTCTTACCCCACCCCCATTTTATACAGGTGCAGAAGTAATTGCCAACTTACAAGCTATTTCTTGACAAGTTCTGTCCTGTTTTCTCGTTATTTCATGACAAATTAAGGAGCCTAAGAGTTTTTGAAAGATTCCAAGAGTGCATTTGGCATCTGTCTTGGGAATGCTCTGTATGCACTTCAAAAAGGAGTCAGAAATATTAGGTGTGGCCAAATGAACAATGTAGTACTGAATTCTTTGGTCATTTGAGTTTTAAAAAGAAATGCATTGGGGACCTCAAACTCCACACGTGGTCAAATAGTCTGAAAATAGATTTTCTTCAATGTTTCTGAAGTACTACTGAAGTATAATTTAAGGGTAAATATGGAACTAACACCAAGTGACTTCAGGCGAGAGACATGCATACCCTGCACAGATCGTCAGTATATTGCAGGGACATCACCAAGATGAATGTGTTTTGGCTTGTAATAAAGCTATGTAGCATCTTCCGAAATTTCCCATCCATATCAAGTGGTCCAAATTGACCTTGTCCACTTCAGATTTATTTACTTAATATAAACGAACAAGGCCCAGAATAATAAATTAGTAATGATGGCTTGGAATTTCTATAATTGTAATAAAGTGTAAACATATATTTAAAAAAAATCTGACTGTGCCTCACGGACCACAGTTTGAAAACCATGACTAGTGTTTTTATCATGCCGTTTACGTGGCCTTTCAGGCCCATATGTGATCTTTTATTAGTTCGACTATTTCTGCTTCAGTAGGCTTGGACCTGCATTCTGACTCAGAGTCCAAAGTGGCACCCCCTATGGCCAGGACAGATGCTCAGCAAATGAACGGTGTTGTTGATGACCAAACATCCGTGTCCTCAGATATTCTGGTATGTTAAAATTACAGGAATCTTTTATTTTTTTCATGTTTATTTGGCTGTATCTTTAATTAAGCAGTGAAGAATAAGATGTTTGCTAGATTCTTATTTTTGGTTATTCTTGTTTTATCGTGGCTGTCAGCGAAGGTAATGTTTTGTCTATCTTGGTTTTCATGTCTCCTTGTTGTGCAGGCCTTGAGCTTTTTCTGAACTATGTATGAAGGAATAACTGTTTGAGATCCCCTTTTTGCATTAATAACTGGATTTTAAGAAGTTTGCTACATTATTGCTATCCCCAGTGTAGTCTTTATTATGGAAGCTCTTTACCATATTTGCAATCCACACAAATATTTCACCACATTGTCTTCAGTGGAAAAAGACCAGACAATCTGTTTGCACAAAACCTTACGATTTGAGTGTAAAGCAATGCTTCTCAAATACCAGGAGGGGCACGGTGTGATGCCGGGAGCTGAGGAACATGCTTTTCTGGAATTGTGCACAAGAATTAAGTGTAATTTCACTTCCATTCCACTTGTTGGCGGTGGCACTCTCATTGTCACGCGGTGGTGTAGTGGTATTTTACATGAGCAAAAGATATGAAGTGCAGTAAACAACCCCTCAAGAAACAACATGGAAAAATTTCTCCAGGAACGAAGAGAAAGGTGGAGAGAGATGGCGATATTAAGACATAAATAAGTTGAATGAGTTTTAACAAGGATGTATTTTTTTATTTCAGGCACATTGGTGCACTTTAAATCTTTTCTATTACGGATTAAAAAACAATGTTAATGAAGTTTTTCTTTATTGTAAGTTGAACTATATTTATGTACTTTTTTTTTAATGTTAATAAAGATACAATGTTATTCAGAGGTGCCCTGATAATTTTAGAGACAGATAATACTATTTATAGTCGCTCGGGGGGGGGGGGGTTATTCCTGGGGGGGCACCACAGAAAATTATTGAGAAGCATTGGTGTATAGCATCAGTATCTTGTAGTTGGTTGATATGGTAGAGATTAACGTGGATTTTGGAGGTGGTCTTGTGCAAATGAATATTATTAAATATCCCTTTGTGGGATAAATATTCTTTTTCTTTATAAAAATACAAGAAGGACTCGAACACATTCATTCATTTTCTGAACCGCTTAATTCTAATTAAGGTCGCAGGGAGGCTGGCGATTTTTTTTTTTAATATAAATTAATTTATTTAAATCTAAATGTTTTTGTTGCAAGAAGAATTGTCTCTCCAGTCGTTTAAATCAATGCAACACATTGTTTTTTTATATTGACAAAGGAAAAAATGGAAAAACACAGTATGCAGTGTTATTTGATTTTAAATGTCAAAAAAGGATTTGTGGCTCCCAGTGTTTTCTTTAATGTGGAAAACGAGTCCAAATGGCTCTTTGAATGGCAAAGGTTTCTGACCCCTGAATCCAATATACTAAGGCAGATTCCATTCTGATGATGACCTTGTTTCATACAACATTCACCTTCTCAGCGCTTCCACAAAAACTCGATGTTACACTCGCTCTGATTGCCTTTTTATTTTTCTTTATGTAGTGGATTGTGCGGTACTTTCATTCACTTTATAATGGCACCCTACTGCAGCAAAATGTTTTCCTTCCTGAATCATATCAAGCAGTTCTACTTTTTCATGCATCATCATTACCTTTTTCTGGTGCTTCGGCGCCTTAGGGTGGCATGACTGAGCTTAACAGTAATTAAAAACACACACACTAAAAAAGCACATGCACAAAGTGTGTGCGAATGAGGAAAAAGGGGCGTTACATCATCTCAACCAATCAGCAGGAAGGAGAACAGCCATTGGCTGAATTTTAATCACGTGACAGTTGCTCGGCAAGCCGCGACTATACGGAGGCGCGAGTGCAAAACCTTGAACAGTCAAGGCCCGACTGTACGAGGCCACGTTCTAGTAAGCCATGTATGACTCACAGATGTATACAGGATAGCATTGTTCAGTTTATCAACTCATTTTCTGTAACCACTTAATCCTAATTAGGGTCACGGGGAGGCTGGCGTCCATCCCAGCCGACTCCGGGCGAGGGCAGAGTACACCCTGGACAGCTCGCCAGGCCATCACAGGGCAAAAACACACTGATGGCTTTGCAGCTTACTCTTGTCGAAAGTCAGCAATGGTTCTTTTACATGAACATCACCATAGTGAGAGACATGGCTGGCCTTTGATAACCCAGTTAGCTGCACTGTGGGAAGATAGCATTGTGGTTAATTTCAATATGACCAAATTTTCTGTGAATGGAAGCCTCACCCTTCTGGAAAGCAAGGTAGTAGCCTGAGAAAACATGAGACTGGGCAACCCTACAGTCAGGTCAGGTCAGTCTTGGAAACTCTGATATCACCCTAAGCAACAAAGGTGTATGATTACTGGTGTTGGAGATTTTGTCGCTTCTAAAAGCTTCAGTCTGTTTAAAGTGTAGTCTTCCTCTGAAAAACTGCAAATAAACGGATTTTTTTTTTTTTTTAATAAATTTATGCATGCCGAAGGTTTTCATTGATACAATTTTTTTTTTTTTTTTTTTTTTTTTAAATAATGACAATAAGCTACACTGTATTGCCAAAAATAAAAGTGGCACGCTAATGTTTTCTTCGAGAGCATTTATTCTTGATCACAGCATGTCCGTGGCATTGTTGGTCCAGTCGAGGCTCAGCAATATTAATGTGGCAATAAAATGAAGCAGCTGATGAGTTGAATGTACCGAATAAACAGGTTGTCACATCAATGCATCTCATCTTCCCTGATGGTACGGATATAAAATGGGGACTCAAATAATGAATGAGTGTTTCAAAGAACATGAGGAATCATTTTCGCATATGTGTTGGCAATCCAGAATCCTGACCTTAACCCTATTAAAGGTTTTCTGGACGTGTCGAAGAGTTTATGGAGTGGTTCAGTCATCAATTCAAGTAGGCGGTTGAGAAACGAACCCGACATGTTGCTTAAGTTTGTTGAAATGATGGCATGATGATCACGTGCTGTAAGCAAAGCTAAAAGTGGAACAACATATTCATGTGTGCGAGGGTTTTTTTGTTTGTTTTTGGATGGACCGTGTATAAATACCTATAAAGGAGCTGTTTTTAATGATAGAAAATATATGTAGAAATAATGTATTATGCGTATGGTCTGTCTATACAGGAGACAGAGGCAATGCAGGGAACACCGAGTGCTGCCCGATTCTCCCACATCCTTCAGAAAGATGCCTTCCTCGTTTTCCGCTCCCTCTGCAAACTCTCCATGAAGCCTTTAGCTGATGGGCCACCAGACCCTAAGTGAGATATTAAACTCATTCCTTCTTTGATTCTTGTATGGTAGTAGTTTACCAACCAAACCCCGACTTCCAGGAAGATCTGCTGTACAGAAATAAAGCCACAATGTATGTGTTGATATTTTGGTATGATTTCTATTAAACGTGGCTTAAAGGAGCAGTGTGTTGGTTGTTTGAAGAAAATGGTCAGCATGACATCAATCGGGTTGTTAGAAGATAATCATTTATTGGGGAGTGGTGGCCTGGTGGTCAAGGGTGCTGGATCGCTGATCCTAAGGTTGGGGGTTCGAGTCCCTCTCTCCACAAGGTTGTCACTGTCCCCACCCCCCAGTGCAGCTAACTGGGTGGGTTATCAAAGGCTGGCCATGTCTCTCACTGTCAATGGTGTGAGGCATGTAAAAGAACTTTTGGAAAGAGTAGGTTGCAAAGCCATCAGCGTGTTTTTGCCCCTTGCTTAAGGGTTGTGTCAGGAAGAGCATCCGACGTAAAAACCTATGCCAAATCAAACATGCGAATCAACTGATTTGCTGGAGCGACCCCTGAAAAAGGAGAAAAGCGGAAAGGAAAAGAAGATAAACATTTATATACAGTAAAACCTCCGCTGACGAACGCTTAAGCTCACGAACTTTTCGCCTCAAGAACATTAAATTTGCGAGCATATTGTCTCTGCTGACGAACTAGTTTTCGGCGGACGAATCAAACCACGCGGTCGAACAGCGCCACGGTGGCGGCCACGAGAAGCTGACGCACGCTCACGGCGTTACAGTTCGTCACCCCCTTTCTTTGAGTGCGGAAGTGGTTTGTGTTTGCTAGACATTTTGGACCATATTGAGTGTACCTTTGCTTTCATGTGACCGAAAAAGCGCCCACCACAGGCGGAGATCATTGAAAAACACGAACGAGGTGTGCGTTTGTGTGACTCAGCGTCCCAGTACCAGTACGCTAAGTCTACCATTGCTCCCATCTTTAAGAACAAGGAAGCTATTAAGGGTGCGTGTGTGGCTAAGGGTGTTTCCAAACAGTAGGCGTTTCCAAACACTCCTTCCAAACAGTAAGTCCCTCCCTCCCTCCTCCTCCCACTCCATTCCATCAAGCCATCAACTACCATCACAAAGGTAAATAAAACGACTTTATTATACAGTACAGTTTATTTCTTTAATTACAATACAATAGCACATTTATTATATATAAAATAAGGTATATTTTTGTGTAGTTTTAAGGTTTATTTAGTAGAAAATTATGTTTTATGGGGACCTGGGAACGGATTATTCTCATTTTAATGGTTTCTTATGGGAAATAAATGTTCGGAAGACGAACTTTTTGCCTCACACACACTTTCTGGGAACCAATTATGTTCGTGAGCCGAGGTATCACTGTAGTTGTAAATTTGGTTTACAAAGGATAATAGACCTGAATTAGGTTCGTATGGCTAATTTGCTGAGAGTCTGTAATGGGTTACAATCTTTTGAGAACTGTTGAACCGAGCTCGATTTCAAAAAGTCCTGGTTGCTACTATATAACTTGGATATATTTAATCATTATTAAACTAAATAAGGGAGCATTTTTTCCAAAGACTATTCAAAAGTAAGACTTTTCGTGACCTTAAGTATCTGATGACCAAAATCAGTGCCAAGAACCTATTAATCATTTTCAATGATCTCCTCACCTTGTAATACTCGCAGTGTCTGCATCACTGTTTAATTGCACATTTTTGTAATATTTATAGTAAGTACTGTCTATACTACAGATGAATGTTGCTGTCTGATGTGTCCGGATTATAAATCATTATTCTGAGTGGATAATACTTAAATCAAAATGACAAAACTTCAGGGTTACTCAAATATATTAATAATGATGGAACACTGGAAACAATTAAAAGATCACAGAAAAATAATGACTGGTGTAGCGAACGGACATGTTCACTGACCTTTTGCATGTTTTGGGAACAGGGATGTATGTATACAAGTGTTGTAATATTGGTCTCTGAATTTTAGGTCTCATGAGCTTCGCTCGAAGGTGGTTTCACTCCACCTGCTGCTGTCAGTACTTCAGGGGGCTGGCCCTGTGTTTCGCACACACGAGATGTTTGTGAACGCGATCAAGCAATACTTATGTGTGGCACTGTCCAAGAATGGCGTTTCCTCTGTGCCTGAAGTGTTTGAGCTGTCTCTAGCCATCTTCCTCACCCTGCTCTGCCACTTTAAAGTGCACCTTAAGATGCAGATTGAGGTAAAACGAGAATAAACAGGGAGGAGGAATAAAGAATACAAAGGAATCAAGCTTGAATTGGTCACCTTTCTTTTTCAGGTGTTCTTCAGAGAGATTTTCCTGACTATTCTGGAAACAACGACTAGCTCATTTGAGCACAAATGGATGGTCATCCAGACACTGACTCGCATTTGTGCAGGTTCTCCTGTTTTTTTTTTTTCCCCCTAAAGATTACCTTTCATATAATTATAAAAAATTAGCATATTTTGCCAAAAGACTTATTTATGGAAGTGTTCAGTCTGTCCTCTTCTTTTTCAGATGCTCAGTGTGTAGTGGATATCTACGTCAACTATGATTGTGACCTGAATGCAGCGAATATCTTTGAGCGGCTTGTGAATGATCTCTCAAAAATTGCTCAGGGTCGGAGTGGAGAGGAGTTGGGAATGACTCCTCTGCAGGTATTCCCTCCACCTGTGTTCCACTATGTTATGCTTTACTACACTTGCAGAAACTGATAACTTTTAAGGCTTTAGTCAGAACTAACATGAATTAGCCATAAGCGGATTTTTTATTATTTTAAATGATCTGCAAATTTGTACACTATACAGGAACAGCACAATCTAATGCAGGGATTCCCAACCAGGAGACATCATTCCAGGGGGTGCGAGAAGCAGGGCTGTAACTTTTGAAATAAATATCTTCTTTTGATAAAATTTAGTATGATTCCACATCTTTTATCCTGGAACAAAGTATAAAATGTAGGGAGTGTGAGGTCAGAGCAAAATTGTTTTAGGGGTGCAGGAGTTAAAAAAAAAAATGGTTGGGAACCACTGATCTAATGGGTTTGTTCAGTTCATTTTCTGTAACCGCTTCATCCTAATTAGGGTCGCGGGGAGGCTGGTGCCCATCCCGGCTAACTCCGTGCGAGGGCAGAGTACACCCTGGACAGCTCGCCAGGCCATCGCAGGGCAGAACCACGCTGACGGCTTTGCAGCCTACTCTTGTCGAAAGTCAGCAATGGTCCTTTTACATGCCTCACACCATAGACAGTGAGAGACATGGCCCGCCTTTGACAACCCAGTTAGCTGCACTGGTGGGGGACAGTGACAACCTTGTGGAGAGTGGAACTCGAACCCCGAACCTTTGGATCAGTGATCCAGCGCCCTATACCACTAGACCACCACTGCCCCCTAATGGGTTTGTATTCAGGGCTTAAACATCCAGAGTAAATAATTCTTGAATCAAAAGTACAGATTACTACAGTTTATCACTTGGATCAGGTACTGTTGTCATCACTCACTTAAATGGAAAAATAAAAAAAAATCTAATTTTAGTTTGTTTTTTCTTGTTTCATTCGTTCACTGCCTACTTAATCCTTCTATGGTCACAAGGAGGCTGGAGCTTGTCTCATCTGCCTCTAGGCGAAGGTAAATTTTACTCTAAACATGTCACCAGTGCATTGCCGACCAACATACAATCGCAATTCTAGCCCAAAATGACCTCAGGTCAATTAGCCTACAGTGCATAGAGTGTTCTGAGAAAACCCACAGAAGCACGATGAGAACATGCAAACTTGACACAGAAATGCCCTTGCCAAGCTCAGGACTTTCAGAAGAAGGCAAAAGACTGAATGTTGAATAGTAGTGTGGAGGTAAAATAAAAAGGGAAGTTTAAAGAAGCAATTCAGATACTTAGTGTCAGAATACAGTTGTTTTGCATTATCATGGGAATGGAATCTTTCAATGCGCATGTCTACTTTTTTTGTTTTCCTGGAATTGTGATGCCTACAGAATAATGCTTTTGGCTTGTTTTGCAGGAGCTAAGTTTACGTAAGAAAGGCTTAGAATGCTTGGTGTCGATTCTGAAATGCATGGTGGAGTGGAGCAAGGACATGTACGTCAACCCAAACCTGCAGGCCAATCTCGGTGAGAAGACATCTTTTGTAGGATTTTAGGACTCTACCTGCTAATTTCAGTAGATTCTGCTATTCGTAACTACAGTAGGCCCCTTGTTTTCGCGATGGTTCGGTTCCGGCCCTTCCTGTGGATCATGAAAATTAGCGAGTTATTGACGCGGCTTTAAAACCCTATGTATAATATTACATGCGTTTAAAATATGCTTCCTAAAAACATTCTATAGACAGTCTTATTCATTAGTACAGTAATAATGTAGTCATGATTAAGTAAAAACTTTTTAATTTTGCACTGTGATATTTATTAATGAATAAAGCGCTGGTTGGCTAGTGATCGCAGTGAGTGACAGGAAGGTGTGCCATGTTTACCTCCCATGAGAGCTCAGCCAATGAGCTACACAGACTCACAGTTGTGAATGGCTCCAGGTTGATCGTTGTGCGATTTGTCAATGAGCTGCTCAGGAGCTATTAACGTTTTATTTATATATATATATATATATATATATATATATATATATATTAATTAATTACAGACGCTCCCCAACTTACGTTTTTTTTAATTGGTTCCGGACGGCCGAACCCAAGTTGAAAGTGAACATAAGTTGTTACTGTGACTGACGTATGACACTCATACTGTACTATAAATCCATAAATACCATTTCCGTATCTCATAAAGCACCTCTAAATCAATTATTATTAACATAACATTGTAAAATAGTATTAAATATATCAAATAATATCAACATTAATTTCAAATAAGTCACTTATAATAAAAATCTGTAATTGTTCTGTAATTTGTGGATTCGGGTTTTCATTCATTTTACAACCCTCCTTGCTTAACTGAGTATGCATGGTAGATTGCGCCGATCCGAGCAGATAGTTAATTCATCTCTGTGTATGAGACTTGCACCCATGCTAGTAGGCTTACACTTCTGACCAACCATATTTGCTTAGGGTTACAAATGTCCGCAAAACAGGAAAACACAAAGAGCACAGAGCCGGCGTCTTAACACAAGGTTAACACGCTATATAACTGATAAACTTTTTTATATATATATATATCTGAACTGGGAAGAAGGAGGGGCATGTGTAGTCTGTAGTACTGTAGTTTGTAAACAATGGATGCAGCATCATTGCGTCAGCGTACTACGTAGGTACGTCTAAACTCAAAATTTTACTTTTTTTTGTTTTGTTTTTTTTTAAAAACAAAACGTAGAACCAATGAACGCAAGTCTGGGAGTGCCTGTATATTATATAATATAAATCCCCTCGGGAGCTATAAGAATAAGGTCCATCTGACCATCACACTTTAGTTCCCAGACATTTACATGCTGAAGCTGGGGCTTTTAAAATTGGTTTGCTTGTTCTCTACTATGAATTTTAGGATGAGTTTGTGTATGCGTGACTTGAACCTACTTTTAAAGGTCACAGAGGCAAAACCATTTAAGTTTCTGGACATTTATTTGCCACATGCTGAAGCTGGGGCTTTCAACCCAGGTATGCTTGTTGTATGTTGGCGTATTGTCGGAGGGCGCATCTGCACCCTTGTGGTCTGATTTACTTTATAAAAATGTCATGACCAATAAAAGTACCAAATAATCAGATCCACATCCCCATGTTCCTTGAAAATTTTAGAGGGATTTTAACTACTAATTTTTAACACCATAAAACGGCCTTTTTTGTCATTTAAAATTGTAATTTTGTAGATGTTAAGGTCAACACAGATGTTACATGTGATGTATGTATAGGCCAGGAGCATCAGGCTGAAGGAGAGGGAGTAGAAGCGAAACTCCCTGAACATTTGTCCTCTCGCAGAGACAGTGTTGGGTCTCAGGACTCGGCTGTGTCCTCCAGCGTCCAGGCGTCCCAGCCCGACCATCCTGAGCAGTATGAGGTTATCAAACAGCAGAAAGAGATTATTGAAAATGGCATTGAGCTGTAAGTGTTTTTTTCTTTCATCCTTTTCCCCCAGATTTGTTCCAACTCTAAAGTCTTTATTTCCATCATGTGTTCTGGCTAGATTTAATAAAAAGCCCAAGAAAGGTGTGCAATACCTGCAGGAGCAAGGCATGCTGGGACCTTCTGCAGAGGACATTGCTCAGTTCCTGCACCAGGAGGAGAGACTCGATACAGTAAGTGTATTCATTTTCGAGTTGCTGTCTTTGCTTTGTTTAAATCTGAAATGATTGCAGCTCGTCCCTTCCCTCCTCTGTTTAGACTCAGGTTGGGGAGTTTCTTGGTGAGAATGCCAAGTTCAATAAGGAGGTGATGTACTGCTACGTAGACCAACTCGACTTCTGTGGCAAGGACTTTGTGTCAGCGTTGCGTACTTTTCTCGAAGGCTTCAGGTTGCCAGGAGAGGCACAGAAGATTGATCGGCTCATGGAGAAGTTTGCGGCACGCTATCTTGAGTGTAATCAGGGGTGAGGTTCTAACGAAGTCTGCCGCAAATACAGAGAGTCTGTTCACCTCAGAAGTCCACAGATCAAGTCATGATGTCTGGAAAATGTTTTGTGGTGACCTGCCTGCCTACATGTTTTGTGGTGACCACACATTTAGGGGTGACCACACTTCAGGTGTGATAGAGAAGCATCTGAAGTGAAATTATTTATTTATTTATTGCAACTTTTGTTCTCAAACCAATTGCTTTTTATTTGCACGTTATTAGTTGTACATCTTGCAATTAGTTCACAGACCAAACGACAATAATGCGAAGAAACAAGATAAATTTGAAGTCGAAAAGCAACAGCTGTGAATCGCCATTTGTTTAGTTGCCTTTATTTTTTTTTTCTTCCATTAAACACGTCTGGCATGTAAACCCCCCACCGGTCATTGGAACACACACATATATGTGTGTGTGTGTGTGTGTGTGTGTATATATATATATATATATATATATATATATATATATATATATATATATATATATATATATAAATATAGGATTTTCTGAGTAGATCCTTCCGTAGGAGAGTAGATAGATTCTTCTATAATCACCTGATGAGAGAGGATGGTTTGACCACCCCTCGAAACAGATCTGTAGTGATAAATGGAGTTTCAATAGAAAGTCTTTGTCCTGTCCTTTTATTTTTTTATATAGTGTGTATGTATATATATATATATATATATATATATATATATATATATATATATATATATATATATATATAATGAAACACCATTCGGATTCAGACTGGAGAGGCCGTACCTACCGATCACACCCTTCCAGGTCACACTATTGTTGCCCAGCCCACATGGGCGTTGAAGTCTCCCAAGACAACGAGTGAGTCTCCCGAGGGAGCGTTCTCCAAACCCCCCCCCAAAAGACACCAAAAAGGACTAAAACTAGTATGTGGATGTGTGTGTGTGTATATATATATAGTCCTTCTCAAAAAATTAGCATATTGTGATGAAGTTCATTATTTTCTGTAATGTACTGATAAAAATTAAACTTTCATATATTTTAGATTCATTGCACACCGACTGAAATATTTCAGGTCTTTTACTGTTTTAATACTGATGATTTTGGCATACAGCTCATGAAAACCCAAAATTCCTATCTCAAAAAATGAGCATATTTCATTTGACCAATAAAAAAGTGTTTTTAATACAAAAAATACACTCAATACTTGGTCAGGAATCCTTTTGCAGAAATGACTGCTGCAATGCGGCGTGGCATGGAGGCAATCAGCCTGTGGCACTGCTGAGGTGTTATGGAGGCCCAGGATGCTTCGATAGCGGCCTTAAGCTCATCCACAGTGTTGGGTCTGGTGTCGCTCAACTTTCTCTTCACAATATCCCACAGATTCTCTATGGGGTTCAGGTCAGGAGAGTTGGCAGGCCAATCGAGAACAGTAATACTATGGTCAGTAAACCATTTAGCAGTGGTTTTGGCACTGTGAGCAGCTGCCAGGTCGTGCTGAAAAATGAAAATCTTCATCTCCATAAAGCTTTTCAGCAGATGGAAGCATGAAGTGCTCCAAAATCTCCTGATAGCTAGCTGCATTGACCCTGCCCTTGATAAAACACAGTGGACCAACACCAGCAGCTGGCATGGTACCCCAGACCATCACTGACTGTGGGTACTTCACAATGGACTTCAGGCATTTTGGCATTTCCTTCTCCCCAGTCTTCCTCCAGACTCTGGCACCTTGATTTCCGAATGACATGCAAAATTTGCTTTCATCCAAAAAAAGTACTTTGGACCACTGAGCAACAGTCCAGTGCTGCTTCTCTGTAGCCCAGGTCAGGCGCTTCTGCCGCTGTTTCTGGTTCAAAAGTGGCTTGACCTGGGGGATGTGGCACCTGTCGCCCAGTCCACTGCTTCCACAGGTCCCCCAAGGTCTGGAATCGGCCCTTCTCCACAATCTTCCTCAGGGTCCGGTCACCTCTTCTGGTTGTGCAGCGTTTTCTGCCACACTTTTTCCTTCCCACAGACGTCCCACTGAGGTGCCTTGATTCAGCACTCTGGGAACAGCCTATTCGCTCAGAGATTTCTTTCTGTTTCTTACCCTCTTGCTTGAGGGTGTCAATGATGGCCTTCTGGAGTATCAGTCAGATCGGCAGTCTTGCCCATGATTGTGGTTTTGAGTAATGAACCAGGCTGGGAGTTTTTAAAAGCCTCAGGAATCTTTTGCAGGTGTTTAGAGTTAATTGGTTGATTCAGATGATTAGGTTAATAGCTCGTTTAGAGTACCTTCTCATGATATGCTAATTTTCTGAGAGAGGAATTTTTGGTTTTCATGAGCTGTATGCCAAAATCATCAGTATTAAAACAATAAAGGACCTGAAATATTTCAGTTGGTGCGAAATGAATCTAAAATATATGAAAGTTAAATTTTTATCAGTACATTACAGAAAATAATGAACTTTATCACAATATGCTAAT